>JARFXV010001213.1:0-373755 GCA_031761425.1 Cosmopolites sordidus
ATACTCACCCATACCAACGGACTTTAATCGCTGCCTTTGATCTTATCTATAATGTGTTTTCTTCCGTAGCAATATTGCACTGAAAAAAAGTATATATATTTATCATTTTACATCCTCTTACTTTGAAATGTTGGCAAATTGATGTAGTGCGTGATAGATATTATAAGCTGACATAATATCGGGATGCACTGATAAGTTATTGGGAGTGTAATCCTTGGAATATAACTCCCAATAAAGTTAAGTTTACGCTGAATCAGTCAATGGTTGCTCTGAACGACTTCTATGCTTACTTCAGTATCTCTATACTCTATTTCGATACAGCCGATTCTATCTTCTGAAAATGAGCCTTTAACAGCTTTCAGAGCGGTAAAAATTTTCTTTGTAAAGTCGGCAGTCTTCTTCTTTAATTGAAATGCGAATAGAATTTGGAGTTTTTAAATGCTATAAATATATTCTGTTTTGACAATTAAGTGGTACACACTAACAAATTACAAGGCAGTTTACGTTTATTTAAAATTAAAGGTATTAACTATACAGATATGAAATATACAGATAGATATGAAATATACAACTACGGAATTAATTTATTTACCTAATATAATAGGTTGTTTGGAAATTTCATATGGATTTTCCATTAGTTGCCCTTTTAACACTTGTAATATCAAATCTTTGTTGGATGACTAATGTTTATTTACATATTATTAATTTCTATGGCACTTACAATGTTTACGTTCAGATTCGCTTTAATTTGTCAGTTAAATTGAATCAAATTGAAAACGTCGGTGAGTAACTTGCCCCCTCAAAAAGGACAAAAATGTTGCCCAAACATTAAACTAGATTTTTGCTGTTTACAGAGAGGGTTTTATTATAGAGATTACGGTGTAAAAGCGGTTTGGTTTCGCAGAGATATTCATTGGCAGAGATTTTGATCTGGAAGATTGGCATCGCTTTTGCTGTCTTTTGAGTACTGATATCAAGAAAATAAAGACCATAATATATTGGCAAATCGATAGTTTTTGATTATTTGAAAAAATATGAATACCTCTGCTGATTCGATGTGTGTGTTACTTACGAACTTAGTGAGCGAAACCTGCTGAACCGAATCTCTCGGTGCGATCGTTTGCTGAATAAATATTTTGAAACTCCATTTCTGAAGCGGATGATAACTGGAGATGAAAAATGGATTGTGTACAACAACGTGCAATAAAACAATCATAGAGTTTGCCAGGGTTGCCAAGAAAATTATGATGTGGTGGCATTGGAAAGTACCTCTGTAATGTAACTTTTTTTTTGTTACTAAAATTACAGCTACGCCAGCCGTTCACCGGAGTCAGTTGGTTCGTAATTTACGGATGGATTACACAGGCACGTCAATAAGGTTGCCACCCAGATCTTCGGAATCACAATAAATTTAAATATACGCTTAAATTGGGAAAAGATGTATCTCTGCCAAAAGGACTCAGTAACAGTAATAGGTATTTAATAAACACAAGCACAAATTCACAGACTAACAAGAACAAACAAAAATTAAACAACTATAACACAATAATAATCTAACTGTGATGTCTACAACTACCCTACTTAACTAGGCATAATACAGATGGAAGGTTCAACATTAATATAGTATAAAGGCTCTTATCTAGCGTACTTGAAAATCATTATTCAGCGTTAATAAATGATGGTAGACAAATAGTGACTGAGTAATCAGTGATTAATATAAGCGAAAATAATAATAAAATATAATAAAATAATATCTGGCCTTATCTATGGTCGAGCTGTTCTACAATCCATCCTCAGGATAGTCCAGTTACTAAGATGGGCGATTACTAAATTGTGCGGGGTCTAGAATGTTTTGAGTCCAAAGCGTTTCAATTCTAAAATGTCTGGATACTACAATGACCGGGGTCTAAAATGCTCATAGTCTAGAATGTCCACAGAATAAAATAAATTGACCCAGTCCTAAAACCCTCGCCCATCGCTGTCCATCTTGTTAGTGCGTGTATACAGGTGCGCTTTGAAGTGAGATATGCGCAAAACAATACTACCTGTTGCGGCCAAGAATTTTTAAATGCTACAGCACACTTTGAGCGTATTCCGCACAACCAATCTATCAAAACCGTTCAGAATTAGACACCTTGAAGGCAGTAATTGAAGAAAACAGGCCTGAACTAGCAAACAGGAAATGCGTCGTGTTTAATCCTGACAATGCACGACTACACGTTTCAGTCAGGATTCGATAAACATTGTTAAGCTTAAATGGGATTTTTTGTCCTATCTACACGACTTACCGGATATCGCACCTTCGGATTACCTCTATCTATTCCACTTCCTCCAAACTTGTTTAAGTGGGAAATCTTTTAAAACAGAAGAGGTGAAAATCAACATGTTAACTTTTGTATAGCAATAAAGAGGCTAATTTTTGGCAAAAAGGCATTATGGACCTACCGCTATGGTAGCATATAATTAAAAATAATACTAGTAATTACATAACAGACAGTAAATATTTTCATAAATTATTTGCGTTTCTCTTTCTAAAATACAACGAACGAAGATCCTACGAACTTTCTGGACAATCCGATATTTATTTTCGATTATACAACATTTTTTGAGTTCCATATAAAATATTTTTAAAAAGTTTATACGTTTGGGAGTCCCAATATAAAATTGACGATTGTGTAACGGTAAATGCTAATGGCGAACGCTACAATAATATGTCAGGAAATTTTTTATCGGCCAATTAGATAATATGTTCCTTAACAGTGTTTTCTTTCAACTAGATGGCGCCACGTGTCACGCGGGGGAAACTATTACTTTTGTTACGGATATGTTATCCTGGCTGTCATTTTTCGAAATACTATCATACTATCCAACCCCCTTCGCCTTTTCCTGCGGAGCTTGCTCAAAGACAAAATATATTCTAATAATCTGCAAACGACTAGTGATCTGAAACAAAACATGCGTTAAGTTATTGCTGAAATTGAACCGCAATTGTGCCAATTGTTATTGACAATTTTACGCAAAGAATGGTATAAACAGCCGAGGGGAACATTTGGAGAATATTATTTTTAAAACACAACTGCCATGTCTCTATTTTTTGATAAAATTAAGATTAAGAAGCATGTATTTTCTCTAAAACTGGTGTTTTTATTTTAAAAGGAAACCCCGAACTACCTATTGGGATATCTCTATAATGGTTTGTCATAGGAGATTTTGGTTTAGTTTGCCATTGTTTAATTTACTTATTTGATTCTAAGCCTTTCTACCACTAAATATAAGGTTCATTAGTTTGTTACTAGAATCAAATAGTATGCCGACTTTTTCATTAAAATGTATGCCACAAATAAATCTATTCATCCGGACATAATCTTATGCTGGAAGTTCTGTATTTTTTTGAATCTGAAGAGAAATAAAATAATAACAAATAATAATGATGATAGATCAGACCGCATACCGAAATGAGCTTTACAGGTTATTTACCTTACAGTATCCGGATATCCCAGTTACAGCACAACGCATATCTATCAAAGATGCGTTATAATAATAAATTAACTAATTCTGGAAAACAAACTGGTATAATTGCAACAAGAAGTTGCAGATGAATTACATTCCTCAGATCCTCATATTAATGAATATATTGAGAATACTAAGCAAATCACTCCCATCAACGCTTCACATAATATAATCAATAATTCCATCAGAATAAACATATATTTCAAATGATGTTTAACCCGATGGAAAACTAATTCGCTTGACCGGCGAAACATTCACTACAATATTAACGGAATAGCTGAAACTGACCCAACACAAGGCCTTATATACCAAAACAAACTTGTGTCACTAGACTGGTAAAGATCGTTAATATTCTAAATGAACAGATTCTTTCTGAAAAGAACAACATGCTCAACTAATTCGAAGACCTGCACACAATTGTCTATTGCGCTGGTTAAACTGCAGCAGTTATAAATGGATCTAAAATAATCAAGCAACCTTATATATAACAGTAAATAAGGATGGAAAAAAGATTAGAGCGCAAGATTGAATGTATACGAGCAGATATAGGCAGACTTCTGGAATTCAGTCGAACCAATCCCAGCAAAAAATTGACGATAAAAGGAACTAGAATATTAGAAAGATTTAGAATTCATGCTAAATATCACAAAACGAATGAGCATATCAAAGAAGTTATCGATACCCTAAAACATAAACTAAAGGTATATAGTCCCGTCTAGGTCAATATAAAAAAGCGATGAGGCGTAAGTATCAAAACTGTCTTTTTAGAAAAGACGAGCGAAAATTTTATAGAAACCTAATAGAGAGAGGTAATAATAAAAATTTTGTAGAGAGTTCTAGTATACCATCCAGCCAAGATATGCAGGCTTTTTGGTTCTTAATTTGGTCAAATAACGGACAATATAACATTCAAGCCAGCTGGCTGCATGTGAAAGAAGTAAATACGGGCACAATTGAACAAATACTCTGTCCTAAAATTACTATAACTGTACGACGCAATATAATGAAAAACCTGAAAAATTAGAACTGATAACATGCTTAAATGCTCGTATAAAAAAATCACATATTATATGTCAAAGGAACCGTCTGTAATAACCCAGCGAAATACCTGCCAATTACCTGACACCAAACGATATATAAACTGCTAACATTTTGTTTCACTGTACCACTCACAGTGTATATAGACAAAGATGATATTCTAAATGAAGAACAAAAGGGATGTCGAAAGGGAATGAAGGGGTGTAAAGAACAACTCATTATAGATTCAATTATATTGAAACACGCTCGAAAGAAAAATCGAAAATTATTATGTTGTATTGAATTTCAAAAGGCCTTCGACTCCGCCGGTTTGACCTAGACAGCAGGAATATAGTAAAACTTATAAACACTTTTGCAATACCAGCCTTAACATATTCGTTTGAAGTTATATCTTGGTCAAACACAGACATCGAAAGGCTCCAACGAACAATTAGAACTACATTAACAAAATATAGGAAACACCACCTGCAAAATAGTAAAAAACGATTTATATTACCACGAAATGAAGGAGGAAGAAGAATAATAAATATATGTAATCTACACAAAACAAATATCAAACAAATATAAACAAAAGTAAAATTTAACAAATTAAGAATAATACCATAAAAATGAGGTATTTAATAGAAAATTTGAAGATTTTAAAAATTCACAGCTCGTAGACCACATCTATTCGGAAATTGAAAATTTCAGGCTTGTTTGGGGATAGAATAAAATAAATTCTTTGGATTTCTCAAGCGATTTCGAGCTAGTAGAAAAAAGTTATAGATGTCTGAAAACAGCGATTTTTCAAAAATCGATTGATTTCACGAAGTCATATATCTAAAAAATTGAGGTAATCAATGAAAGTCAAGGGATATAGCCATGAGCCGTTGTTCAGTCTTCTACTTCAAAAATGAAGATCTGGGAATGCTTTAAAAATAGGTAAAATTTCACTAAAATGGTGATTCAGTTAAATACGCCCAGCCAAGCTGAATTTAAGATTGAAACAAAAATTTGTTTTTTTCCTCTAAAATACAAGGTCATTAGAGAAGAATGTCGTTTGGCTCAATTGTATAAGTTATATAGAGCCCGACATATAAAATTCTGAAAATGACTAAAAAATCGCCTTTTTCAAATTTCAAAAAATTCCATAGCGATCGGATCTGATAGTATCGAGCTCAAAGTTTCAGGATCGCCTTCTTTTCTCACTTTCTTTCGGAAAGTAATCGGAAGATTCTGAAGAAAGATGCAGGGTGTTTTTAAAGTTGAGTCATTTATTTTAACAGGTTGTAGAACTCGTAAATATAAGTAATTTTACCAAAAATCATTTATATAAAAGTTGCAAAATAAAGAAGTTATTTACACTATATAACAAACTTGACTTTTTGATATGCTCGACCACTGCGTTGTAAACACTTAAATATTTGTTTACTGCTGACACTGGGTATGATTACTTTTTTGTATTTTTGTGCCATATTTCTTTTCAGTGCGATGTTTGATTTGACCAGTGATAATAATTCCTTAATAGTGAGTATTTAATTTTTGGGTACTTTCTGCGATTAAAATGCCACACGTTTTTGAAAACAATGAACTAGTGGACATAATTTAACTTACGGAGAGAACACATTATAGATAAGATCAAAGGCAGTGGTTAAAGTCCGTTGGTATGGGTGAGTATCCGAAAAAGGTATGGTATATTACAAGTTGTTAAATCCTGGCCTGACAATTACTGCAGCGCTCTCTCTCTGTTGCACAGAGACGTTGCACAAGACGTAGAATTTATTAATATAAAATAATAGGCATCGAACTAATTTATTGATCTAATAAAACAAAAAATATAAAGAAAAATGAAAAAATGAAAACAAAAAATAACAATACCATACTATTTGAATAACTGAATTTTCATTCTATAAAAAACAACCTAACTAAATAGGAAGCGATGTTATAAAAACCTCTATTCATTTAGAAGTTCCAACAAGCGAAACCCTCGTCCGATATTTTTGTTCAGAAGGCCCTAATCACGAAGACACGTATTCGCTCGAGTTAATCCATATACAAACAATTTCCAACAAGAACAAACCGTAGACCAGCAGATAGAAGATAAGTTCAGTTTATTCACGTTTATTTGTCGAAGAGACTAGCGCAAAGCACTAGCTATCCTGATTAACTTCCAAGTACATCAGCAAATATGGTATTGTGCTAAGCTGGACAATACCCTGGATAAATGAGCTCTCGTAACAGTCAAGTGAGCGTCATTTTAAAGATTAAAAAAAATGTTTTTGCTAAAAATGTTTTTGCTATCATAACACGGTTAAATGAATGGTTTGAAACAGAAAACATTTATATTTGAATTCTTAAATATAGTCACTTAAATAGTGACTATATTTTAATGTACATTCAAAGCCTATTCTCTTCTATATATATATATATATATATATATATATATATATATATATATATATATATATATATATATATATATATATATATATATATATATATATATATATATATATATATATATATATATATATATATATATATATATATATATATATATATATATATATATATATATATATATATATATATATATATATATATATATATATATATATATATATATATATATATATATATATATATATATATATATATATATATATATATATATATATATATATATATATATATATATATATTTATATATATATAGGTATGTATGTATACCTACAAGGTGTTAGAAGTATTAATCATTTTAAACCTTACCTTATTTGTAGGTATTTGAATTAATAAGTAAGGACACCTGTAGCGCTTGCTGTGGACGAAAGAATGTCTGAAAAAGAAATCTTAATCTTAAAGAAGTAATAATAAATGAAGTAAATATCAATTTGGAATAGAACATGTTTCCTCACCGATTATATTTATAGATAGTTTTCATACTCACACTTCCAAAAGAAGGCTGCCGCGCCGGTGAAATGGAAAAGGATAGTAATCTTCGAATATTGGTTAATAAAGGGTACCAAATTTAAACCCACCAGTATCAGTCCACTACACGAACATTGGTCCTTCGCGCCGTATACCCAAAAGTAAAGAAAATCAAGAAAACCCCAGAAAAATAGAGTTTGAAAGATCTAACCAATCAACCACATCAAGTGTTATTTAAATGGTGAGGGAGCGAAGAGTACTTAACTGGTTTAGCAAGCAGCAAGCCGAAAGGCGCTGAGTTCGTTTGATCTTTTATCATTTTTCATCGGTGCAACTACCCAATAAATTGCTTCTTTTCTAATCGTATTAATTTTGTTTATTAAAATTATAATTTTATTTTCTTTAAATAATGTCAGAGCAGGAAAAAAATATCGATTCTTTAATTGCTAAAAGATTAAGCGTAAATTATCTATATTTGAAAGATATGTAGATTCGATTATCGTTTTGGATGGTACAGAGAGAGCCAAAATAATAGAATTACAGCAGCGAATGCAAAATGCGAAATAACTCTTTAATGATTACGACGAGATTCAAACAGAAATTGCATGTCTAGTGCATCACCAGAAGATGAATACACAGACCGCATATAATTTGAAAAGAGATTTCGTTCAATCCTTTCAAAGGCAGAGTCATAATATGAAGGTGTCTACTCAACAAATCAATACATCCAAAATCAAGCAGAGGTAAAATTCCAGAAATAAGGCTGCCAAAATGTGATGGATTTTATGATTCATGAATGGAGTGTAGGGATATTTATGAATCATTGATTCAAGAAAACACTAACATAAATAGCATTCAAAAGTATCACTACCTCAGGGCATCGTTGGTTTATCCAGCGCAACAAATCATTCAGTCACTCGACTCGTCAGTGCTCGTCACCGGCAATATTCAATATCCAAAAGAGTCAGCTCAAAATATTCGAGATGTTATTGATATGTTGAAAACATACAGACGTACTTGAACAATTAGGAAAGCCCGTTTAGTCATAGGACACTCATCTAATTTACATAGTTTCAAGCAAATTCGATACAAACACTTTACGTGAATGGGAAAAGAAAAAGGTAATATTTGACTACAAAACACTAGACAAGTTCAAAGAATTCCTAATAAAACGTGCTGACCTTCTAGAAACAGTCGAAGCCAATTTTCAAAAGGCTGACAAAGAAGCAAAGGGGCCACAGAACCAAAGACAACAGATCATGTCTTGTCCACATTGCAAGAATAACAATCGTCTTTGCCAGTGTTCTCAATTTTTAAACACGGCTGTAAAGGGTCGTATCTCTTTAGCAAAGCGATTACAGCTATGTAACAATTGCCTACAATCCAATCACAAGGCGAAAGATTGACGGTTGTCAAGATGCAAAGGTTGCAATGCAAAACACAACACTTTGCTGCATGAATCAACCGAGGAAACGCGCAAGGTTCAAATTGATAATAACAATCAATCACCTTCACAATCAGGTGAAACAGAAAACTCTCAATCAACAAATTGCGCTCTAGCAACACACAAAAATGCATTGTTGTCTACCGCAAGGGTTCACGTGCGAAATTCAAAGGGAGAATTCACAGCAGCACCAGTATTACTCGATTGCGGTTCGCAGTCAAGTTTTATTACATAAGATTGTTACAAAAAAATAGGTTTATTGAAAACAAGAACGAATATCTCAGTAGTGGGAATAGGAAATTCTATTTATCCACTTACATATAAGTGTCATTTGGAGATTCATTCGATGGGCAATCAATATTCCTTCAAGTTACCCTGTTTTGCCGTAGAAACAATAACAAACGAGCTACCAGAATTTTATCTTGACCAGAGTGACTTCAAAATTCCCACTAAAATGAAGTTAGCCGATCCGGACTTTCACATCCCAGGTTCGATTGACATACTAATAGGTGCTGATGCGTTTTGCCAATTTTGTGCATTGGAAGACGCACAATTTCTCCGGATCTTTTTTCTGTTGCAAAAATTGCAAAAAACCAGGTTATTATACATTATCGCTCGTCCCTTTTAAGCGACATGAACGAAAACAGTAAACAATTTCTCCAAGGCAATGCATTCACATAACGAGGTACAAATACAGCTCCCTAAATTCTGGGAAATTGAAGAAGTTTTAAACCAAAACTTCAGCCGAAAACTCCAGCATCAGCCGAAGAGCAACTTGTGGAAGGATATTCAAAAAAACGTTATCTAGTTCAGCAGAAGGCAGGTATATCGTTTCATTACTTTTCGAAACAAGCCAGAAAATTTAGGGGAATCATGATTAACAGCAACGAAACGGTTTCTAAATTTAGAACAAAAGCTTTGTACAAATGAAAGCTTACGTAAACAGTATATCGAATTCTTACAAAAATATGAACAGCACGGTCATATGACAGAAACAGATGACGCAGCAGACAAACCAGAATACTTTATGCCTCATCACGGAATCATGCGTGAAGACAGTCTGACAATGAAACTAAGAGTGGTTTTTGATGCCTCATGTGCAACTTCAACAGGTTTATCTCTAATTGACATACAAATAATTGGACCCGTTTTACAAGCAAGTTATGGAGTTTACATCCTTTCATTGATAAACATGAAATCATACGCGTAGGCGGCCGTTTATCCAATTCACTATATTCTTACTCAAAAAGGCATCCAGTCTTACTTTCTCCCAAACATAATCTCACCAAGCTAATTCTAGAAGATGCGCACATCGCGCTGTTACATGCCGGTCCTCACTTGGGACTTGTTGTCCCAACTATGGGACTTGTTGTCCCATATAAGTGAACAATTTTGGCGGTTTTCCATAGCGGGAAGAAATCTTGCACGAAAAATTGTAAGAGATTGAGTTAAATGTGCAAGATTCAATGCAAGAGTTATTCAACCCATCATGGGCAACTTACCTGTATCTCGGATTCAATTAACATTGCCATTTACTAGGGTAGGAGTTGATTCTAGCGGCCCCTTTCTAGTTCACAAGGAAAGAGATCGTGGATCGAAGACCATCAAATGTTGGATTGCATTATTTATTTGCTGTGTTACAAGAGCCATTCATCTCGAACTAGTTTTATCATCAACTAGCGAAGAATGTCTCAATGCTCTAAATCGTTCTATAAGTAGAGGTGGCAAGCCACAAGAAATGCTTTTGGATAACGGAACTAACTTTATCAAGGCAAATAAAGAAATCAAATTCATGGGTCAATTTTTGCAAAGGGAACAATCACAGCTTTTAAATTCAATAAATAATTTAGGCACAAACTGACACTATTCCTCCCAATTCACATCATTTTGGCGGGCTATGGGAAGCCGGAGTAAAATGTATGAAATATAATCTAAAACGTGTAGTCAGAAATTCAAGCTTATTTTGTCTAGAATTTCAAACATTAATAACAAGGGTAGAAGCTATATTAAACTCCTGACTTTTCTATCCTATCAGTTCTGATTTGTTCAATCTCACTCCTTCACATTTCCTCTTTGGCCGACCATCGGTATCCCTACCAGAATTTAACTGGACTATTTGGCGCCCAATAGACTTTCACATTTCCAAAAATAGTAAGCTATGGTCGAAGCATTTTGGAAACGATGGACCACTGAATATATCAGTGAACTGCAACAAAGGAACAAATAGAAGAAGAAAGATCAAAAGTTAAACTTGCAACAACTTGTTGTTGTTAAGGACAATTGTCTACCACCCATAAAATGAAAATGGCGAATGGGTCGCATATTGGATCTCATCCCAGGTAAGGACGGAGTTCATCGTGTGGCAATCATTAAAACCGCTGATGGCGTGTTACCCCGCGCAGATAACAGACTGTGTCCATTACCGGTCATCGAAAGTCAACCCTTTCAATCCGAGGGACATGTCAACGCCACTGTCCAATCCAGAGCGGGAGAGGATTCGGCACCGAAAACTGACGAGACGAACCGAGAGAGACCGACAGAAAATAAAATAAAAATACAGATACCTTAAAAATTACGCTGTAATATCTTCGAATATTGGTTAATGATGTGTACAAAATTTAAACCCAGCAGTATCAGTCCACTATATGAATAGATAGTAACTGCATTGTAGATTAAATGTTGCCTTATTCTAAAAATATCTTTAAATTTCAACATATTTAAATGTCAATAAAAACAGACAATATATTTTTATAATAGTCATATTGTTTCAAATATTTAAAAACCAGGAAAAATAATAATGTTTAACAACGGCATATTGCTGTTCGATTGTTTGTTAACAGCAATAAAGTTAAACATTTATTCCAATTTGAAATTATTCTGTAAAATCGCATAGAAACATTAAAAATTCGTTTTTTTTTAAGTCAGATACTTTCGTCATAATATTTTTAAAAATTTTATCCCATCCATTAATCTTCCATTTGTCACACTTTTTACTACAAAATTATATCAGTGTTGTAAGCGTCTTAGAAAACTAACAAAAACATTATATAATGCATACATAATTAATTTGACGATTATAAGCCTGTTTCGAATTTACCCGTTTCAGCGATCAAGCCGAAGTTTTAGTTGAAGAAAAACAGTGGATTTAGCGGAGGAGCACGTCTAAATATAGTGCAACTCAACTTTCCCTATTTTCCTCAAGAACTGTTGAAGTAAAGTACACATTAATTTGAAATAAAGTATCTATTCACATTAAATTAATTTTATATAAAGAAAAGGTAAACTTTTCGTTAAATTGTGATCCAATCGTTCAAAATTTATTTTTTATTTCCAAAAGTTTCTCAATGTGTTACATTATGTAGTGTAATGTAAAAGACCTTCAAGGTTACTCTTTACTAAAATAGGAGAATAACTAATTTCGCTCTTTTTGATAATTAAAATAAAGACCAACATTTATGGTTATAATTGAAACACCATTTAGTATGGTTGGAATACAAGTAGTGTTCTTCAAGACTTCATAGGAACAAGATAAATTTTACACACTGATACGATCCAAAATTCAAAACCATTTTGAGCGAAACTATATTTTTTGGATCAGAAATCTCTAGTTTCTTCGACCTCTCGTTAGGTATTTAAAGGAAAAAAGACATCTGGATGATCTCTTTTATCATTTTTCTTCATTTGCGTTTGATTTTCATTGAGTTCTTGTTATATAATTTCATCATAAGTTAATGTGCGTAAAAATTATTTTAATGCCATTTTTATTTGTTCCCATATTGTATTTAATCTTATGTTAGGCTGTTATTATAAGAAATTAACATAATTTGTAAAATGTATAATCAAAATAAAAACTCTTTATTAACTCTATTTATATAAACTCTAAACTCTAGATTATTTTTTATTTCCAAAAGTTTCTCAATGTGTTACATTATGTAGTATAATGTCAAAGATTTTTAAGAGAGATTAAATCATCTCCTGATGATGCTAACATGGTTAGTGAAACGTGCGTCAAGAAGTTCAAAAAAATTATTTGGTGTTTAGTGGTAAATCTCTTCAAGTTTAATGTTTCATACCAAAGGTACCAATAGAAGAATTGTTCAAGAGTAATATTCACTGAAATAGGAGAATAACTAATTTCGCTCTTTTTGTCAATTAAAATAAAGGCCAAAACATATGTTTATAATTGAAACAACATATTATTATTGTTGAAATACAAGTTGGAAATGGAAAGGAAGGAAAATGTCTTCAAGACTTCATAGGAACAAGAGAAATATTAGACACTGTTACGACTCAAAATTCAAAACCATTTTGAGCGAAACTATATTTTTTAGATCAGAAATCTCTAGCTGCTCCCACCTCTCGGTTAGGTATTTAAAAGAAAAAAGACATCTGGATAATCTCTTTTATGTTTTTTCTTGAGATTTATTGTCTTGTTATGCATATCTTTGGAAGATATGGATCACAAGAAGAATAATTTTTATGTAATTTCATGATAAGTTAATGTGCGTAAAAATTATTTTAATACCAATTTATTTGTGGCCATGTTGTATTTAATCCTAATTAATATAATTTGTAAAATGTATAATCAAAATAAAAACTCTATTAATATTATTCATATCAACATATTAATATCAACATATTAATGTCAACATATTAATATCAACATATTAATGTCAACATATTAATATCAACATATTAATATAACAATAGGTTGGTTCACCCAGATTCGAATTAGGCCTTAAAGATATATTATAATCGATATGGTCTTGTGATATCTCATCCTAGGCTGCTATTCCGAAGGCATCTATAGCAAAATATAAGTGAATTTCAATGATTTCTTGACCTAAAAATGAAAAGGTTTTGCTACCTAGATAATTCAGTAATATAAACAATAGCTAGACACCTTAGCTTCAACAGTTTATACAGCACATATGTCCATAGAGAAAAATGCAGACTCTTTTTACAAATAAAATCAGAATTTATACTGGCTAATTCCAAAAAAATACTGAAAGATAAACAACTTTTCAAATAAATAATAACGGAATATGAAAGTGCGAACTTTTAAGGTATCTATATTTGATTTAACATTTTATGCGATTTCAGACAATGTCAGGAAAAACACAGAAATCGCAAGCCCAACAATTTCTGCTCAATGTTTATAAGTATTTCGAAATGGAAAAAAAAGAACGGGGGGCCTTTAGAACCTTTAATCATTCAAGAAGTTAAGAATACTAAATTTGATAACGCTTTACATATTTTGCATTATCATATCGTAATCTTTTTTTTACAGATTTGCAGCAGCATAAAAAATTCAAGGAAAACTGTGTATTCTATTAAGAATAAAAATAATATAATCCAGTGCAAAGATCAAAATCCCTCGGGCAAAGATCAAGTCTCCAGTGCAAAGATCCTCGGGCAAAGATCAAAATAATAGACTTATCAGAAGGAACCAAAATGGAAGTTTGAAATACCTTGTACAATATGTTAATATATGATATGTTTATAATAAATGTGTGATATGTTTTAATAAATATATAATGCAACTATCTAAAAACCCGTATATTCCCACAGTTTAGTAACATTTTCATCATATAAAAATAGATCTCGACAACAATGTTTATAGAGTAGATAAAATAATGATTTTGGCCAATATCAAAATAATTTCATTCACTGTTTAACCAATAACAAAACAATTTCATTCATTGGCTACTTCCCTAAAATGTTGTCATAACTTCGATCTATGAGATAAAACTTTACAATTTCATGACACACACACTCGAAAGTTTACGTTAAAATATCGATTTATAAGGACGTTTTATAATTTCATGTTATAAATATATACAAATAAATGTATCGTGGATTTAAATCATAGACATAAATGTCCGTTTGTCCAGGCACCAATCACGTCCATTATGAAAGTTAGCACTAATTTCACTAATAATTTTTGATTTGATGGATAAAATTAATGACGCATAGGTAATCTTTCGGCGGTTCAACTGTATATAGATTGTGTGCGCTGTAAAAGCAGTACGAAGGTTTTTGATGCAATACGTTTTCGATACGAAAGGCAATGCTAGGACATGACATGAGTCTATGTGAGGATTTCTCAATATTTCCAACTACTCGTAATCTGAGGATTTTAAATCAACTGATTCAATGAAAATAATGGCATAACAGCAATGCAATGATCAAATGTAAAATTTCAGATAATAAAAGTATGCTCTTTCGTGAAGCTCTTTCCCTAATCAATGGAGAACTTCAAATTTAAAGATAAAAACTTATGGTTCAAATTGTTCCTTTATCATTTTTTGCAAACGAGCAATATTCAAGGAATTAAAAACTTGCAAGTGGATTCATTACAATTACCTCATATCGTTTCAGGCGGTGAGCCATTTTAGGAATGAAAAGAATAATCTACAATTATGGAACGGAAATGTAAATATACTAATTCATCAGTAAATGCATCAAATAAACTGGAACTACGAATAATTGTAAACCTTCATGAAAGGAAAGTAAAAATAGTTCCACCAGCAGCTCAAAGATCACCAAAATTAGAAACTTTAAAGATTATTGGATTATAATTCGGGTGAACTTTGAAAGAGGAGGAACCACTACTACCCTCTAGCTTCAAGTTTTACATTAATAATAAAATGCATATCTAATAAACATGTACAAAACACAATAATCTACAATAATTTACTAAAATTATTTTATGTCACAGGTATTGATCGGCAAGATTAAAGTGACAACAACTTATTTTTACAAAACGGAAACAGCTTGCCCTTTAACTAAGCAAAATGGACTAGATAATAAGTCATAGAACGAAATTTTCCTTGGAGAATAAGATATTGCTCTACAAAATTATTCTAAAGCCGGTCTGGAAATATGTGGCAGTGAAAGTAACACTAATATAGGTATTATTCAAAGGTTCTAAAATCAAAAGTTCTGCGTCTTATGATTGATACTCCTCGCTATATCCCTAAAAAAAATATACAAAATATTTCAATTGCTTGCATCAGAGACGGGATACCTCGGCTCCAGGTTAGGCCGCATACCAAATATTCTTCGGAATAATTTGACTTGACAGTTTAATCCCTCCCCCCATGGTACCCATGTTAGATAAGCTTTATCATCAAACATTGGATGGGTATCAGGTCAGATCACTATAGCGATGATAATACTGATGACAACAGGTGGTTAGAGGTGTTGAACACCAATATTATGGGTAAGCATCGTAGAGTGAACTGGCCACCCCAGATATACAAATACAGTGGAAAATATGGAAGAAAGTGTCACTGCATCCTAATGTACTAACCAGTACATTAGTTTTTTCGCGCAAAAAGACGAATTGGCAAAAAATGCCAACAAATTTTTGTTCTCCTCTTCTTCCGTTTTAAAAGATTTCTCATTTAAACAATTTTGGAGTGAGCGGAATAATCGGTTGTCTGAGGATGTGATTGAAATGTGTGTTTGTGCATCGTCATGATCAAACACAATGCCTTTTGTGTTTGCTAATTCTGTCTATTTTTCTATAATTGCTGTTTTCAACCGATCTAATTGTGAACAGTAGAAGTTGGTGTTTGGTTACGTGGAAGAACCTCAAAGTGTATGGATCCCTTCTAATCCCACCAAATGCTAAGCTTAATTTTCTGTGTTGACATAATCCACTTTTTATCATCAGTTACCATACGATTCAGAAATGGAGTCGCAGAATTTTTTTTTCTGCAAAAGATTGCACGAGGAGATTTGATCCAACATATTTCGCTCAGTATGTTCGTGAGAGACCATCACATTGTATCGTCAGACGTACCTACTTTTGTTCAGATAGTTAAAATTGGTCAACTATTTAACTTATCTGCTAGCTCATGGGTTGTGGTTCGTAGATCTTAGGCTAGGGGTCATCAATCTGCGGCCTTTCGTGTTTCCACGGCTCGCAACTAAAACGAACAAACTACGTAATAAATTATCCAAAACTGGAAAAATTTATATTTTCAATGTCATATATATATTTTATTTTGCAGCCCATCAGTCGATATCCAAATTTGGCTCTTGAATAACAAAAGGTTGAAAACCCCTGTCTTAGGCTATTATGGCCTTTATATCTTCGACATCAATGCTTGAAGGACGGCCAGAACGATGCCGATCTTCCAAATAAAAAATTTTCACACCAGAACCGACGAAACTTCTCCTACAGCATGGCGTCTTTAATATAACTCTCTGAGTGAACGGCACGAATCCTTGGTTTCTTGTTTGAACAGCGTTCTCGCTCTTTTTGAAATATAAAAGCATAATGTGGCGTAAATGTAAGTTATCAACCGACATTTTTAATTAGAATTAACTTGACTAACTGAAGGCAAATCAAAGCGGTCTTAAACGTAAACATCTTAAATGACAGAAATTCATATTATATAAATAAACATTACTAACCCAACACAAATTTTTGTTTACAAGCGTTCGGAAAGCAACTGATCGAAAATGCTGACACATAATTAAAAATAATGTCTCCAATAATATTCAACAGTTTCATATGCTCGGCTTTTGGAAAATAATAACTTCTTCATTGAACAATAATAATAATAATTCTTCTTGGATACTTTTCATCTAATATTTTGAAATCATCACATGAATTATATTCCATTATGATATTTTTTACCCGAATCCTAACAATGTTTTTGTTGTGAAGATATTAGCTAACTAACAAAAACACAAGATAATATATACATAATTAATTCAATGAACATAAACTTGTTTCAAATTTAACCACTTCAGTGATCAAACTGAAGTTTCAGTCGGAGGAAAACAGTGGATTTGGTGAAAGCAGTACGTCTAAATATGCATCTCAACTCACACGACTTTCGTCAAGAACTGTTGAGGTGGAGTAATCTGCATGCATTATATCTTACCTGCATAATAGTTTCAAACAAACTTCGTCTCCAGATTAATTTAATTTTAAATAATGGAAAGGTATTTTTTTTATTAATTGGTCTTCAAGGGGCTACTCGGTTTTTCAAGGTCAATGTTTGACGAAACAGGATATCGATACAAATTCTTATTAACAATTTTAACTAGTTTATTCCCAATATTAAAAAACGTAGTATAGAAATAATTAGAAAAGGTCAATATAACGTATAGATATAGGCTAATAATATTTATAAGAAGCAAAGTATTTTCCAATCTTTCAAATAACGTGCAGAAAAACAACAATAATAAATATTCATAGAAAAACCAGCAGTAATTTCTCCATCTAGTTTTATAGTAAACTGATATTCATTACATGCTGCAGATCCAATCTTATGTAAGCATTCTGTAATATATATTTTTTATCCTTCTACATATAACACTCCTTTTTGTTGGATTTTCTTCTAAGACAAAGACCTAAGACAAGACCTGGAAGTTCCTAAGACAAATTATGTGTATCAGGTTGTAGGAAAAGTTCTTCAACAAAATTATATGCTGGATTAGTAATCTTTATTTGCACATTATTAATTCCTGTGATACTTACAATTGATTCCGATTGAAAATGAGCAACAACGCTGTCCAAGCAAAAACAAAATTTGTGCCGTTTACCAAGAGGGTTTTGTTGCGAGAGACCATGGTGCAAAAGTGGTTTTGTCGGTTTAGGGGCGGAGGTTTCGATCTAAAAAACCGGCTTCACTCTGATCATCCTCCAAGCACTGATGTCCAGGAAATATGGGTCATAATAGCCGAATATCCGCGCACCATGGTCCATGATATAGCAGAAGTTAAATATTGGTAAATTGATCGTTTTTGACCATCTGAAAACAAAATAGTACGTCTGTAGATACGATGTGTGGGTCCCTCTCTAACCCAGCGAAATCTGCTGGACCGAATTTCGTCGTGATCATTTGCTGAAAAAAAATGAGGCTCATTCTGAAGCGGATGATAACTGATAATTAAACGTGGATTGTGTACAACGTACGATGAAAAATTCATAACGATTGCCAGCCGTTTGAAGTACGAGGAAAGTCGGCCTTTTTCGGAAGAAAATTATGATTTGCATTTGGTGGGACTGGAAGGACCTATACAGCTTCTTCCATACAACCTAACGATTAAATCAACCTCTATTATTCACAATAGATTGGTTGAAAGTACTAAAAAAACGACAAAAAATAGAAAGCAGGAAAGGCGTCGCGTTTCATCATGATAATGCATGACCACATGTTTCAATCAGAAGCCGGCAAAAATTATTCAGCTTCAATTGGAATATTTTTCCCGTTCATGTTACTCACCGAGCATCGCATCTTTAGACTACCATCTGTTCCGCTCTCTCCAAAATTGTTTAAATGAAAAGTCTTTTAAAACGGAAGGAATGGTGAAAAACAAGTCATTGGCAAAAAATTGTAAATATTAATGGTAATTACATAATAAACTAATTGAATATTAACATATATTATTTGTGTTTCTCTTTCTCTTAAAAAAAAACCTTTACGAATTTTTCGTACAACCTATTATCTCGTAGATATAACATACTCAAAGTAGGAATTAATTAAAATAGTTGAAATTTAGTATTCTTATTTATAGTAATAATAAATTATATAGATAATAATAAATTTACATATAGTAATGTTGTGTTGGGTGCGTTCCATTTGCTTCATACCCATTAACTCATATAAGGATGATTGATAAGATATAGTCTAAATAGATGTATTTAGACTTGAGGACTTGATCTCATCCCAGGTTATTTATTCGTCATGTTCCAGAACATCCAATTACTGTAGAAGAATTTGTAGAATCTGTGTTATCCTTTCAATATGACTACGTGTATTATGTTGCTGAGACAAAATGTTATGAGGCGTTCTAAGGAATATCAACAGGTGAGATTTCTGAATTTCTTCTCAGTATCTAGTGACCTCGAATTAATACCAAACATAATCTACTATCATAAGCATAAGCTTCCCATACTTTAGACCCTACACTGTACAGCACCTTCCTCCGCAAGTTCATCTGTCTCTTCTAACAAATGCCCTACTATTACAACGAGTTTTCCAATAAGAGTGTCTGAAACGTAATAGAGGCCACACTGTTAGCAAAGTAAATGTCACTCACATACTGTTATGGTCTGTATGCTGTGACAATTCGTTTCATCTGCGTTAAATATTCTCGAATTGGGCTTTAGAGAAGTGAGAGGGCGATTCCCACTTTGGAACCCCCACTTACTGTTTGAAATGTAAATGTCACTAATAAACTGTTGTATTCAATACAATGTTCCAATTTGTTTCATCTGCATCAAACCGCGAATTGGGCTCTAGGAAAATTAGAAAGCGACCCTCCACTTGGTGAAAAAATAATCTTTTCCGACAAAGCGCACTTCTGACTTAATGAATTTATGAACAAACATAACTTCAGTATTTGGATCGATTCAGTGTATAATGTAGTTTTTGTACTGAAGGAGTAATTAGACCTATTTTTTAAGACGATGACATACTTGTTTGTGTTAATGGTGAAGGCTTAAGGAATATGTTAACAAAATACCTTTGGCCCAAACTTAGAAATGTGGATAAAACAATGTTTACTTTCAACAAGATGGTGAGACTTTTACTGAAAAGAAACTTTCTTTTTCAATAGACACTGGATGCGTTATTTCGCGAATTGGTAATATCAACTCGCCACCAGATCAAGCAATCTCACGCTCTTAGATTATTTTTAAATTTATGTTAAATTTAGCTTATGTTAAATCTCTGGTTTACAGAAATATACCCCGAACAATTATTGACCTTACGAACCACTCGATATGTGTAAAAGAGTAGTAGACAATTCGGTTTCCAGAATGCATTCCACCAGACAAGACCTAGGGGGACATTTGATCGACATTATTATAAAAACACAATATCTTTATTTGCTCTGTTTCAAAAGAAAAATGCAGGATTACCACTTATAGTAAAGACAACACTTTATGGGCCAAAAAGTAAAATGTCAAAAGTAAAATGGTAAATGTATCGACACTACGTCACTACCCATATTTCTATTCCATTCCTGCTTTCCAGACAAATATCAATTCACATTCCAATTGGCCTACCTTACTCGGTAACAGTTTGCCAATGCCATCAGTTTGCAGTTGTTCTTGTGGTGGTAAAACGGTCAAAGCAAGATACCTAAAGCGGTCCGTTATGTCGGTCCGTTTTTCTTCCTCTGCATCCAACAATACTTTAATACTGAACGAATACCGGATTAAACCTAGTAGTAATTGAACGGCATGAGAATCCTGACTTCCAACCCAAATTATTGGGCCCCTCTCAAACTCACTAAGCTAAATAACATTTCTAACTTCCTCTTTGGGCATAGACAAATAATCAAACTAAATCGCAATTAATGCACTAAAATGATGCAAATTTAAAACTAAGGCAATACAATTCGAATGTCAGATTATAAAAACTATAAAATTGACGAATAATTGCGGTTTGCAAAAATTCACTGCTCGAACATTGTATCGCAAAATTTTTGGCACTTAATTGATCTTCCACAAAAAAAGTCTTTTAATATTCTAAAATATATTGGTTGTTCATATTTCTACGTCACCCAGTATGCATAGATAAACAGATCTGCTGAAATCTATAACGGGCAGAACGTACGGAAAAGCCCTTGAATTACGGAAACAGCGTGGTTCAGGTAGAGCCGTGGCCACCGGTAGGAATTTCCTAGCCTTTTCGGGGACTAAAATAAATATTAAAGGTATAGACCGAGGACGAGTTATTCGGAAATAATTTTGATCGATGAACTAGGTTGGGGTAATACCGTCTTTAAGGTATATAGTGGGTATAAGTTATTTTAAGTAGTACCATAGTGTTATCTTATAAGTGAAATAAAATAATTTTGAACAATTACCGGTTTAATTTCATATTTAGCAACCCAATAACGTTGCAGTTTTTGTACACACCATATTTTGAGTTTTAAAATTATAAAAGCATTTTATTGAATTTGTTAATAATAAAAGGTGGTACAAGTTTCACGCTACCATTTTCCTTTGACGTCATTTCTTTTTCATGACATTTGTGATAATTTAGGTTCGGCTGCTGTGTAGTGCACACGTGCAAGTTTTATTATGAATAAATACACGCTAAACGAAAACAGTGAATTTGTATTATAGGAATTATTATTGAAAAATTATACCAACTGAATGTGAATTTAGGCAAAAATATATATCATTAGGTGTCTTATAAAAAGATAATTTAAAATAAGATGTATCATTTATTCCAGCAATTTCAAGAATTGGAAACATTTCGGAATAGGCACCGCATTAGAGGTACAAGAACAGTGCGAAGCACTGAAAATATTACACACGTAGAGCAGGGTGCCCATTAGTTATTCGACGATTTCTTTGATTCAACGACGTTTTGTATAAATGGAAATATCTCCGCACAAGTTACGCCGAATTTTGAGAAATGATTTGCAGATGTTTCCTTATATTTTTCAAATTGTTTATGACATGTTGCCTATAGACAATAATAAGTGAATAAAATACTATAATGCTATAATAAATCACACCATCAAATTAATAATTGTCTAGTTCTCCTGATTTAACGACTCCAGGTTATTTTTTATGAGGATTTTTTAAGGAAAAGGTTTATATAAATAAGCCCCAAACCATACCTTAACTCAATGGCAACAACCGTGACAAGATCAGTTATCGCTGAATAACCCCATACATGCTGACAAAAGTTATAGAAAATATGTTAAAAAGGGCACAAAGTTTCATTGATGCTAATGGCTCACATTTGATACACATAATTTTCAAACATTAATTATCATAATATTTAAAGACGAAATAAACAGAAGATAGGAAAACATTATGTCTTGTTCCTTTTAAGCTAAAAATAATTAAAATGGTAGAGTGGCACTTGCCCCACACATTTAAAAAAATTGCATATTTCCTGTTATTTTTTCTGAAGTGGAACTCATATGCTTCTTTTTTTCTTATCTTAATATCGAAATATTCATAAATGTAATATTTTAACACTTTAAGCTCTTTTTGTGTGTTCTTGCAAGAGAAGCACAAAATGAGTTTTTAAATGTACAAAACCTTTAAATCTCAAACATATAATAGAACATTTCATTTATGTCACGTAGTGTATTCGACCATCGACATAAAATGTTACAAAATGACCAGCTCAAAAATTAACTAGAACACAGCGGAAACACGAAAGGGAAATGTTACACAATGTTAGATTAATAATGATGAATGTTAAATGAATGACAATCATAATCGAAAGCTACATGAATGAATCCGAGAACAAACTAAAATTGCGGACGTAATGGAAACGATAGCTGAATTTAAACGGAGATGATTCGGACACCTGGCCCGTAGATCTGATACTATATGGATGAAACTAATTTTACAGTGGGGACAAGAAGGAATTGATTGACTGATTTATTTTGTTTAAGTAACATCCACGCTCAACGCGTATAATAATGTTTCAACAAATCACATCGCTAAACATATAGTAGAAATGTCCAGATCATCCAGCGATAAACTGTATACCTTCAGGAGAAAGAATTAACAAATTTAAAAGCTCAGTATTCAAACGAATCAAATTTCTCCTCGCCTTTCACTCTAGATTAATTGGAAGTTGCTCTAAAACATAAACATTGGTAAAGCACCTGGAGCACCTTAGATTAAATGCCAAACACTGGTTGACTCACCTTTTCTCCACCATTTTGAAGACGGGGACACTTCCCAATGAACTGAAGAAAACAAAAATTGTGGCTATTCTGTAACCCGGTAAATCATCAGATCATCAATTCTAGGCCCATTTCCGAGCTCAACTGTTCATATAAACTCTTGGAGAGACTTATTTATAACATAATTAGTGGTTTCATTCTGGAACAAATTCCATTTGAGTAAGCGGGATTCAGACTTCATCGAATTTGCTGTAACCCGGTGTTAGCTTTGACAATTTTTATAGAGGCCGGTTTCCAAGAGAAATTTAAGACCTGCGTGTCCTTCGTTGACCTAACGGCAGCATACGATACCGTCTGGAGGGAGGGGATGATGTGTAATCTCCTGAAGATGATTGTGTGGCGAACAACTGCAGTTATTATTAATAACATGATAAGCAACAGATTCTTTCAGATTTGCTTGGGTGAAAATAACAGTACAACAAGGGTATTAAAAAATGGTCTGTCACAGGGCTTGGTTTTCGCTCCTCTCCTCATTAGTCTTTATATTTCTGACCTTCCAAATACTAGTTCAACGAAATTCTGCTGCGCAGACGATATCGCTCTTGCTTGTAGATCGAAAGAGCTTGGTCAAAGGGAGAAAACACTCAGAGGACTTAGCTGCCATTAACTCTTACTTTAAAAAATGGACACTAAAGCCCAGTGTTAGTAAGACTGAAGTATGTGCATTTCATCTTAACAACAAGCAAGCTAAGACTGAACTCCAGGTACAAATTAACGGTAATATCATCCGTCATAACCAGTACCCCAAATATCTTGGAATCATGCTCGATCGCACTCTATCGTATAAAACATCTTGAAAATACATCTACCAAGATAAAAACAAGAAACAATATCATCCAAAAACTGTGTGGCATAACCTGGGGGGCTTCAATGGAGACTTGGCGTACATCATCTGTCGCGCTGGTTTTCTCAGCTGCAGAATACTGTGCCCCAGTGTGGCTAAAAAGTTGTCATACCAACCTAATTGATGCGCAGCTTAACAACACCATGCTCTCACTGGAACACTCACTGGAACAATCAGACCAACTCCTACCTACTGGCTTCCCTTAGTAAGTAATATCTACCCACCTCCGACTCGTAGAACCGAGGCTCTGCCCGGAGAGTACAGCATTATACAAGAGGCCCTGGAACTACCAATCCATCAAGATATACCTATCCTGCGACAAAATAGACTTCGATCAAGAAACCCGCCACTACTGTATGCTAAACAGCTTGTCAAATAAAACACCAAAGTAAAAGATCTCTGGAACCAAAATAGCAGAAACATTGAAAATCATAAAGAGTGAGTCAAATTAAATAGAATCCTCACTAGATGTGGTCGATGTGCTGACTTACTCTATAAATGGGGTATAGCGGAGTCTCCAAGTTGTGACTGTGGTGCACTGAAACAATCCATCAGACATATTAGTGGAGAGTGCCCCCTACGATCTTATCAGGGCAGCTGGGACAATTTCATGAGGGCCGACGTCGCAGCGATGGAATGGATTGGAAACCTAAGTATTAATGTTTAAATAAATAAGCAAAGATCTAAAAATTTCCAATATATTTGTTAACTAAACTAAATATAAAACTAAACTAACTAAATATAGTGAACATTTTTAGATATTAATCTTTGCTTATTTATTTAAAATGAACTTCCATCAAGTATCGGCTACCTCAGCTAAATTTATTATTAATGTTTAGTTCGTCTGGGTATTTTGTGTGCACTGTTTGTGTTCTTTTCTTCTTTTTTATCTCTTTTTTTTATATATACTTATTGTACTATATGTTTATATGCTGCATGATGCCATGCAAATAAATAAATAAAAGGTCTAGAAAATCTTAATTAAACTGATTTAATAGAGGGCAAACTACATTTTAAAAAGAATTTAACGGAATCGCAACATTATGTTTACAATGTTAGTTTTAATCTTTTTATGCACACCATATAAAAAGTAAAATCAGAGAATTTTTATTTTAACTAGTCACTCATTTGTGTTTATATATACACACTTTATATTGTGTATTATTATATATTGTTTATTAAAATACACACTTTATACCGCATTGCAGCTAAAATTAAAAACATCTTTACCAGAAGTGTCGATTTTCAACTGTTTCTCAAATGGTGTCAATTTCAGTGACAGCGAAAGAATTTAACGATGTATATTTTTCAAGAGAAAATTGAAATTATGTTTATTTGTGGTGCTGAAGATAGGTGTGATTGCAGAACAGCCCGACTTTTTAATGAGAGGCATCCGGACAAAACTATAGGAAATCAATATGTAATAAAATTTGTTCAAACATTTTAAGAGACTGGGCCCGTGTGTAACAAAGTGACTAAGTAGCCGAGAATGAAAATACACAGATTGACATTTCATGCCATTTCATTGTTGATCCAACCACTTCAATTCCAAAAGTCGCTAAGTTAAGAAATATTTCCATAGGTTCCAGACACAAATTTTAAAACAAATCGAGTTCTTTCCTTATAAATTTAGTTATGACTGAAGGATTCAGTTTTGTGAAAATAATGACTGAGATAATTCAAAATGATCCGAATTTAATAGAAAATATTTGTTTCTACGATGAAGCAACATTTTTCCTTGATGGCTTTATAAATAAACATAACTGTAGATACTGGGATAATAACAATCCACATGTGCTTAGAGAGTGTCGTACGCAGTTTGCCCAAAAGATTAACGTTTTGCTGGAATTCTAGGGAATGATATAATGGTCCGTTTTTTATTAAAGATAATTTAACCAGTGAATTTTACTTAAACTCATTGGAAAACAAAATCGATCCACATATTACACAGTCGTTAGAAAACTATATCGATGAAGAAGAAAACCCATTGTTTGATAACCAAAATTTATGCTTTCACCATGACGGCGCACCACCACACTACGCATTACATGCTCGACAATGGCTGTGTCAAAGGTTTCCTGGCAAATTCATAGGCAGAATAGGCGTTGTGGAATGGCCGACCAGATCTCCAGATATAACGCTACTCGATTTCTTTCTTTGGCGTTATCTAAAGACACTTGTATACATAACCCCGCCACAGGATATTAAGGACCTAGAAAAAAGAAATACGCATACATGCACGTGAATTAATAAGGACATCTTTCAAATCTTTTGAAAGTAAATTTTTAAAATTTTGTATAATATTGTTTAGCTAACAGTGGTGGACATTTTGAGCGCTTAAAAGTAATTTTTATTTTTATATTTTAGTTAAAAATGTTGCACTCTCACGTAAAATGATATTTACAGACATCGATAGTAATATAGATGGTGCGGCCGTCAATTATGCATATTTGAAAAAGTTGTGAAAAAAATTGTATTTTTCATAATTTTATTGACATCAACTTATTCTACATCAAATAGCATTTAAGAAACAAGTTCACTTTTTAAAAATAACATCAGTTAGATGGTGTCCATAGTGGTTAATGCATTCTTGTAAGCACCTCCTGAAATTCTCCATCAGATTACGCAACATTAGTTGGGAAATGCTCTCAATTTCTTGCCGAATTGTTGTTTTGAGTTGTTGAAGTGTACGAGGTCGGTGTTCGTACACTTTATTCTTGAGGTAACCCCACAAAAAATAATCACAAGCTGTAAGGTCCGGTGATCGAGGAGGCCAAGGAATGTCGCCATTCCGGGAGATCACCCGGTTCGGAAACATGTTGTTGAGAATGGCCATGCTTACCCGAGCAGAGTGACTTGTGGCCCCATCTTCTTGGAATAACGTTTCATCCTTGACCTCATAATGCTAAGCTGAGAAATGAAAAACGTGCGCAACATTTCGGAATACTACATAGAATTAATAGTTTCCGTTCATCCACGCTCATTTTCAAGGCCTATGATTCCTGATGAATAAATCGCGCACCAAACCGTGACCATGGCTGAATGAAGAAGTTTTTGATGGAGTTGGTGAGGGTTGTTGCAACTCCTGGAATAAAAAATGTGTTCCATGCTAACTGAAATGCTTTGAATTAGGGTGATCTTGGTGACCTTTGACCAACAGCAACCTTGGCAAATGGCACCGCCCACTTCCCTGGCCATGTGAACGCTTTCAAATATGCGGGATCGATGGCCGCACCCTATACTATTATTTTTCCCTCATTTCCCTCATTTCCCCTATTTTTTAAATAGGATTTTCAAGACCTTTAGTATGATGTATTACAAGATAGAGGTTGCCATTTAAAATTTTTAGGTATAGGTCAAACAAAATATAACAGATATTGGTTTTGATTTTCCCCTCGGGTATCTATATTGCGTGTTTATTGTCTAGAGCTATTTTTCATTGCTAAAAGAAAAAATGAGGGTGGCTACTTTTCAAATGAAAAGACTGTATTGCGACGTGCCAATGTTAAGGTAAGATAAAGAAATTGATAAGGTCTAAGTGATAATATAAAACAACTATAGTAAAACTTTGAGAGGGAACGAAAACTCACAACAAGAGATGTATTAATAAAATTAAGTGTAATACTTACAGTATTATATCAATACAATAGATTATTTAAACTGACTTGACAAAGATATTGTAAATAAATAAAATATTCAAACTAAGATTTATATCTAAATTTCCACTATATTTAAAACTATATCTAAAACTACCTATCAACCTAATAATACCATAAATCATGATGGCAGGGAATTTTATTTGTTTCAGTGTCTAGATATTCTGTCTGGTCATTAAGCAAAATATCCAATTTTGTCTTTAATTAATTTCCAGGTTCTCTAAGAGATGTAGATTTTTAGATTTATTTTCATTATGGAACATCAGTGGCGGCTCGTGGGTTTTTAAAGTGGGAGAGCGTAGAAGAAAATAGTACTGCTGAAAATTTTTTTGCTTTCCCCTTCCTCCTCTTTACTTTTTGTGCTATTGAAACCCTATACAGGAGGTGAACCAGAAAAACATTAAAATTTTGTATTGTTACTAATTACAAGGTCACTGAAGGATGGGTTGTTGCTTGTTGCGCAGATAAAGGAATGAATAAGTAGGTGCTTACCGTTTCACAAAGAGTAAACCATTGAAACAAACCACACAAAATACTATTGTTTAGTTTATTGTCAAATTTTCGTTTTAACTGTTTTAAATCAGACACCATGTTTGTAATTAAAAGTTAATTATTTTTGTTTAAAAAGTACTACTCAGTGTGTTCACACGTAGCAAATCCCAAATCAAAACAAATACTCGCGAGGCGAACGAAATACGCGACGCGATGAGACATATCAAACGCTCCGTACCCGTCAAATCAGCGTTTAAAACTAATTACCGATACGCTCGGTCGAAGGGAATCTACGTCCAAATCGCATGTTTTAAAAAGCAGTTATGTACAATTATGCAGTTATGTGCAAAACATGTAACGCTAACAACGAAATAATATGACGTGGCGTAAGGTCGCTGGAGGTAAACGTCCGACCAACGATGTAAAAATGATGGCTAGAGGGTGGAATTTTTAATTGATGTGATGGGTCGACAGACGATTTTCTACATATAGAGATTTTAATTTTTAATAATATCTTAAAATGAGTTAAAGGAAAGAAACTGAACGGAAATAAAATATGGTGTTTTGCTCTGAATAATTGTTCAGTGTGAAAATTTTTAAATTATCGTTGAAAGTGTGATTTTCTAATATTAAGTAGTTAGCATAATGAGAAATATTTTGTTCCTTAATATGGTTAATATAGTTAAGCAATATTTATATTATTTGTTTTTGATAATTGTTTACAAACTGATTTGGTAACTTTTCCTGTATATGTAATTGTTTTGTACCCGGAAGTTTTGATGTTATTGAGAGGATATATTAAATTCCCCACCGTTTCCAACTAGGAAAAAATTACGAATAGAGACCTGAAGAAGGCAGAAGAAAAGGAAGCTTTATTATATTGCATAAGAGCATGGAAATTGAAAAGGAAAAGAAATGAGATCTTAACAAATCGGGCAATTTCCATAATGAACCATCGGCTTTCTCGTCAAGGATTTGGCTACGGATCTTTAGAGGTCTGAATAATTTGTTGCTAGTGTTGTTATACGACTATTTCGATTTTTTATCAGTATGTTGTTTTTTTGGAATTGATTCAATATCCATATCTTCGTTGAATGTTTAACCGTTTCTGCAGGAAACAGTCAAGGAAAATTTAGAATGGCAAAAAGACTTATCAAAAAGGGGTTTTGCTAAGGAAATGGGATGAAGACTGAAACGGAAGGGTAGTAGAACATAGAGATCCAAAAACAAAAAGATCAAGCATCAAATGGTGAGAAAATGGCAGAAACTTGCTGAATAAGAAAAACACATAATTCATAGCGTAAAATATAATTAAAATATTTATATTCAGCAGTGGATAAATATAAACAAACTATGATTTTAAATCTTACTTCGAACTTAATCTGTGTCTTCATAGTATGTGTCTTCATATTCAAATGTTTTCCGAAATTAAATATATAGACAAAGCAGAATTTCCAATCCTAGCTTGGCTACTGTTTCGTTCCATAACTCCAGAATTCTAAAGTGGAGTATCTTTCCTTTCGTTTAATGAAAGCTTAATATCTCTGTTAAAAAATCTGTTATTGTTATTGAGTATGAAAATGACTATTTAAGAACAAGATTTAAATGTAATATCCGAAACTTCACCATTTGAACATTGTGCATAAAAAATTCTTTCAGTACTTATTAGTACTGAAGCATTTTATGTCATACTTATTAATTTTAATATGGTCCAAAAATAACTCTTCTTTAAATGTAGAACTTAGTTATAGGAAATGTCTTCATTAAGAAGTTTTAAGTGATTTTTTGGGTAAAATTTTTTAAGTTAAATAATAAAAACTCTTATAGTAATATAATATGTCTCAAAAAAAATTGATGTAGCGATATAAATATAAGAGAGACCTCCATCAAAAAAAAACTTTTTTTAACTATTGAAATAAAAATTTTAGGAAATTACTTTTTAAAAATATCATCAAATGTAGACCTTACGCTCACTGAACTCATCTAAACGAACAGCAATATTCATTAGGACGGCTCGGCACATAATCTCTGGAATGGCTACACAATTTCATGTCGCATATTTTCTTTCAACTCCACCAAAGAATACGGTTTATTGATGTAAACTTTCGTTTTACATTGACCTTTTTTAACTATTGAAATAAAAATTTTAGGAAATTCCTTTTTAAAAATAATGTCATCAAATGAAGACCTTACGCTCACTGAACTCACCTAAACGAACACCAAAATTCATTAGGATGGCTCGGCACATAAACTCTGGAATGGCTACACCATTTCATGTCGAATATTTTCTTTTAACTTCACCAAAGAATACGGTTTATTGACGTAAACTTTCGATTTTACATAGACCCCACAAGAAAAAGTCCATAGGGTTCAAATCAGGACTACGTGGAAGCCAATTTATACCTACTCTCTCGGAGATCAAGAGATGTTTGGGATAATTTCACGAATTCGTTGCAGAGACATGTTGGAAGTGTCTTACATTGCCCCGTCTTGCTGATACCATGTTCTTTGATGATTATAATAACCACATCTAAGTTTTGCAGTTCAGGTATCAAAAAAATGCCCAACATTTTCACATAACCCTCTGAACTGACGGTAACTGCACATCCCCTTTCGTCTTCAAATTAGTATGGGCCGATTATTCTACGCGCTAATATTGCAGCCCATACAGTGGTTTTAGGCGAATGTAGGGATTTTTTATGCTTGTGTTTCGGGTTCGTTGCACTCCAGTAATGACAGTTCTGTTTATTTACATGACCGTTGATATAAAAATAAGCCTCAAATTATTGTTTTTGTAAAATTCTCGCACGCACAATTCACCGACTAAATTCCTAAACGCGGGGCTATCGATTGGCATGCGCCCCGCGTCCCTCAAAGTTTTGTTTGCGCAGTGGGCCAATGGAATAGAAATTTTCTTATGAGACACCTTGTATGAGGGGTGATATTAACAGATAACCGTCCATCACAATTTTGTTTTGCTATACCGAAACAGATAATACTAAAGAAGCTAGAGATATAACTACTTTAGATTTTAGTACGTTTATGGAAAAATTAAAATTACTAATAAAAATGCATTTAAGGATCCGTAGATTAACAACAATATTTATGTATCTAGAATATTAAAAAAAAACTTATAAAAGTAAATTTATAGGAACGAAAATAAGACAAATCTATTTATGCCGCAAGACAAATTTAAACAATATTCAAGCCCATTATCTCTGCTGGGACACTTTAATTGAATGAAATCGTCGATTAGAATGGACTAATTCCCTACAGAGTCTAACTTTGGTAATTGTACATTTAACGGAGGATTCGTAGGGAAAATTCACAAAATCAATAATAGCCTATTTAATTTAGTGGGCATATAGAGAATTGAAATATACATATATTATCACCATTCTTTATTAAAGCTTTTTATAATGTTTCATGGTAATAATTCGTTAGCAGTAGCTAAAAATCAGTCAGATTATATTAGTTAGCAAAACAAAAGTTTTAGTGACTGAACGTCCAGCCCAATTTCTTCAAATAATTCAGTATCGCTACTTCAAAGTTTCTCAATCACTCTCATGTGGCAAAAAAGTTAACAAATCCCATTACACAATAATCACCTTGTGTATCGTCACGTGACTAACTGAAATTTCAAAACCACTACAGAATGAATTTATGGAACAAATGTGGGTTTTTATCAACTAAATTAGTTTTTATAAATTTCACCATTAATGCAGCATGTGATCAAGATTCCTTTTTCCAAATAATCGATATTCAGACGATATTCACATACACAGAGTTACCGTTACTTTTTGACCGAAAGGAAGCGTCTTTACCATTTTCGGGGAATGTTCGCTGAATAAAATCGACTATTTTGATTATTTCTTCATTTGCGGTGTGTAATGATGAATCCACGTTCCAACAACTGTCACTAACTGCCTCAGAAACCCCTTCGTATTGCACATGTCTAAATATCGAGGTGAAGTAGAACCCGATTTCGTTTTTGATCGCAGTAAGCAAACGTGGCACCCATTACGCTGATAACGTTTTAATACCCATATGTTCGCGTAGAATGTTCTACACGCATTCATTTGAGATCATTTCAATAATGTATCTAACTTTAACCTTGCGATGGATCAACGTGATATCAATTTTCTAGACCACTTCCTTAGTAGTAACCTCCACATGATGTCCTGAGCACAGAGCCTTACTCGTGTTAATTTGCCGACATCGAAACTCAGTAAACCACTTATAAACTATGAAATATGAAGGAGCAGAGTCCCCATAATATTCTTTCAACTTTTCTTCGGTTTGAGCGATGGTTTTTCCATTAGTAGTGATAAATTAACATATGAATATCTCTTTTTTCAATAATAGCGATGGTTTTTCCATTAGTAGTGATAAATTAACATATGAATATCTCTTTTTTCAATAATAGCAAAATTTTCCATAAAAGCAATAATTTGCTTTCAAAGACTGTCGACACAAAACTAAATACCATATCAATATAAAATGATTTTTTCAAATTTTAAAACTCCAGATATTTTTATATTCAATCTTTCTGTATTACAATTGTTTATAATGATAATTATTATCAAAATTACACAGGTCAACAAATTTAAACTTTTTTGAGGTAACGTTGAAAATAGGTGAAAATAGGTGTATATGTATTTTGTAGTCCTGAATTGAGGAAATATTTCTTTAAGGTATATGAAACCATTACCTTTTTTGTTGAATTTGGCAAAGTTTTTCATTAGTCCAAGCTTAATATGGAGAGGTGGAAGAAGCATATTTTATGTTTGAAGTACGAGGTTCAAAAGAAGTTCTATGAAGCCAATCTTTTTTAGTGTAATGTTCTTCTGTTACCCTACTGTCCCATAGACATAAAAAATAGTCCGCATATAAAACAAACTTTATCCGCAGGATTTTTGCAAAATCAACGACTAGAACTTGCCATTTTATATATAATTGACTGTACTGTAAACGAGACAGAAACAATCTAAACTATAGAAAACAATAAAACTACCCTTAAAGATTCGTAAAGTACTGTGGAAATAACCGCTCTACAAGTCTCAAGTCAGATACAAATATCCCATGATATAAAGGAGAAGCAGATATTTGAAAATCGGACGTGCTAGGTCATTTCTGTGAAAAGGTGTTTTAATAACTAAACTCGAGAATGTTCATTGAATTATTAAAGAAACTATCTGAGATTCAAATAAAATCAGTTCTATAAATGAAATTCTAAATATTGCTACCTACACATAAAACCAAATTATCCAGGTCCGAATCAGTTTACTGTTAGAATTTGAAATAGTTTACCAAAAATTTAAATAATGGGATAGTTTCGGTAAAATATTGCATCACTAGTTTCGGTAAAATATTGCTTTGCTCCTATTAGAATATTCCTTAACCCAACTAGATAACATTGCGCAAGTCACTGTAAGGAATTAGTGACTTAAATATTTAATATAGTTAAATGTATGTCATTTTATGTTAGAAATTGAAATGATGAATGCGATCTCGTCTAAACGTGGTAAAAACCTTAATACTTCCAAGTACTTACAAGAAATTATTCACAAAACAAACGTACATATATTAATTATTTTAATGTAAGATACTTTTCCGATAGATGGCGGTGCGATCGTAAAGCCGGTTACATTTCTCAAAAATTGCATAGTATTTAATAATGCTCTATAAATTTTAATCCGATTTGACATTTGATTTTGTTTTGACAGTCTTGGAAAGTAGGTAGGTTCGATATTTTTGCCAACAGGGAAAAATGTAAATTTCGTGGGTTGATTAATTAATATAAGTATGCATATGAAACATTCTACATGAAAATTTACGCATGAGAAAGCTATCGGCATGATAGGTGCCGTTTGCTTACTATGAATCAAAAATCTAAATCGAGTGATCACTTTAAAGTTATATTTAGACATGTATAAGTCCAATAGGAAGAAACTTATGCTGTGATTCGTGACTGTTAATTAAACTTAGATTTATCTCAAAATTTAGAAATAGCCAAACAATGAATTATGGCCACTCTTTTCGGTGATTCCCAAAGCTTTATCTTTATCGACTATTTGTTAAACGGATAGACGATCACGACAGATAATTGTTTCATTATTGGTCAAATTTAAAGTAAAAATAAAGTTTTAGCGTTAAGGGCGCATCAGCAACTAACGGCATAAAAGGCTATTTATCGACTGGACTTAACGTAGGTTCCGAACCACTATCATCGGTTAGCAAAAACTCCGGTCAGCAACCCCCTCGGACTAGCAACCATTGGTTTTGTGCTTAACCACAAGTCTCTCTCGAGAAGCCTACCGAGTGGCGAGTGGTAATGTAGAAAACCTCTCAGAATGCATCCGGCTATACCCAGCCTCGAATTGACGTGGCCAAGAGGCGATTCCTTGTCAGATTATACACTCCTACTTAGAAATATTCCCAAACATTTAGAACAAGTCCACATCAAGCATGGGAATTGAACCCTCTGCCATGCTAAGTACTGTGTCATCGGACCTCGACACCACAGCTACCATGACTCCATTGGTCAGGTTTCATTAATACTTGACGCACGCCTTCATTTGTGAAGTTCTTTTTCACTGCGACAATGCACATAACCATTCGTTCATCATTGCCGCAGCAAATATGGTCAATTGGCGGTACGAGCTGATGAAACCTCCGCCCTATTCTCCGGACTTAGCCTTCTCTTTTCATACATAAAAAAATGGCTGACTGGAAAGTAATTCTCATCAAATAAAGAGATCATCGTCGAAACGGAAAATTATTTTGAAGAGTTCAACATGCCCTTCTTTTTAATTTCTTCCTAGTGACGTTAATTATTTATTAGGCAAAAACACCACTACAAGTCTGAATAATGTAAATTGAGGCATTAAATGCATGAATAATGAAGCATTAAATGATAAAATAATGTTATTAATCTTTCATAAACATACGATGGTTGCTATTTATGTATCCGGAATAATAAATAAAAACAAATATTTATCAATGAAAATGGTTTTATAGTTTTTCAAAATATGTTCCGCGATGATCGATATACTTTTACATACGTCTGAACCAATTTTCATATCACATTTTCTATTCCTAGTGAGGTATCTTCAAACCATGCATTTTGAACGCATCAACCGCTTCTTCTGGCTTCGAAAAAAGTTGACTACGTAGTTTATTATTCATGGGCGGGAACAAAAATAAATCATTGGGTGCAAAATTAGGGTTGTATAGGAGATGACCGATCAATTCGATGTTTTGACAGGTTAAATATTGAGTTGTTCAGTCCGATGCATGAGAGCTCGCGTTGTCAACCTGCGTCGCTGGTTGTTTTTTTCTTATTTCTTCACAAACTTCTGACAAAGGAATGGTTGGGCACCATTCAGAATGGGCACCGTTCTACGATTCTCTAGTGGCACTCTAGCCACGTGCCCATTTATCCCAAAAAACAGGCGACCATTTACTTCGAAGTGCTTCTTGCGCAAACACTTTTATTGGGTTTGGCTCATTTTGAAAGACCCATACAGTAGATACCCATAGACTCGGGCTCATCTGCATAGGTCCGAAATTCGTCACCTGTGCAGATATTATACACAGTTTTTTACGCACCACGGTTGTATTTTTTTACACTAATCGACAGGAGCCTTTTTGAGCGATTGTCAAATTGTGCGAAATGTTCATATGAAATCTTTTATATATATATATATATATATATATATATATATATATATATATATATATATATATATATATATATATATATATATATATATACTTGTCACACTAATGCCCAGGGGTGCCTCAATCTCACGGTGTGTCATATGACGCTTTAATCTTCTTTATCAGTTCACGCACAGTATCACACAGTATCTTGCTTTATCAGTTCACGCACAGTATCGAGTTTTCTGGCACAATAACCGATTTTGGATGACTTTCTTCTCGTCCATGAGCAAATGATGGCCATAATTGAATTCGCAGAAATAGTGATATGCAGTGCTTTTAGATAGTGCTTCATCGCTAAACGTCGAAATGAGTAGCTCGATGCACTGTTGTTGAGATAATCCACGTCGAAAGTCGTAGTAAATCATCGCACACAAATTCTTACGAGTTAATTCAATTTTTTGACTGAGATGAAATTTGACAAATAGGGAGTTAACAGAAAGAGAGGTAGACCAAAGACACGGTATGACAATGTAAGAAAATATGCTGAAGAACTGCACATTAATAAACTTCAACTGTTATAGCACCATAACAGGAAGAAGATAATAAAATATAGGGATCTTTCTTTTGAAATCATTCAGAAAACCGAATTCCAAGTAGAATCATGGAGAGACGAATACGAAGTAACAGAAAAAGATGTAGGCCAAAGATAACTACTGAAGTAATACTGCACATTAAAAACTGGAAAGGAGGTACTACAGGTCGATCTAGTTGGAGGTGAGCAGATAGGATGGATAGGAACAGATAACAAGATAGTATGTAACAGAAAGAGAGGCAGACCAAAGACACGGTACGACAATGTAAGAAAATTTGCTGAAGAACTTTTTACATAAAAACTGGAAAGAAGCTGGCGGAGATCGTTGAAGGCGAAGGTTGAAGGCGATCAAGGCTTACTAACAGGTTATAGCACCATAACAAGAAGAAGGAGATAATAAAATATAGGAATCCTTCTTTTGAAATCATTCGAAAACCCAATACCAAGCAGAATCATGGAGAGACAAATGCGAAGTAACAGAAAAAGATGAAGTCAAACGACCGCTTTTGAAGAAATACTGCACATCAAAAATTGGAAAGGGGGTACTGGGGCTCGATCCAGTTGGAGGCAAAGGTTGAAGCAGATCAAGGCTCATTGATAGGCTATAACATCATATAAAGAAGAATAAGAATATTTAAAATTGAATCGAACCGTTATACTTTACCAGAATACCGCCCCAACTTACAGAAATGCATTTCAGCGTCTGCCACTCACAATACTAGCCTCGATCTGGCTGAACACACTATATATTCTCCAGATCTGACTCCTAGTGATTACTAATTCCCTAAGATGAGAGAAAGATCGTTTCAGACTCTAAAAGATAATTCAATTTTTTTAATTGTTCAAATAATTCAAAGTTTACAACAATAAAATAGGCATTTTAGTTAAAGTTAAAGAATTATATTGGAATACCGCCAAGTTACATAATAATTTTATGAATGTGATTTATTTTATGATAAGGTTAAAAATATTCTTTAAAAATAGTCAAAAAAGGAACAACCACTTAACAATACCCTCCTTTTGTTTGTTTTATCGGTGTATGCGTTGTGTTTTTAAATCTTGAAATTACCATATTTCGGTCCCTATTCCAAAAAAAAAGAGAACCACATAAAAAATTTATTATCCATATTTTAGTCCTTTTCACCCGTTTTAGCTCAAAACAGAGCCGGAAGTCAACGTTAAAACTATAAAACATCGTCCAAAGTATATAATCTTTCTAGAGATTGCCGTTTTATTGATGACATTACAATTTGATAAAACTTTCCAAAAGATAATGTCTTTTTCGCAAACTTTCGACCGCAACAGTCGTGGTGCGATGAAAGTAAAAGTCAGAAGTTATGGCGAACAGATTATGGGACAGAAATTGTTTTCTTTATGACGCTGAAGTTTGTGAAAATATGTGGAGCCAACATAACAATGCAAATCTTTTAAACTTTATGCAGCTTATTTTTAGCGCATTAAAAATTGTCGAGTAGTAAGTTTTGAAATATCGGTTCTGTTTTGAAATAACGGCTTGGATGATATTTGTGTTAAAGTTTAGTACTATCAAAAAAAGATTTAGTAAAATATATCCAACTAAGTTAACTGCTCTGGATTTCTAATGACAGATTTACTGGTAGATTTAATACAATTTTCTACATAATATTATGAATGCTTATAAAAGAGCGATAATATTAATATGCCATGTCAAAAATGTTGTTAAGGTTAGCTATGGTGCCTCATATTATGATCAAGAAACTTCACGTGATTTGAAAATAAAGTAATAAGACTGGTGGTGTAACGTTCGATCTGACAATACTATTGGGTTCCCCTTTGGAGGGGGAGAGGGTTGGAACCAATATATTAAGCGACTTGTGCCACTGCCAGTTTGAACTTCTTAGAATCACTTGGTGGTACGTAGCAGTTTCTTTTCGTGAACCGGATTTTTTTAGTGCGTTCTGAAAATGACTGACAACAATTTTCGAACAACAGGCATATGGAAATAGGCCAATAGGCATATGGAAACAGTATTTTTTCAAGGGTCCAGAATTTCAGATGGTTTGAAGTATTCTCAAGAAGCCGAGACTCGAGCTGAGTCTCGCAGCGGAAGTACTGGCTCGCGCGTGTCTTGTTTCATAGAGCCAATCGGACCAGTTGAACACGATGTCTCATGTGGATCTATCGTGCTGGACAAAAAAAAAATGGATACCAACATATTTGTCGACGCTGCAGCTGGTCCAAGTTAAGTAACACCCTCCATTCGAGGTATGTCAATTAGTTGGCCAAGCCTTGCACAGGCTATTTTCTGGTATTTTTTAGAGGGTTTTAGACTCCGGGCATTTCAGACACCAGACATTTCAGATTCTGGACATCTCAGAAACCGAACATTTTAGATACCGGGCATTTTAGACACCCAATTCTTCTAATGCCGAATATCTCAGTTGCCGGATATTTCAGTTACCAGACATTTAAGTAACATCACCAGGAGTAAGGCCAGATATCAATATTTTTTTTAACTTTATTATTACAACAATCACTATTATTACAATCATACCATTTTTAGTTCATTGCATCTACCCATTTTTAGTTTCTATCTTAGAAAGCTAGGACTTTTACTATTACTCTGATACCTTAGTTTATATAATGTTAAATATTTGATATTTTTGTGTTCGTTGAAATAATTACCCACTTAGTAGTATGGTTATTTAAGTAGGCATAAGTAGGGTGCTTAATTTTTTTGTGTTATATTTTCTTTTTGATTGCGTCAGAATTTGTGTTTATTTAGTTATAAAATTGATATAGTGTTAAACTGAGTTATTTCGATTAGGTAAGACCCTCTTTCCAGTTTAGGATTTTTTTATCTCCGAGAACTGGGTGGCGCCCTTTAATAATGCCGTTTGGATACATCCACGACCCATGACCTAACTGCCTCCGGCGAATAATCGCCGTTGCGGTATCTAAAAAAGAAGTTTTTGTCTTCAACTCAAAAAGTAATGGAAATGTCCATTTCACAGAATCAGGAATTTTGTTCGTTCTAATCGTCGATGGACGGTCAGATTTATGGGAAAAGAGATGAATTTGATTCACACATCCGTTCATTAAACTTTGATCAATTAATTGGTGATGAAGAAGATCTGCGCAAAAAGGTTTTCTTTTTATTTCCCGCTATCAAAAACATAACAGGAAGGAAACATGTCTTGACTTCTTGGGGCGGAATAAAAATGATGTCATTTTCTGGAACGTGTCATTTCCGGTGACAAATCTAAAATTTTTAAATACGACCTAGAAACAAAGCATCAGAACCAAGAATGGCACACACCAACCTCACCACGGTCAAAAATTTCTTCAAAAACATCGAAAAAGGGTCATTTGCGTGAGAACGAACATCAAGAACTCCTGGGTACCGCACCACGAGTGCACCTTGCTACACAACATTTTCTATTAACGAGTTTTTTACTTTTTAAGTAAAAACCTTACTATAGCTCCGATTTGTGTCCTATTATTGAAAATGCACGTCAAATGACACCATTTTATACATTGCAGAACACAGAAACGACCGTAACCGCTCAGCTGAAGGCGATTCCAGTATCTGAGTAACCACACTGCTATGAAGAATAAACCGTCTCCGGCGCTATGTGACTTGCCAAGGCGGCAACTACTTTGAAGGAGGCAATGTAGAATTGTAATTTCAACTGAATAAAAAAATCAGCCTCATTACTTTATGTACACTCCTCATATCAGGTTGATTAATCAATAGTTGTTGATGGAGATTGACATTGTTTCACCAAAAATCACTAGCACTTACCACTTATCACTCACTTATTTACCAACATTTTTATACCATTAAGTTCACATAAGATTTTTAAATTTGCATTACCGGCATCCCGCAACTTTTATGATAGGATATGGTAGCCGGTATTGAAACTGGTATTAAGCACTTACCGGAGTTTCCCCAGGCTTTCATCAGATAGTCATAAAGCCAAATTGCAAAAATATATTGCAAATAAAAGTCAAAGTATGCCAAATATGTGTAAGGTCATCAAGCGTTTATGAGAGGATTGTTTTTATTTAAAAGTAGACAAGGAAAATAAGGTTGTAATAACGAACAAATCTGATTATTTTGAACGTTTTAAAAAATGAATTCAAGAGGTTCCATATAAATGATTAAATAGGATGTAATTGTCAAAAATCCTTCTCTGAGGAACAAGTTACATATTTCAATTCCAAAAGTGCTTTACCAAGGTTACAGGCTTTACCAAATGTTCGTAAATCAGGAAAATCAATATGATCAATTGTATCAGACATTGATTGTCCATCATACAACTTGGCAAAATTGTTAGCAAAGGAATTTTGAGAATCTATCAAAGCAACTACCAGCCTGCTATTTCAAGAACTCAGTTCAAGAACTCAACACAGTTCATAAGAAAAGTCATATACATACATCTACAGAAAGATGAGGGCTTGGTGTCCTTTGATGTATCAATCTGGTTTAGAGTGTACCGATTCCGCATACCGCATACCTTCAAAATACCAGAATTAGTTACTCTAGTTAAATCGAGTTAAAATTCACAAAACCTTTTTAAATTTGATGTTGACGTTGATAAACAATAGTTACAGAACTTTCCGGAAAAACATGTTTTCGCTTCTAGAAAGTGTGGTAAAAGATATTTTTTCTAGGACACATCGAAATACCTATCCGGTCAATAGTTTAAAATGCATGTGTTGATGATGATATGTTTTCTCTTTCTGGTAGTCTCCTTCTTCCTGTGTTGCTTGACTTGCTTCAACATTTGCCTCCAACCGGATCGATATACTGAATTAATGCAATTTGAAACTGTATACGAGACGTGGTAACAAAGCAATGAGACTGTTGGTTTCCCCTGTGGATGACACAACATCTGATGCGTCTTCGTTGCTATTTTGTACTTGCAGATTTACTTGGGGGTCCGTAGCTGTTCTTTTGGCAACAAACAATTTCGAGCAACAGTGCACTATCTAGTTCTCTTTCAGACTTGGACACAGTTTGAGGGACATTTTTTCAAAACTTCCACAGGACTATGAAAACATTGTTTTGTCAAGGGTCCAGGATTTCAGATAGCTGGCACTCTCAGAAGGTCGAGACCTATTGAAAATGAATTGAGAAGACGCGGAATGCCTACAGTTGCAAGAAGTGATGAAAAACTACACATAATCCGGAAGTGTTGAATTTAATTCACACAACCGTTCATGTGACTTTGACCAACGAAAAAAGTTATTCGTGTGAGACCGAATATCAAGAACACCTAGGTACTTCATTACGACATTATAGCTTGCCACACAGCCATATCAATTAAGGAATCTTTGGCAAGTTAAAACATCACTATGGCTCCGCAGCCCCTTTATTCACCAGACTTGAGTCCTTATGACCTTTTCCTTTTCCCAAGATTTACCTCAAAGGATACCATTTTGAAACTTTGAAGACACCGTGATTAACTAGGTGGAAGCAGTTCCGGTACTTGAGTTCTATCACTGGAATGAAAACTAAACAAACCTTTTTCAGCGCCTTGTTGTTTTCGAAGATAACTACTTTAAGGAGGCAATGTAAAATTGTATTTTGTCCCATTACTCTACCTAAGATCAGGTTCATCATCAGGATCATCAATCAGGTTTCGTAGCAGCAATTATTTTCCGAGATGGTCATATTTTCCTTAAATTCAGCCAACAAAATTATTGCCAACAAAACACTTTTTGCCTTCGACTGACATTAAGTTCTGATTAAAATTTAATTATATTGTGATATAGTTTGTTGCTTTTCTATGATCAATTGTATTTTGGAAATATCATAATAATTGATTAACGTTTACCTAATAAGTTATATAAATGTTATTTGTGGTCCTTTAATGATCATTATTAATATAACAACAGCGCATGAATAGAGCACATTTTCTTATTTATGAAAATAAATGTTGTTACAATCTAGTCACTTTAAGATTTATTGCTGATTTGAGTTTTATTTAAAATTAATAACTTATAGTCACGTTATATTAAAACTACCGAAAGATGAGATATATTTTTCGCGTGTTGAGCTTATCGTTCAAACACTGCAACTCATCACGCGAACCTTGCAACCAGTCCAAATGTAAACTGTAAACAACTATAATACAAAATATTTCATTAAATTCGAAGAGATTTACCACTAAACACTAAATCACTTTTTTATAAACTACAATTTTAAAAAAAAAATATTTTTAAATTAATTAATACAGAACACGAATATTTAAAGGAAAGTGTTCAAAACAATAAATATGAAATTGATTAAAAAAATGTAATTTTTAAATTAAAAATCAAAAGCTCAAAATTGAGCAATCAGAGTACCTGTTCCTAAAAAGAGTATCAACATCGTAAAAAAACAGAGATGTGTGACAAAAAAATCTACTTCTCTTAAATAAAGGTCTCAAATTTGCAATACCGACATCCCGCAACGCTCATGTAAGATATGGCAGCCGGTATTGTAACTGATATTAAGCACTTACCGGAGGTTTCCAAGGCTTTCATCAGAGAGTCATAAAGGCAAAATTGCAAATAAAAGTCAAAATATACCAAATATTTCTAAGATCGTCAAGCGTTTGTGAGAGAAGGATTGTTTTTATTTAAAAGCAGATAAGGGGAATAAGGTTGTGGAAATGGAAAACTCAAAACAGTTCACAAGAATAGTCATATACACACATCTACAGAAAAATGAAGTCTTGGTGTCCTTTGATGTATCAACATTGTTTCCGAGTGTACCGATTCTGCATAACTTGAAATATTTTAGTTAGTTACTCGAGCTAAATGATTTCAATAACAAGATAATTTCAGAGTACATCACGCTAACAAGATTATGTATGAAACAAAATTGTTTTCAGCTTAGTAATATGTTTTACGAACAACAAGAAGAAACAGTAATGGGCTTTGTCACCGTTCTTAGCCAACTTATTTATGAGCAAATTTGAAAGCGAGGCAAAGGATGAATTCAGTTACTTTCCTAGGATAAGGCTAAGATATATTATAACGTTCAAAAATTCTTGATCGCTACTGGTAGGTTTGTTTCGGGCAAAATTTTAAATGAAGGAACTCCTGTATCGTTAGAACAAGGCCAAGACAGTCTAACTCCAAATCTCCAGGTGAGCGGACGTTTTCGCGCCTTGCTCTTCCGACAGAGGTTCATAGGTTTGCTGGCCAAGTCCTGCTTGGGCTCTGATATTCTTCTAGAGGGTTTTACGACCCGGTAGCAGAGAATCCGATCAACAGAGACAGGCTATTGAAATACCACCTATTTCAGAGCGCGACAATTGTGGAAACTTTACTCTTTTTGGGGCCACATGGCACAGTAACCGGTCAGATCGAGATTATTTCTATAACCCCGCATAGGGATACCGGATTGCCCGTAGTCGTACTCAGGTTTTTTGGACAACCAGTACGGGATAGGCAATAAGAAGAACATAAGGAAATATGGCCAGATAAACACATTTCTATTATATTTGCATGTACTGATAAAGATCACAGTTACCATTTATTTTTTTTAAATATATTTTTTCTATATTTTCATATACTGCTAAAGATCACAATTACCGTGCATTTTTTTGTATTATCTAATTGCTCTCTGACCATGCTTGGTTACCCTTGAGTTATATATATATATATATTTCTTTTTACTATTTTCAGAATAAAGGTAATTACCTCTAGTATATAAACATACGGACTTAGAGACCGGCTGACGTAATCTAAAGCGATTTGTTTCATTTTTGATTTCATTCACGGTAAGGTTTGGTGGTTCTCTAACCACCTTCCCTAAACCTTCCTGTGTCCTGATTTGATGATATTATTTTTTCCATTTTTTTTTAATGTGCTTTGTATCGTTTTTTTTAGTGTGTTTTTTGTGAAATACTTGTGTAAAATCTATTAAACAGTTTTATTTAAGTTAGACCCCTTCCCGGTTCCAGGGTCCTTTCTAATTATCAGATAAATTAACGAACCGGGTGGCGCTCAATTTGGTATCACAGCTTCATCCTGTCCTGGACCTGCTTCCCGGTGCTCCCGGCGAACAGCTACCGTCGCTGTGATCTATATTTCCAAATTTTGTTCTCAAATGAGAAAATAATAGGTTTTCAGTTTGAGTACTAGACAGCAGTAGACAGTAGACAGTTTGAGACAATCTCAGAAAAGAAAGCACAAGTACAGAAAAATTGTAAATTTATTACTCAATAGGAACATTTAAAGTCAATAGAATTGCTAGTTTTTGACGGAAATATATTTCCAAATCTTTATTAAAAAAACAACCCATCAAGATAGCCGAGAACATTCATTAGGTGTACCAGAGAAAGATACAGCAGGAAATTTTAAATGTCAAGGTCAAATTAAAATAATTCAATATCCTAAATAAATATATTCGCGAGAAGGAAGGAATTTTTTTATCAGTTCGTTAACATTTTTTCAGAAAACAAAATTCGCCTTGGATAGCCTTCTTTCTATTTTATTTTACAGTTTTATTTTATATTTTTAATTTTGAATAATGTACAATGACCTTGCATATTTATAATTTATGAGTTTGATATAGAGATAATCTATCTTTTATTACTGTCTTTTAATACTGTATTGTATCTGGGATACCGGGAGAGTTGTTTAATTTCTCTGAATTTAATACCGGGTGTCTTTAAAAAGATTTGGGAACGTAATCAGTTTTGGTAAACGTGATCTTACTATTACATTGTTTTTTTTATCTGGTTTCTTGAATTTTATTGAATCATAATGGCTGAGATAAATATAATAACATAAAGATTCCAAGTTAATCATTTATTAGACTATGAATTGGACTACGAGTTGAGAATTCGCTCGGTTCTTACAGATAGAAATGTTAGTGATAAACGAAAAATATTAACAAAAATCTTGAAGAAAGAATTTCCGAATCCTGGTTGTTTGGTTAAGTTAGAAACTTATAATGTTGATTTTTCGATCGAACAATCGGAAATCCTGAAAAGTACCGCCTCAATAGTAAATTTAATAGCAGATTTTGAAGGAACCGTTACTGATAGTGTATATTTGCGTGCGAGGTTGAGACTAGCCCATCTGTCCACTAGGATTCAGAGAACTATAGTACCGGAGGATGACAAGGAAAACGTCGCCGGATTTAAGAACGAATCGTACGCGGGTTGTATTAAGTTAGAATCAGATCAAGATGACAAGTTGTTAGAGGATCCTGATGATACAAGCACAGGGCTAGGTAACGTAAATCAGATCCTGCCTCCTGTAATTCATGCCAGTCCAGTCGTTAACTGTTCTGCTGGCAAACCGTCGGTCTTGACTTGGGGTGTTACATTTAATGGAGATTCGAAAAATGTTTTTAGTTTCTTGGAGCGAGTTTCAGACTTATCCCAGTCTCGTAATTTTTCAGAGATAGAACTTTTTAATTCAGCTGTAGAATTTTTCGTTGGCGACGCCTTTGTGTGGTTCCGAAGTGTTAGGGGTATTAGGTCAGATTGGTCAGGTCTTGTTTCAAGGTTGAAGAGAGATTTTTTGTCTCCTCATGCAGACGATGATGCCTGGGAACAAATCCGGCAGAGGAAACAGAAAAGCGCAGAAACAGTTATTATTTATGTGGCTCAAATGGAGAATTTGTTCTCTCGGTTATCCGTGACCCCTGCTGAAGTTACCGGAGTCTAGTACATCCGGAAGAACTTGTTGCCTGAATATGTTGCGCAGTTGGCGTTCATGATATTGCTACTGTCCCCGAACTATCTGCCTTGTGTAGGAAGTTGGAGGATGTTCTACCCTCTACTTCTAGAAAACCCTCTCAGTTGTTTGTATTCGAAGACCCTCATAAGAGTGGCTCGTCACTTCAGGAAAAGAGAGAGAATGCTGGTGTTTTTGAGGAAGATCCACTTCATCGTGAGCCAAATTGTTCTCGTGATAAGGATTTTTGTATTTTGGGTAAAGATTCTAGTAGACACTCTGCGATTGTGTGCAAGGGAGATAAGACAAATAGCCCGAAACCTAAGGTTGTGTGTTTGAACTGTAAGGCAGTCAATCACACCTTTCGTTCATGTACCGAGAAGAGAAAAGTTTTCTGTTTCCGTTGTGGTGAACCTAAAGTTAAGCTTGGTTCTTGTCCTAAGTGCTCAAAAAACTAGTTAAGCCATCAGGTGTAGCATGCGGCCGGTACTCTGATGGAAGGCAAACCGTAAGGTCGCACGTTAATAGGTCAGGTTGGAACAAATGGTTAGAACACGTATCTAATTGTTATAAGACTTATACCCGTGATTCGGAAATTTTACCATTGTTTCTCAAAAAAGTTAATGATAATCGTCCATATATTTCTGTCAAACTTTATGATCAGAACATCATTGTTTTATTAGATTCTGGAGCTAACACCTCTATAGTTGGTGCTAGCGGAGTTAAGATCTTAAAGAGACTCAAGATTAAAATTCGTCTAAGCAATAACTCTAGTGTGTTTACTGCCGATGGAACTCGACAGAAGGTTGCTGATCTTGTTGACCTACCGATTTTTATTAACGATTGTTGTCGAATCATTAAAGTCCATATAGTACCCTCCGTAACACATGCTTTTATTTTTGGTATCGATTTTGTTAGGAGTTTTAATCTCGTAATGAATTTTAAGAATAATCATTGGTCGATTCACGATGATGATTTCGTGCTAGGTGCAGTACACAAAGATTCTGATAACCCTCCAGTATCCAAACTTTTTTCCAATGACGATCTTTCCGTTATTCAAAGGGCGGGGGCTCTAGAAGTGTTAGATTCATTTAGAGAACTAGAACAACAGAGGACGGACCGAAAAGATTAAACTCTCTATAGATACGGGTGATAACCAACCTTTCAAAAAGAAACCGTACTTACTATCTCCCTATATGCAAGAAATTCTGAATAAAGAGTCAGATTCTATGATCCAGTTGGACGTATTCGAGGAATCTCATAGTCCATGGTGCTCTCCAACGCTTTTGGTAAGGAAGCCCATGGGTGAATATGGATTTTGTTTTTACGGAAGGTTTTCGAACGCTATGACGAAACACGATAGTTTTCCATTACCCCTTGTAGATAGAATACTGAGTAACTTACAAAATGCCAAATAAATTTCCTCCATTGACTTGAGAAAGGCATATTGGCCTTTTTTGTTTCTAAAGAAAAAACCTTTTCTTGAAAACTCGAAAAAAGCTTTTTCGGTTATCGGTCGTGGACAATTTCAGTTTACAGCCGTTCCGTCTGGCTTATGCAATGCGGCACAAACACAACAGAGGTTGATTGATTCGATATTTGGTCCTAAATACGAACGCCATATTTTTTCGTATCTGGATGACATATTGCTATGCTTCCCTACCTGGGAACACCATGTTGAACTTTTAAAGACTACTAAGAACCTACTTAAGGAAGCTGGTCTTAGTGTTTATTTGGAAAAATGTCAATTTTTTAGGACTCTTTAAACTATTTAGGGTTTATAGTCGGTAACAATTCTCTAGCTACTGACGCTTCAAAGGTTGAGTCTATGTCGAACTATCCGCGTCCGCGTACTTCTGCCGAGGTAAAACGTTTCATTGGTATGTGTTCATGGTACCGTAGGTTCATTAAAAACTTTTTTTCTCTTGTTAGTCCCTTGAACGACCTGCTTAAAGACAAGAAGAAAAAACAAGCCATAGAATGGAATGATAGAGCGGAGTTTGCGTTTTTAGCCATTAAGCAGAAACTTATAAGTGCACCAATCTTGGCGCCAATCTAGCGCGGAGAGGAATTATTCAGTGACAGAGCGTGAATGTTTAGCCTTTATATTCTGTATTGAAAAGTTTAGGCCTTGAATTGAAGGTTCTCGTTTTACGGTCATCACTGATCATTTTAGTCTCCTGTGGCTTTTTAATTTAAACACTCCGTCAAGTAAATTTAATCGTTGGTTACTGAGGTTTAGACATCATACTTTTGCATCATACTGACAGCATAGGAAATGTTCGATGCACTTGGTTCCTGATGCTTTGAGTAGAATACCGCATTCTGAGGCTGATTATAGTCTTTCAGCAGATTCCGAGAATACGTGTTTGCAAGTTTCATCCATCTCAATCGAAGTAAATTCTCTTGACCCCTGGTATATTGCGCTCCGTGAAAAGATCGTAAACAGTCCGGACAAATTTCCTCAATGGCGAATTGAGAACCACTACGTTCAAAAATTCATTCCTAGTAAGCAGAATCATACTTTTAGTATTGGAGAGTGGAAAACCTTAGTCCCTAAACCTAAGAGAGCAAAAATTATCGAGTCGTGTCATAATCCTCCCACTAGTGGCCATTGGTTTTCGAAAAACCTTGTTCCGAATACAGAATATGTATTATTGGCCTAAGATGACGTCAGATATTTTGAGATTTGTAAGAAAGTGTTTGGTATGTGGAGCTCAAAAACACTCAAACTTAAATAAAATTGGTATTATGGGTAAGGAGAAGGTAGTTGACCAACCTGATCAAATCATTTCGTTGGATTTTATTGGTCCTTTTCCTCGTTCCAGAAAAGGTAACAAATGGTTATTGGTAGCCGCTGATTGGTTTTCTAAGTACACTTTCATTTTTCCCTTGAGAAATGCCAAATGCCCTGCGGTTATTGACCATATAGAGAATCACATATTCTTTTTGGTTGGAGTCCTGATTTGTGATAAGGCTCCGAATTTCAAGAGCAAGGGTATGAAGGAATTATGTGATAGGTATGAAGTTAAACAATGGTTCACTCCGTTTTATTTTCCTCAGTGTAACTTCGTGGAACGTAATAATAAAACCATTACGACAGCTATCAGATGTTACATAGATAGCCACGAGGACTGGGATTTGCATATTCCGGAAATCAGACAGGCCATCAATACGCGGTCCTGAAGTAACCATTTTCCCTCCATCATATCTGATGTTCGGAAGGCATGTTCCTTTATCTGGAGAATATTATAACTCCCCTTTCCCGGACCAATCTATTGAAGTAGTACATGGTAACAAGGGCACTTATGCAGAGAACTTGAAAGAGTTTCGTAATTTGTTTGTTGAGGTACGTCGGAAAATTCACGCCGCATATGAGAGGAATTCAAAATCCTATTACCTCCGGAAAGGGAATGTAAATTTTAATGTGGGTGATAGAGTTTGGCGTCCTAACAAGAAGTTGTCGAGTGCTCCCGATAAGTTCGCATCGAAACTTAACCCCAAACACATTCTATCCGTTGTTTTTAAGAAGTTGTCTCCTTTAGTTTACGAACTAAAAAATATGGATAGGTCACGTGCAGGGAAATGGCACGTTAAAGATTTATTGCCCTATGGAGAATCTTCCGATGTTCCCGGAGTTGGCCATAGTTAGAATCACTGAGTTTCTTGATTTATTTTGGTTTAAGCTGCCAAGTTTTAGGTACAGCCTCGTTCAGCCTTTTTAGTTCTCTTTTGGAAATGTCACTTTTCAGTCTTCGTTTTCTTTTCCTTTTGTACTTTTTCCAGACTTGTTCGGTAAGAACAAGCCTGTGTTACGTTGTCGAGTTTGCGCTAGTCGCATCTTATTTACAAGAAATCTTTGTTCCCCATTTTGAGTTGGTCTAGATTTACTTGGAGAGTAAATCGTGGTTTGGTTTAAAGTAATTATGGCCTTACTTCGTTTTGACATATGGCAGTGCTGTCCACCTTTGGTTCTGCTGTGCCCGTGCGGCGATTTATCTCGTAACCTTAGGATCAGATGGTATTTCCATTGCATGTCGCTGGCTTTAGCCAAGTTACGTTCTGTTTAAGTTTCTCGTTGGTGTAAATTTCCACGGAAATGTTTTTGTTTTGTCGACACTGGACGGTGATGCCTGCCTTTGGTTCCGTTGTGCCCGAGTGGCGATTGAACTCGTAACCTTAGGAATAGCTAGCGTTTCAGTTCAGTGTCGCAGGTTTTACTTAGCCAGGTTGGATTTACTTGGGAAGTAAGTTATGAATTGACTGAGCGAATTTTTCGCGGTCGTTCTGCATTAAGTTTCGCGTTGACGTAAATTGCCACGGAAACGTTTTTCTTTTGTTGACACGTGGCCGTGATGTCTCTCTTTGGTTCCGCTGTGCCCGAGTGGCTATTAAACTCGTAACCTTCGGACCTGATAGTATTTCCATACCGTGTCGCTGGCCTTAGCCAGATTGTGTAGATTAACTGGAGAAGTAAATCGTATTCCGTTTTGGTGTGATTCGCCACGGTATCATTTTTTTTGGTCGACATTTGACAAAGCTGTTCGCCTTTGGTTCTGCCGACCTCAAGTAGTGTTTGAGACTCGCAAGCTTAAAAGTAGATAGCGTTTCCGTTTGGTATCGCAGACTTTAGTTAACTCTGTTGTATTCGCTTGGGAAGTGAATCTAGAGTTGCTCCTGAGAGCTACTCGCAGTGATGCTGCGTTATGTTTTGCGTTGGCGTGATCCGCCACAGCAAAGTTTTTTCGACCTTTGATAATGCTTTCCGCTAAGCCCAAGTGGCAATTGGGCACGTAACCTTAGGATTATTAGCGCTTCCATTCGGTGTCGTTGGCCCAGGTTTCACGATGAATATGTTGGTACTACCTTTCGTTTCGTTTCGTTTCGCTAGTTTGGCGCAAGCCGTGGGAAGGACATAGGCAAATATAAATGTATTTATGTTTGGATTTCAGGCCTTTCTAATAACCAACAACTGTTCCGAACGTGCCTTCAACCAACAGATTTTTTTTGTCTAGATTTTTAAATAGGTACGATTGAATGTTACGCTGGAGATGTGTTTATTCGTCTCAACAACGAGCCTTTTGTTTGGTTTTCTGGTTTAGAAGTCCGCATCAATTATGACCTACCAAATTTGACCTACTTATTGTGACTCCCATAGGGACGTGTGATACGCGAAAGTTATCAAGACTAAATCTAGTGACAACCACGCTTTTGTGTTTCACAAGCGCTCGTTATTACTTATGCTGCTACTCGTATTCTCTTAGTCCTATTTCTAGACTCGACCATGTTTGGTTTTCTTTATTTTACCTCGCATCTTAGTTCACTATCATGCAGGCTTTAGTGTTATTTTTTTTCAGTGTAGATCACTGAGTATTTTTCCATATTTAAAGGGCCGTTTTAGAACGGGTACGCTGGGATTTCGGAATACAGTTCTTGGACAATTCTCAGGGAAGTACACACTACGGGGGGTGATCATTTGGTTGCGACTTCGCCTCGTGATTGGGTGTCACTACTGGATGGAGTCTCAGCTGCCTCAGAATGTGTCCCGGAAGGCCCATGGCAGTGTCTATTTTACGGTTTACATTGTAGATTATCACTTAATTTCGTTTGGGTTTTTTTGTAAATTTTAGTTTGGTGAAAACTATATTTCACTTCCTTATTGTGGTGGATATACGGGTTATTGTTACTCATTTTCCACCTTTTGGAAGGTCAGTCGCTTTCCTATCTTTTTTTTTATCTGGAGGCGTGGCGGCGAGTATTGTGTTATTCACCTGAGGTTGGTAAACGAGCGCTTTCCTTTCAGTTTTCGGTAAGGGCACACAATGCCAAGTGAGTTACCGTCGCACACACCTAGCCGTTACGCTCTTACGACTTTCTGGGTAGACGATTCATCTTCCGAAATATAGTTGGTGTTGTGTTTTGAATATCGTTTGGTATGTACGCCTCGAGTGCGCAGGTTGTGTCTATATTCTCTTTTCGTATTTGGTATACGAGAGGGTATTTCCTTTTTTGTTATTTTCTTTTGGGATAGATTTGGTATTTCCTTACCACTGTTCCAGTGTTCCAGTGCTCCATTTCATAGGGTTACGCTTCAGGGTAATCTCCGCTATAGACCGATCAAAATTAAAGCCTCCTCTCGCAGTCTTTAATTTTCTTTTTGAAAAGAGGTAATGTAGCGTTCAAAAATTCTTGATCGCTACTGGTAGGTTTGTTTCGGGAGAAATTTTAAATGAAGAAGCTCCTGTATGGTTAGGACAAGGCCAAGACACTCTAACTCGATTTCTCCAGGTGAGCGGACGTTTTCGCGCCTTGCCCCTCCGACAGAGGTACGTAGGTTTGCTGGCGCCGCAGAAAAATCAGCCCAAGTCATGCTTGGGCTGATTTTTATGATATTTTTCTAGAGGGTTTTACGACCCGGCAGCAGAGAATCCGATCAACAGAGAGAGGCTATTGAAATACCACCTATTTCAGAGCCCAAAATTATTGAAACCTTACACTTTTTGGGGCCACATAACACAGTAACCGGTTACTCAGATCGAGATTATTTCTGGACCCCCGCATAGGGATACCGGATTGCCCGTAGTTATACGCAGGGTTTTTGGACACCCATTACGCGATAGGCAAGAAGAACATAAGGAAATAAGGCCAGATAAACACATTTTTATTATATTTGCATGTACTGATAAAGAACACAGTTACCATTTTTTTTTTAAATATATTTTTACCATATTTTTATATACTGATAAAGATGACAATTACTGTTTATTTTTTTTTGTATTATCTAATTGCCGTCTGACCATGTTTGGTTACCCTTAGGTTTTATTTTTTTCATTTTTTTTAAATGTGCTTTGTGTCGTTTTTTTTTAAGTGTGTTTTTTTTGTGAAATACATGTGTAAAATTTATTAAACAGTTTTATTTCAGTTAGACCCCTTTCCGGTTCCAGAGTCCTTTCTACTTATCAGATAAATTAACAAACCCGGTGGCGTTCAATTTGGTATCGCAGCTTCATCCCGCCCTGGACCTGCTTCCCGGTGCTCCCGGCGAACAGCTGCCGTTGCTGTGATCTATATTTTCATATTTTGTTCTCAATTGAGAAAATAATAGGTTACAATGTGGATGATGTTTTTGCAATTTTCGATTTAAAAATGAAAACTTAGATTTTATTAAGAACTTAAATGTTAAATCCGAAACCTTAACATTCTCTTATGAACTCGAGAACAATGCTAGACTATCATTTTTGAATGTTTTAGTCAGTAGGAACAATAAAAACAGGTTATATTTTGATATTTTTAGAAAAAAAACGACCTCTCTGAGATAAATTTCTAACGATTCGAGTTCTAGCTTCCATAATATGATGACTAGTTAAAATTTAAAATAGATATATTAGTTAATTATAGATATATTAGATATATTAGTTAACTAACAAAGATAATTATAAAAAATAATTAAAATTAGTTAGGTAGATGTCCAAAGGGAATAATTATAATAAGAATATTGTGGATAGATAAATTAAAAACACGTTTAGGAAACTACTGAAAGATTTTTTCTTTTTAAAAGGAAGGAAACAAAAATAAATTTATAGTAATACCGCTTGGCTCCCCAATTAGCACGAGGGTTACACAAGATTTAAAAAAACTGAACATTAAGGTAATCTTTAAACATAAAATAACTTAAGAGAAGTCGTGGGTAACCCAAAGAATAAAGTAGATCAACATGAAAATCGGGGATTTATGAAATTAATCATTAATTAATGTCAAGATTGTGGTCGAAGATATATTGTGCAAACTAACTGACCCATATTAAACAGGTGTAAATAACACATTGCCCAAAATCGATATGGGAGAAATGAAAAATTTTGCGCTGCCCAGTATATAGATATTATTTATAGATATTAGTAATTTCAAAAAACTTTTCAAAAGTGTACATATTAATAGGGATTTGAATGCATATGATTGCATACAAAAGTGAAAGAAAACCAAGAACCCGGATAAAGTGGCTATTCCATTCAATCAACTTTTTCAATTATTAATGTAACGCTAACGTCAATTCAACTTCATTAATGTAACTTCACGGTTCACTATTTTTACGCGCTTCATTAGGTATGGTTGTGATATATGTAAATAAAACATAGTTTATTGTTAGAATGAGGTTGAATTATCTCCTGATGATGCTAATATGGCTAGAAAAAGGCACGTAGAGAAGTATAATTAAAGTGGTTTGACGTTTAGGGATAAGCATCTTCGAGTTTAGTGTTTCACACCGAAGATTCCAATAGAAGGATTAAAAATAATTTATGTTTGTTTGTAAATAATACGAAATAAAAACTGAAACCTGTATATTTCGCATACATACAATTTTTGTAATTAAAAATATCGAAAAGATTTATAGAGTTTAATTATTCGAAAGCCGTTCGAAAAGTTCTCGGTCTGGCACACAAATGGCGTATGTATCACCAAATCACTATGATTGTTATGAAGTGTTATTTGTTCAATGGCATTCTACGAAGTTTCAGATGCATGCCGCAAATAAAGTAAACAATTTCTGAAACTTTCTGTTCGATGTGTTGTAAAGTATGGTAAACTAAGGTAGTCGATATTTGATTAAAATCATTTTAAATAAAAGAACATACGTATGTCTAAATTCCTATCTGAAGAAGGCACTGTATACTTAAATAATGGCAATACAATTTTCGAATATAGCAGAATTTTAAAGCCTTATGTTTTTGATTTTTTATTGTTCTGAAACACACACACACACACACACATATTTATATATATATATATTATATATATATATATATATATATATATATATATATATATATATATATATATATATATATATATATATGTATATATATATAATATTTGCGACCCGCCATCGCCCGATTCGACCGCCATCGATATGACCAGTTAACTTGGTCTTGCTCTGTTCGTTTCGTTTCAGCTATCTCCTTGCATTGAGCTCGAGCCCAGGTGATGACGGCTGTGAGGCCAGAAATCGGTCCTGGGAGGTACTTGTCTCGGCATGGTGACGGCGACTGATTTGAGACGAGCAGAGGTACGTGGAAGTACGAATGAAAAAATTCTGTTTTATATTTATATATATATATATATATATATATATATATATATATATATATATATATATATATATATATATATATACATATATATATATATATAAATATATATATATATATATATAGATATGTATATATATATATATATATATATATATATATATATATATATATATATATATATATATATATATATATATATATATATATATATATATACATGTATACCCACAAGATAACTTAGCGAGGCTGTGGAGGGAAATATTGCAGAAATCTTTCACCCTTTCTCCACGTGGTGCCACCGCTCGTCTTAGCCCAACTGCCACTATCACGTAAGACTCCCGGGACTGGTTTCTAGCCTTTCAGCCGTCATCAGTCAAGCTCCAGAGAACGCAAGGAAAGCAGTTGGGAGAGACGATCGAGGCTGGCCATGTCAACTGGCCGTTGATGGCGAGTCGTAATAGCACACAACTAGAGAGATATCACAGCCTAGTTAAGCTATCTTGTGGGCATACCTGGTACTATACCCGAGGTTTCAGGTAGAATATTACTAGCAGTCCTGACTGCTACGAGCATTCGTCATGAAAAGTTGGGAGTATTCTTCTAACGATACTTCTTCATCACTCTCAAGCTGTTCAGCTCTACCAATCTGCGTAAGCTCCTAGTCAGTAGGCATAGTTGTTGTCGCAAGGTCGTTATCCAAATCAACGAAAGTACCTATTATAGTGGAATATAATTTTTGCAAGTTAAAATTATCATTAGTAAGCTAGACACTTAAAGGCAGGTTATCCTCGTCCTCCTCACCTTGTTTAATAAGCCATTGGGTGAGAGGAAAGTCATCTTCTTCATTGACCTCGGAAAGGGAGGGTCATGCATGTTTGAAACAATTCGTAGTTGTTTTTTGGGAAACTTGCCAAGCTTTACAGACCATTTCAAAAGCATCGAGCATATTTATTACTATTGGCGTGAGTTATGTGCAGAGGTTCTCGACCCATTCCAGGAAACTGCTGAGAGCCGAGCTATGTGCAGAGGTCCTCGATCCATTCCAGGAAACTGCCGAGAACCGCCAGCTTCAAATAGCTGACATTAACAATTTTACATATATATATATATATATATATATATATATATATATATATATATATATATATATATATATATATATATATATATACAATATTGTTATTCATTGTGAACATTCTGATTTTATGAACGATTGTAATAGTCAATAATTTAAAAGATTATTAAATTTATTTGCGAATGAAATTTGTGTTTTTAAAAACTACATTAGTAACCAAAGTATTTAAGTGGCGCAGTTGGTAGGATTGTTTCGTGGGACATTCACAGTGAATAATCCTTTGAGTTTCACTCTTAATGAGACAACGAAAAAATGCTGTTGTGAGTGCACAAGAAGAGTCTGCAAGTTCCAATCATCAATCGAGAAAATTGGTAGGCCGATGATTCAACTCATAGCAAGGTTACTGATGCTGTAAGTACCAATCAATTGTTCATGTCAGTCTCCTCAAATTCCATTGATTCCTTTAACGAAAACAATCGGAACAACGAAGTAGATTTAGTAGAATTATTCAAATCATTCAAACATTCAAATAATGTAACTAATTTAAACAAGAATCAAAAAACACACAAAATGGCCCCACCAGCTTTAGATATTAAGAATTTAAGCATTATTCCACAATTCGATGGAAATCCAAATAAATTACATAGATTTATCAATGCATCAGAGTCAATCTTATCGTATTATTTTTGTGTAAATGATCGAAGTAGTTTTCAAAATGTTCTTTTATTAAATGGTATCTTAAATAAAGTAGAAGGCAGAGCTGAAGAAGTTATCGCCATAAACGGTTGTGATACCTGAGACAACATAAAACAAACATTAATTCAAAATTTTGGTGATCAACGAGATGAAAATTGCTTGAACCAAGATTTGGTTAATTTAAAACAAAAACCACAAGAATTACCGACACAATTTCACTAAAGGCTAATTCAGCTGCTCAATACTATTTGTAATTATATTGATTTGCACAGCACCACACCGGCAGAACGAACTAGTAAGAGAGATTTTTTTACTAAGCAAGCATTAAAAACATTTTTAGCAGGACTAAGGGATCCTCTAGGTCCAACTATACGAGCTATGCGTCCAAATTGCTTAAGTCAAGCATTACAGTTTATAACTGAAGAAGAAAATAACAAATATTATCAAAAATCAGCGCATCAAATTCCATTTACACCACCGATTTCTAAAAATACCCATCCACCAGTGAGATTTCCAATAAATAATTTCAATAACAATTTTAAACGATTCAATCAAATTCGTCAATCCCCTCAGGTTCAACACACACAATTTCCTCGTTGTCCAATAAATCTACAAAGACATCCGAGTCCACCCGCTCATATTCCAAGTAATTCTCAAGTTTTTGGAAGAAATTCCAATCCGAGACCCATACAAAACAGACTCACACCTATGAGTATATCTACAAGAAATACTTCCCAATTTAGAAAGCCGAATCAAAATTACAATCATTTTGCAAATCGCGGAGCAAACAAAAATATAATAGTCGAAGAATTGTTTAACACCGAAGACGACACCTCCTAGCAACAGGAAACATATATCGAGGACATTAACACCGAGTACGAATTCTATGAAAGCGAACATTAGGAACATAGACGACTTAGGATTTTCCGGAAAACCCGGTCCGAACCTTAGTTCCGAGACCGGGTTTTCCTTAGTAGACCGAACCTTAGTAGAGTATCATCTATCGACAGACAAAAAAGAATTGCCTTACATTTTAATTGCGAAACCTCATCTTAAACTATTAATAGATACAGGGTCAACAAAATATTTTATTAATCCTGACATTGTATATAAATTTTTTAAAAATGAAATATTCTATGAACCTTTTACAGTATCTACTGTTTTTCAAACTTCTTCTCATGATTATTGTTGCGAAATATCAATGTTTTCTGAATTTAATCAAAACGAAACTTTAAAATTTTACTTGTTTAATTTTCACAATATTTATGATGGCCTAATTGGACTAGACAGTTTAAAATTACTAAGCGCAAAATTAGATTTTCTAAATTCATATTTAATAACACCGCACAGTAAAATACCTATAAAATACCAACCAACTGTTCAAAAATATTCTCATTCTATAAAAATCGAACCGCATACTAAATTAATAACCAAAATTCCTGTAAACATTAAAAATGGTGATGTATTAGTTCCATATCAGAAAATACAAAATATAGAAATTCCAGAAAACTTAACAACTGCAAGGAATGGATTAGCTTCAGTTCAAATCTTAAATAAAACGGGTAAAGAAATTTGTCTGCTCTTGACGATACCAATAAGAGTAATTCCATTCAAACAAAATGACTGCGAACTTGACCAAATTGACATGTGCATCCCTGATAACCAACAAATTATTGATGTAGAAAAACTGATTCGAACGTCTCATATGAACCCAGAAGAAAAAATCATGTTATTAAGCTATGCAAAAAGTATTCAGATATATTTTATACCGAAAACCAACCTTTAACTTTTACCAATCAAGTGAAACACACCATTAAGACAAAAGACGAAATACCAGTCTACACTAAGTCTTACAGATATCCGTTTATTCATAAGGACGAGGTACAGAAACAGATTAAATCCATGTTAGAACAAGGAATTATTAGACCTAGCGATTCATCACGGTCATCGCCAATTTGGGTAGTCCCCGAAAAACCAGATGCTTCTGGCAAGAAAAAATAGAGAATTGTAGTCGACTACCGTAAATTAAATAAGAAAACCATTGAAGACAGATATACGTTGCCTAATATAAGTGACGTCTTATACAACTTAGGTCGCTGTAATTTTACAACACTCGATTTGGCAAGTGGATTCCACCAAATTGAGATGGAACCATGTGATATACCAAAAACAGCTTTCAATGTCGAGAACGGGCATTATGAATACGTCCAAATGCATTTTGGGTTACGCAATGGACCAGCTACTTTCCAACGTACCATAGATAACATCTTACGTGGACTACAAAACGAAATTTGTTTAGTATACTTGGATGATATCATTATCTACTCGACATCTTTGCAAGAACATATCGTTAACTTGAAAAATGTATTCCAACGATTAAGAGAAACAAATTTCAAAATTCAGTTGGACAAATGGAGTTCTTGAAAAAGGAAGTTGCTTATTTAGGGCACATAGTAACTCTAGATGGTGTGAAACCTAATCCCGACAAGATTATTAGCATACAAAAATACCCTTTACCAAAAACCACCAAGGAAATTAAAGGATTTTTACTCTTTGCTATACTTTGCTCCACGCTAACTCTTTGCATAAAGAAAAACGCAAAAATTGAACATAGTCCCAAATTCATAAAATGCTTTGAGGATTGTAAAAACATTTTGATGAATGAACCATTGCTACAGTATCCCGACTTTACGAAGGAATTTAATCTTACAACAGACGCAAGTAACGTAGCAATAGGAGCAATATTGTCACAACGACCTATTGGCAGTGATAAACCTGTATCCTATGCATCAAGAACTTTAAATGAATCGAAACAAAATTACAGCACAATAGAAAAAGAACTACTAGCAATAGTATGGGCTACAAAGTATTTCCGACCGTACTTGTTTGGTCGCAAGTTTAAAATTATAACAGATCATAAACCACTTCAGTGGCTGATGTCATTAAAAGAACCAAGTTCTAGATTAGTAAGATGGAGATTACGTCTAGAAGAATATGACTATCAAGTGGTGTACAAGAAAGGAAAATACAATACGAATGCAGATGCATTTTCCAGAGTAGAAATTCATATTAAAGAATTTGACCAATTAGTAGAATATATCGAAAAATTTAATAATATAATGTCTAGAGAAAATGATGACAACGCTTCAATATCTGGTAATATAGGAGAACAACCCCTTATATCTGACGTAGAACAACCGGAAGATGCTCAAAATGAAAGCCGAAATGATGACGACGATGGCATAACAGTACACACTAGTCACGAAGACAGTATTCTTGGAATACCAATTTCAGAAATACCTTTAAATATCTATAATAACCAAATAATTATAGACCATGTTTATTATTCACCTACGAAACCAAAAACAATACAAATATTCCTTACAAAATCAAGAACTAATGTACAACTTTCAAAAAATAACCTAGAAACTGATGTTATAAAATTCTTTAAAGAATTTATCAAACCCAAAATTACGTACGCACTTCCCTTCAAAGATTCAGCATTCAAACTCGTTAAATGCAATGTTATCTTGGATGACATTAAAGAGAAAGACAAACAAAACACTATTATTCAATATTATCATGAAGGAAAAACCAACCACCGTGGAATCCTAGAAACAGAATCACGTATCAGAAAAAAATACTACTGGCCAGGAATTAAATCAGATGATACAGATTACATCAACATGTGCGAAAACTATCAATTAAATAAATATGATAGAAACTCACCACTTCAAAAGCTAATGATTACTCCAACACCTTCTAAGCCTTTTGAAATAATCCATATAGACACTTTTCAGGCTCAAGGGCAAAAATATCTAACTATAATAGATATATTTTCGAAATATGCTCAAGCCTACCCGTTACAATATCTAGCCGGTATTGAAATTGTACGATCATTACTTACTTTCAGTACACATCATGGATTACCAAATGTAGTTACAATGGACAATGGTACCGAACTAAAAAACAGTGTTGTTCAAGAATTTCTTCAAACACACCATATCGAACCTCACTATATCTCTAATAATCATCCAGAATCGAATAGGTCTACTGTATTAGAACATTTACGGGTGATTATTAGTAAAAACAAGAAAACTGATATTTTAAATCAAATGCCTTATGCAATTTTAGGTTACAACAATTCAATACATTCTGTAACAAAACAAAAACCAATTAATAAATAAATGGACATCTGAATTCAAAAGATCCTTTTTATATTAATTTAAATCAAAAACTCATTAATAATTATATCGTAGAACATCGCCAAGCTACTCAAGAAATTTATAAGAAGTTAAATGAAGACATGACTTCTCAAAAGGAACGTATCATCAGTAAACATAACAAACAGCGAGTATATCCATTATCATATGAAGAAGGTGAAAATGTTTATAGGAAACTAAAGTCAAATAACAGAAATAAATTAGCACAGAAATATGTAAAAGAGAAAGTTAATAAAAATAAAAATATTAAAATTCATTCAGGAACAAAATTAATTCACAAACAAAATTTAAAAAGACCTAAATTAAAACGTAATCCGTTACAGGTCCCAGCTTCTGCTGCCAGCAGCCCTTCAAGGGGTGAAAATAACCAACTTAGCTCAAAACCCGGGACTTCTTCCGTATAAGCTAGGAACAGCGCGTTTAAAATCAAAAGTTCATACCTTCCTTCATTATTATGAAATAGAACCTCTACAAAGACAACTCAAAGTTCTCAGGAAGCATTATGATGAGCTTACTAATGTTTTAGAGATAAAACATAATCCTTTTTATTTTCAACTTCAAAATTTTCATAAAGCAATGTCATACCAACTAATGTCAGCGGAACAAACGTATAATACTATTAATCCTGTATATCGTACCAAAAGAGGTTTAATTAATGGCTTAGGCTCTGTAATCAAAAGCATTAGCGGTAATTTAGATGCGGATGATGCAGAATTTTATGTGAATAGTATTAATATATTACAAACTAACCAAAGAGGCATCGTAGACAAGTTAAACAAGCAAATTTCTCTCACCACCAAAATGATAGAAAACTGTAATAGAACAATATCCCTAATAAATCATAATCAAAATATAGTCACTGAAGGTATAAAAGAGATGAGATTGAGAACTGACGACCTAGTATCAAATCTAAATCATTATCTCGACTCTAAAAATGTATTAGATTAGATTAATATAAGCCTTAGCGTTATTTTACAACTATTATCGATGAATTAGAATCATATGATACAACCGTAAAGCTATATTCAAATAATGAAATGCTTTTCCCGAAATCACATTTTAATTATTATTATGATGCTTTAGAAATTCAGGCATTTTATCATCATAAAAAAATTGTTATCATAATTCACTTTCCAATAATTTATCCTGAGACCTTTCAATATTTCCATTTATATTCAATACCTACACAAAACCATACTACTATTATTCCTCATAATACCTATCTGATTATGAACACGGATTTCTACCAATACATGCCAGTATCTTGATATGCTGCAGAACGAACACTTCTGTACAAAGGCCAATTTAATAAATGGATTGGAACTAGACAATTGCATCCACCGATTATTAAAGTTAGAAACCAGTCTCCAAGCTTGTGAAGAAATTCAGATCGAATTGACTAGAAGGTCATAGAGAGAACGCTAGAGAATCGTCATAGAGCAATTGAGCAAAGCCCATTATATCGCCGTATTTGCTAACAAAACAAAAATTGAAACAACATGCAAAGGCACAGATTTTGTGCAGCTACAAGAAACTTATTTAATCGAAATACCCATTGATTGCAAATTTCGTACTAATGACTCTACGTATGAAAATCATAAAGAAGAATCCTTCAGCCGACCTCTACTATTAGAAGAAATATCAGTCAATAAGCGTCAAACACCAACAAAGTGTAAGACGAAGCTCGTCTTAGAAAATATACCGCTGGACCAAATCCATCAATTACAAAGGGAGCAAAATAAAATAACACCCATTGAATTAATTGGTCTCTCACATATTTCACACAGCTTTTGGACCATACCAATTTACATTATCCTAATCGCCGCTGTAGTATGGTATGTCTTCTATCAACTGAAAAGAAGAAAGCCACAAGACGGTCCAAGGACCGTCTCCGAAGAACCACAACCAACGCCCAGAACGTTCTTCAATCCCGAGGGACAATCTTCCGTTTAGGGATGGAGGAGTTATGTGCAGAGGTCCTCGACCCATTCCAGGAAACTGCCGAGAAACGCCAGCCAATAGCTGACATTAACAATTTTACATATATATATATATATATATATATATATATATATATATATATATATATATATATATATATATATATATATATATACAATATTGTTATTCATTGTGAACATTCTGATTTTATGAACTATTGTAATAGTTAATAATTTAAAAGATTATTACATTTATTTGCGAATGAAATTTGTGTTTTTAAAAAACTACATTAGTAACAAAAGTATTTAAGTCGTGCTATTTCCAATCTACTTCAGATTAGTGATCATAAGCTGTCGATAATAAACTGCCTAACTGTGAATAACACCTTGATACATTGGTGGCAGAACGGACGTAAAATTTGGTGGAAAAAGATCCAGTTTAATGTATGTGCCTATTTTGTCTTATCAGTTGTTTTTCCCATGATCTTAATTCACTTTCGAAAATATCAGCAGCCATCCAGGCTGGTTTGTTTGCTGTATAATTAACTGGTATTTTTTTACGTTTTTAAAACACCTGGGTTTGTTAAATTTGCCAGTAACTTAAAATTTGCATTTTTCAGTTCCAGTGATGTTTGCGCACACAAAAACGGTTATTCTTGGCTTGGATAGACATCCCGATACATTTTTACCCTTAAAGCTCATATCCGGAGCATGTTTGTAAAAATGACCATGTTAATAGTTTTTTAAAGCCTGGATTTGCAGATGTCAACTTAATTAGCATTAGTTCCTATCTCCTGAATTACTGAAATTCTTTCATCAATTTTTAAACTTCTGTTGCTTCATCCATGCTTAAAACATAATTCGTTTATAAATCCGCTTAGACACGGTCACAAACAGCACAATTTTACTATATAACATCAACAAGAAAACTAAAGATGCTAAATAAAATTATTGGGAATAGGCCATGTAATGCAAATAAATAATGCTGGACCTAATCGCAAAAAATTTGTCGGTCGGTACAGCACCCTGTCTTTTGCTTTTTTTCAGGTGTATTGCACAATATATGTTACCCAAATAAAAATAAAATTAAATATAAATAAAAATTACATTTTATTTAAATACGCGGATATATAACTGCCGGGACTTGGTTATTCGGTACGTTATATCCGTAGATACGTAATAAGTGTGAATGCTATAAGTAAGCTTCACTATATATATATATATATATATATATATATATATATATATATATATATATATATATATATATATATATATATATATATATATATGTATATATATATATATATGTATATATATATATATATATATATATATATATATATATATATATATATATATATATATATATATATATACATCCTCTTCGTTTTGGGCGGAAAAAAGTGGGCTACTGAATATAACCTTTCGGAGGCCGAGCCGTCAGCAGTTACATCGCGGATTTATGTTTTCTAGTTTAATAACAGGTGGTGTTAATTATTCTGCAACCAAGATGCGGACAATTTTACATTTTATCATTTATTTAAGGGTGTTTGTTATAAATTTGTCATGAACGTGTATTACAATCATACCAAAGGGAGTGTGGACACGATAGACCAAATGTGCTTATCCTATTCTATTACCACAATCACAAATGCATACAAAATCATCCTGAGGAACTTTTGATAGGCATGCTGATATAGTTGGCAATGCTATTGTCAATTTAATATCTAGCAATCTTGAATATGAACATAGAAGGTGGAGATTATTAAAATATATCGCCATTAGTTTTATGGAACCACTTGAACGAGCAAGATAAACTTAAATCGCTCCCAAAGTATAAACAGAAAATGTGTGCCAAGAATGTATTAAAAATGCATGAAAAAATATAGTGTTACATTTTCAAAATGTGTTAACTGCTATTTCTCTTTTTCTGTAAATACGTTATTTTTTTATTTTCCTACTTATAAAATAATAAAAATTATTTTAAAAATATAATAGCTTATAACAACTTATTTCAATCCATTATACAAAAGGGCTTAAATAAGAAGTAATCAACCAATAAAAATAATTACGGTGAAATGCTGCAACGCACTCATTGGCGGGAAATCGAATAACACATCCACCGGAGGGTTAAACGTAGTTCTACATCCATTGAGATGTTTAATAAAATACTTTTTTTTTAGTTTTCACATCATTATTACAGTTTGACGTGTTTTGCTAACACTGTAGCTTCTTGAAAACTGACTATATTGGATTTAAAATGGGTATATATATATAAACAGTTTCTGGAATAAAATATTACTTTTTAAGAAATCCACTAGATCGTATTTCTTGTCAGTACAAATTCAATAAAGGTGATTTGTTCAGGTCTATTTGATCATTCAGAAAGATTTTCGCATCTTTGAAAATGTTTCTTTCTAAACTGGTATTTTGAAATCACTGTTTAAAACGATGGTTTTCGTTTAACCGGTGTGAAGCGTAACTTCCCGACAAAGCCTAAAGACAAAATTGCGCTAGAAAACCAGGGGGTGTACAGCTTACCATGGGCCGATCGTAAACATCTAGGACAACAAACTGACAAATTTCGGAGCGAGTACAAAAACATCAAAATAGCGTGAGAAATTAAAAAAAAGTTTTGGGGTTAGGAGCGCATCAGCAACTAAGGTTATTTAGCGACTGGACCTACAGCTTAACGTGGGTTCCGAACCACGGTCATCAGCCACTGACAACCTAGGCCAGCACCTCCTCAGGCTATCAACCCTTAGTTATGTGCTTACCCATAATTCTATCAGGAAGCTCACCGACTGGCGAGTGACCAACATAGAACACTCCTCAGAAGACAGTATATTTTACTGTTCTTACCTCCTTTTAATTTCAATGCTTCTATTGGAACCTTTGGTGTGAAACACTAAACTTTAGAGATTTACCACTAAACACCAAATCACTTTTTTTGAACTTCTCGACGCATGTTTCGCTAACCATGTTAGCATCATCAGGAAATGATTTGATTTAATCTCTTAAATTACCTCCTGATGACTCTAACATGGTTAGCGAAACGTGTGTCGAGAAGTTCAAAAAAAGTGATTTGGTATTTAGTGGTAAATCTTTTCAAGTTTAGTCATTTTACTTCTTGTATAACAAAGTTCCGAAATCATCGGTTTAATTCTAAAATTCTAAGAAACAAACATAAATATTGTTTTTATACACCTCAAAAATATTCGAACGCGCAAACAAAAAATAAATCTGGATCAATCATATTACTCTAATTAAGGTAATCTTCAAATTTTGTTTACTACAAATAGTAATTGGTAGACTCGTGTCGAAGGAACATCTTAAAATGGGTCGTATACCAAATAAAATAAAATAGTACTGAAAATAGGCACTTTTCTATTTCATTGTAAAAGGGAAAACTCCCACCGAAAATTGGGCAAATGCTTCAATTAAGTAAAGCTAAGGTTGTAGATATCGTGCAACGCTACAAAAATAAGGACATAATTTTTCCGAAGAAGCAAACAGACCGTCCCAAAATTATAAATGAAAAAGACCAACGCTTTTTTTAAGAGGTACGTAACCCTAAAATTAGTGCACCTAAGCTCAAAACATTGGTGGAAAATCATTCTCAAGAAGTAATCAACATCGAAATAATACAGATATCCATATTATACAGAAGGCTCTGTATAATATGTTCTTATGTTCCTTAATTAAAAGTCATTATACAGCTTTTAAAATAATTGTTTCTGATAATGAAATAGAGCAAACCGTAACTGGGTGCTTGAATGGTTTTGGCATCTATTTCGGTTTTATTGGCAAAATACTCATATACTGTACCCTATATTTCAGATAGACCAATACACAGACTATATAAACTATACAACGGTCCGCAATATTTCAATTACTACTTTGATGTAAACCAAGGATCTAACAAATAATGCGTTACTGTACGGCAATGATGATGTCCCTTGGATTTGTGGTTATTTATTAATTATAACCCTATGCGGAGAAGCAAAATTGATAATACCATAAATAATGATCGAAGTTTATATTCATTCATTCATAGAAATCAAAATGTATATTTGACATGTTGTATTGTGGTATAGATAATATATATAACAATGATTGTTTGGAACTAATTTTGCAATTAAATTAGAATTCATATTAATACCCTTTATGTCAAAAAACCCTATCTTTTATCTTTTAACTACCAAATTGGAGATCAAGATAAAAGTTGGGCTCTTCATATTTATGTGTGAGTTGTCACGTAAATTTAGTGTGGAGGTGTGGAGGAAATCTACTGACCATGTAAGTGATTGCTACTTTAAGTGATTAAAAACTAAAAGAAGGCATATTTATTGAACCTCAAATAAGGAAGCTTCTAGGTGATTTTCGTTTTCAAGAAAAATTAAATCAATAGGAATGGGCAGCTTGGGAGTATTTTGTAAGAGTATTGAAATTATTTCTGGGCAACCAGAGAGATGAAAACTATAAAAACCTCATAGATGAACTCTTGAAAGCCTATATAGATATCTATAACAAAATTTTGTATAAAACAAAATTGTTTCCAGTTTAATAATGTGTTAAGTTTTATAAAAAACAAGAATCTTATTTAGTCAGCTTATTCGTAACAAATTTGAAACCGAGCCCAAGATTGAATTTTTGGAAAGAGAAAGAAGCCAAGTTGGCCAATTTCGATATATTTGCATCATGGAAAAATCAAAATTTCGTATTTTTATTAAACACTACTTTTTGCATAAATACTAGAGAATTTGAAATAGTATTATGGAAATCTACTAATTCACATTTTGTAGATCATAAGTGTTTTACTGAGTTTCGATGTGGTCGAACCGGAACGAGTAACACTGGATTCTCAGGAGACTCCGTTGATGTCTATATTGAAGAAATGATTAAGAAAATGTATGATATCGTATTAGCTAATCATATAGTGAGAATTAGAGAGATTGTTGAGGTTATAAACATCTCAAACGAAGGCTTACGAAAAGGAAGGGAAGCAAGGGGACGCCATGCTTACCGCGATTGCTCACAGCGAGCCAAAAACCGAATCAAGTGACCACTTTACAATGGTGTGTAGGCATGTAATATGACAATCCAAGGGGGTCTCTACTTCAATTCATGACTGTTGATGAAATATAAATTCATCACTATACACCAGAAATAAAACAACAGTCAAAGCAATGAGTTTTACCCGACGAACGTGCCCACAAAATGGCGAAGGTAACCCCGTCGGTCGGAACGGTCATGACCAGTATTTTTTGAGATTCGCAAGACATTATCTGCGTCGATTAGTTGGAATAGGGAAGAATGATCATAGAAGGGTATTATGCTACATTATTGGTCAAATATCCCCCGAATCTCCCGAAGAGTTGATAAAAAATACCTTCATAAAGAGAAGAATTATTTACTGTATAAACACAAAAATATACCCTTCCATTGGTCCGCCATTGCACAGTAAAATTGGTTCATTTACGCTACGAATTTATACCGCACCGACCATATTCTTTCGATTTGGTTCCTCTGAGTTCTTTCTCTTTCCAAACTGAGGAAATGGTTGGCTGGAAAAAAACTTACATCTAATAAAGAGAGGACTAATTTGGATAGTCCTGCAAAGTCATATACCCATGGCATATGACTTATATTATGCGTAAGGCGAATTAATTTCTCATAATTTTTATGGTCTGGCATTTTTATATGTTGTGGATATATTGAATCATTGATCCCAATAACTTAATTGATACACTTTGAGCATACAAAATGCAAGAGTTACAACCTTTCTTTATTTTAGTTCCTGGAAATTAGAATGAATGATTTGGGTTTCAGTATTAGTGGTCATCTATACTTCGGAACCTGTATTCCGCGCATTTTCGCGTGCTTTTACTCGAGAGCCTGTAGCGTAGCCCAAAAACCGGACTTCAGGTTACATTTAAATACATGGAGCATTTTAAATAACATAATTGAGATGTATTGAGCATACAAAATGCACGAGTTACAACTTTTCTTTATTTTAGTTCCTGGAAATAAGAATAATAAGAATGAACGAAAAAATCAAGTTAAGTGTACTAAAACTATAGTAAATACAAATCTGAAAGAACTTATCACGTTAATCGCCATGACACCCAACATTTGGGTTTCAGTATTAGTGTATTAGTTAGTCATCTATGCCCCGGAACCCGTATGCTGGGCTTTGTCCCATGCTTTTACTCGAGAGCCTGCAGCCCAAAAACCGGACTTTAGATTACATTTAAATACATGGAGCATTTTAAACATGGGCCTGGCGAGACTTAAATACTTTGGATACTGATATAAATTTTTAACAACACAATCTCAGACACTTCAGCCAATAACTCCTCCATTCGTAAACGGAAGATTGTCCCTCGGGGGTGAGAATGTTCTGGAGGTTGGTTGTGGTTCTTCGGCTGCGGTCCTTGGATCGGCTTGTGGCTTTCTTCTTTTCAGTTGGTAGAAGACATACCATACTCCAGCGGTGATCAGGCTAAGGTAAATCGGCATGGTCCAAAATTGTGTTGAGCATACGAAGGACCAATTAATTTAATGGGCGCTATTTTATTTTGCTCCCTTTGTACTTGATGAATTTGGTCCAGCGGTATGTTTTCTAAGACGAGCTTCGTCCTATACTTCGTCATTGCTTAATGCTTATTAACTGATATTTCTTCTAATAATAGAGGTTGGCTGAACGGTTCTTCTTTATGGTTTTCGTACATAGAGTCAGTAATACGAAATTTACAATCAGTGGGTAGTTCGATTAAATAAGTTTCATTTAGTTGCACAAAATCTGTTCATTTGCATGTTGTTTTAATTTTTGTTTTGTTGGCAAATTCAGCGATATAATGGGCTTCGCTCAATTGCTCTATGACGTTTCTAGTTAATTTGATCTCGATTTCTTCACAAGCTTAAGGGCTGGCTTCTAACGTTAATAATCGGTGGATACAATTGTCGATTTCCAATCCACTTAAATTGGCCTTTGTAGAGAAATAATTTTTCTCGTTTCTATAATATTTATGTTGACGTAATCTGTAACATCTGATTTAATTCTAGGGCAGTAATAATGTGTTCTAACAAATGTTTCTGTTTTTAGAATTCCACGGTGGTTGATTTTTTCTTCATGATAATTTTGAATAATAGTGTATTGTTTGTCTTTCTCTTTAATGTCTTCCAAGATAACGTTGCATTTAACGAGTTTGAATGCTGAATTTTTGAATGTATTTCTAAATATGTTACATATTTGCGGAAAACAATTAACATCTTTGAAGTAAAGTGCGTACGTAATTTTGGGTTTGGTAAATTCTTTAACAAATTTTAAAAGATCACTTTTTAAGTTATTTTTTGAAAATTGTATATTAGTTCTTGATTTTGTAGGAAATATTTGTGTGGTTTTTGGTTTAGCAGGTAAATAATAAACAATATCTATAATTATTTGGTTATTATAGACATTTAAAGGTTTTTCCGAAATTGGTGTTCCAAGAACACTGTCTTCTTGACTAGTGCATACTGTTACGTTACCGTCGTCGCTATTTCGGCTTGCTGTTTGAGTATCTTCCAATTGTTCTACGTCAGATATAAGGGGCTGTTCTCATATATTACCAGATATTGAGCGTTTTCATAATTTTCTCTAGACATCATATCATTAAATTTGTTTCCATATGTTCTACTAATGTTCTGGTTCCGTTCTGGTCAAATTATTTAGTATGAATGTCTAGCCTAGACAGTGCATCTGTATTCGTATTGTTCTTTCTTTTCTTGTACATCACTTCATAGTCATATTTTTCTAGGCGTAATCTCCATTTTACTAATCTAGAACGTGGTTCTTTTAGTGACAGCAGCCACTGAAGTGGTTTGTGATCTGTTATAATTTTAAACCTGCGACCAAACAAATACGGTCGGAAATACTTTGTAGCCCATGCTATTGCTGTAGCTCTTTTTCTATTGTGCTGTAATTTTGTTTGGATTCATTTAAAGTTTTTGATGCATAGGATACAGCTTTATCACTGCCAATAGGTGCCTGTGTTAATATTGCTTCTATTGCTACGTTACTTGCATCTGTTACAAAGTTAAATTCATTCAAAGTTCGTTAATATGTTTTTACAATCCTCAAAACACTTAATGAATTTAGGAGTATGTTCAATTTTGCATTTTTCTTTAGGCGAAAAGTTAGCGGTTTGTCAATTTCGTAAAATTGCCTTGGTGGTTTTTGGTAATGGGTATTTTTGTATCGCTGTCGGGATTGGGTTTCACACCATCTGAAGTTACTATGTGCCCTAAGTAAGGAAATTCCTTTTTTAAGAACTCACATTTGTCCAATTGAATTTTGAAGTTTGTTTCTCTTAATCGTTGCAATACATTTTTCAAGTTAATGATATGTTCTTGCAAGGATGTCGAGTAGATAATGGTGTCATCAATATACTAAACAAATTTCGTTTTGTAGTCCACGAAAGATGTTATCCATGGTACGTTGGAGAGTAGCTGGTACATTGCGTAAACCAAAATGCATTTGGACGCATTTATAATGCCCTTTCTCGACATTGAAAGCTGTTTTTGGTATCTCATATGGTTCCATCTCAATTTGGTGGAATCCACTTGCCAAATTTAGTGTTGTAAAATAGTTACAACAACCTAAATTGTCTAAGACGTCAGTTATATTAGGCAAAGGATATATGTCTTCAATGGTTTTCTCATTTAGTTTACGGTAATCGACTACAATTCTGCATTTTTTCTTACCAGCAGCATCTGCTTTTTTGGGGACTACCCAAATTGGCGATAACCATGACGAATAACTAGGTCTAATAATTCCTTGTTCTAACATGGATTTAATTTGTTTTTGTACTTCGTCTTTGTGAACAAACGAATATCTGTAAGACTTAGTGTAGACTGGTATTTCGTATTTTATCTTAATACTATGTTTCACATGGTTGGTAAAAGTTAAAGGTTGGTTTTCGGTATAAAATATATCTGAATACTTTTTACATGGCTTAGTAACATGTTGTCTTTCTTCTGGGTTCATATGATATGTTTGAATCAATTTTTTTACATCAATGTTTGTTGTTAGGGCTGGACATGTCATTTTGATAAAATTCGTAGTCATTTTGTGAATTGAATTACTCTTATTGGAATTCAATTGCTCTTATTGGTATCGTCAAGAGTAGACAAATTTCTTTACTGGTTTTTTTTAAGATTTGTACTGAGGCTAATACATTTCTTGCAATTGTTAAGGTTTCTGGAATTTCTATATTTTGTATCTTCTGATGTGGAACTTATACATTACTATTTTTGATGTTTACAGGAATTTTGGTTATTAATTTTGTATGCGGTTCGATTTTAATAGAATTAGAACATTTTTGAACAGTTGGTTGGTATTTTACTGTGCGGTGTTATTAAATATGAATATAGAAAATCTAATTTTTAAAATCTAATTCATCATAAATGTTAAAATAATAAAAATTTAAGAAATAAAATTTTAGAGTTTCATTTTGATTAAATTCAGAAAACATTGGTATTTCGCAACAATAATCATGAGAAGAAATTTGAGAGACAGTAGATACTATGAAAGGTTCATAATATATTTAATTTTTAAAAAATTTATAAGCAATGTCAGAATTAATAAAAAATTTTGTTGACCCTGTATCTATTAATAGTTCAAGACGTGGTTTTGAAATGAAAATGTAAGGCAATTCTTTTTTGTCTGACGATAGATGATACTCTACTAAGGCTCGGTCTCTTGAACCGGCATTTCTTGAAAAATCTGAGTCGTCTTATGTTCATTTTCATAGAATTCGTACTCGCTGTTAATGTCCTCGGCATATGTTTCCTTGGAGGTGTCGTCTTCGGTGTTAAACAGTTCTTCGACTATTATATTTTTGTTTGCTCCCCAATTTGCAAAATGATTGGAATTGTAATTTGAGGTTTGCAATTTGTAATTTTGAGCGGGTGGACTCGGATGTCTTTGTAGATTTATTGGTCTACGAGGAAATTGTCTGTGTTGAACCTGACAGGGTTGACGAATTTGATTGAATGGTCTAAAAGTGTTATTAAAATTATTTATTGGAAATCTCACTGGTGGATGGGTATTTTTAGAAATCGGTGGCGTAAATGGAATTTGATGAGTTGATTTTTGGTAATATTTGATATTTTTTTCTTCAGTTATCACAACCGTGTATAGCGATAACTTCTTCAGCTCTGCCTTCTAATTTGTTTAAGATACCATTTAATAAGAGGACATTTTGAAAACTACTTCGATCACTTACGTCAAAATAATATGATAAAATTGACTGTGGTTCATTAATAAATCTGGGTAGTTTATTTGGATTTATTATTTGAATTTAATAATCTTTAAATCTGTTGTCTATTACAATCGTTGTTTATAAAATGTTGTACACAAAAATCAGAATGTTTACAATAATGAGTAACAATATTAAATATAAGTAAAATAGTAATGTCAGCTATTAAGGCTTGCGATTCTAGGCGGTTTCCTGGAATGGATCGGGGACCTCTGCACATAACTCGGGCCATTCTAACGTTTGAGCCTGGAACCTTTTTTTCTATTTGTGCTAGTACATTAGTTTATTTCGGGGTTGTAAGAAAACCTCTTTCATAACACAAACGCTATATAACAAACTACAATATTTTATTAAATCTTTAATTATAATATTAATGGGAACCAAAAAAATAAGACAAACAATAGTATTTATTATATTCCTTGCAAACAAATCTGTTTTTTTGTCCTTTGGCTCGAGCTATTTTCCTTCCTTCTTCAGCACTTATTCCTTCATAACAACACATTTTTGTTTATCTTTTGACAGAACTTCTGAACAGAACTTCTTTGGATTAATTTTCTTCCAACTATACGCATTTACAACAGCTGTTCCTAGTATTATTTGGAAGGCTAATTTTCGATACCACTTTATGCCCTTACGCAAAGGTTAGGAATAAGATTTACGCTGATCAGAAAGATCGATAAAATATTTGCTTGCGTTGTAGTCAAATATAAGCGATGGTTTTTCTATATATTTTTCTCTTTTTGGATATTTAGGGCTATTATCCGTATGAATCGTGCTTAGGCAAAGAATATCCCGCTGGTTATGCCATTTAAAAACTGCCACACTTGTATTACTTTCCTTTGCGTAAATGTCTGCTTTGCTAAGTTTACGGTTGTTTTTTCTATATTTCGTCAATGTACCTTATAAGTGGGTTTTTTGATTTTGGAGTTCATGTGCTAAGTTGATACTTGTAGAATAATTATCAGTATATAAAATACGTCCATGAACCAACAACGAGGCCATAAGTGTCATTACAGTTGAGACTGTAGCAGGCTGGTCTCTTTCCTTATCTTTTCCGCAATAAACTTAATGTTGTAGGTGTAGCCATATTTGCAGCACAATTTGTAAACTCCGATATCAAATTTAAATCTTTTATTTTTTATATATTGCCTAAAAGATAATCGATCGTCCTCTAAACGGCACAAGGGTTTCATCAATGCACACTGATTGCTCAGGAATATATACTTCTATAAATTTGTTGATTAGGATATTTAAAAGAGGACTTAGTTTTCCCAACCGGTCTTTTTCAATAATTCGTTCATTATCATTAAAGTGAAGCATTCTGAGAAGCAACTCGAAGCGGTTTCTGGGCATTCGAGAAGATATCTGGTTGCAATATAGGGGGGGAGTCTTTGACCAATAGTCTGCCATTTTTGGTAATTTCTTTAAACTCATATATAAAACTAGGGCAAAAAAATAGCAATTTCTTGATTATTTGTATTTTTCCATCTATGTAATCGAGATTTTGAGGAGAAGCCATTATTTATTGATTGTTGAATGTACTTATTTATTTTCAAAACAATTAGATCTAACACCTCGCCGTTGAAATATATTTTGAAAAAATGAAATTGAGCTTTAGTGATATACTACTCATAGATTTCATTTGTAATTCCAATGTTTTGTAAATCAAAATCAAAAAATTTTAAATGAGCACCAGTTGGAGATTGCCACTGCATCTTCGTGAATCTCTCTTCATCATTTGCATTTTCGAGGACTAAACTTTGTTATTACCTCATTTATGACTTGAGCAAATGATGATTGGGCAGCATTTATGTCGTTTGATTTTTTTGATGTGGAGTGTTGATCTTCGCTGTCTAATGGACCTTCAATGGGAAGGTATTTGTTATTTGTAATTAAACAATAAATTATACATATATTTTATTAAACAATAAAATATATGTAGAGTCACTGGAATCAATAGAGTCACTACCTGCAGCAGAGTTGGGACTGTGGTCATAAGAAAAATTATCAAAATGTTTCAAAGGTTCCTTAACATCTGATATTATATCCTTCCAAAGTTTTACAGGCTCTTTTTGTTCCTTTTCGCCTTTTGTTTGTTCCTTTTTTTATAGGCCATTTTATTGCCATATGTTGCACTTACGTTACAGTTACAATACAAACATACCAATACTCGTCACTAAACACGAAATATGACATTTTAAAAAAGTTTGTCAAAATAGTTGTTCAACTAGATATAGTGAGTTTTTCTGATGATGGTTTGAAAATAAACTGAAATGTAAACAAAACAATAAAAAAATAATAATTTAATAATTGACCGAGAATCCCAAAAAATAAAAAATAATAATTTTTATTAATATGGTGTAGTATTTTCTTGAAGTAAACATATAATTATCTTTTATATTTTTATTGGAAACAAAAAAGTTAAATAAAATTCTAATCTAATTTTGTCAAATAAAAACCTTTTTAAAGTATTTTAACAACCTCATAATTTGAAATTCTAAAATTATGCCATAATCTGTAAAGTTGTGCCATCAAAACAAAAAGCCTGAGTTGCCAAAAATCTTTTCAAAGTAAAAATCGCATTTTACAGCCCATCATCGCACGTTGTAAAACGAATTCGATAAATCTGAGCAAAAGTTACTTTCAATCGCACCAGTCTTAAATAATAAAGAAGAAATAAAGTTGAAGGAAAGTGTAATTCGAAGCCAATTTTATAGCACTTTGGCGCAAATTGAGAAGGGATTTGTAAAGCCTTGCTGTTCCTGAATTATTCTCTTAAGTCAATTCAGAAGTTTTTTAATATCCGACAAAGTTAAGTGAATTATTAGACATCGCGATGAATAAATCCGCTTTCATATAATTTAAATCCTACACGAAATAGTTTTAAACTATTTTATTTTAAATTGGGTAATTTATTACTGTTATACAATATAAAAATGAAATATCGTTTGTTTTGAACTATGCTAGAGACCACGAGCGATATTTAACTTACAATATTCGCCGATAATTAAAGTTAAAAGTTAAACATATAATATCCAGTGAAGTATTATTAGCACATCAGTTAGTTTTATTGCTAAGTTTATTTTCAGAAACTGTAAAGCGATTTAAATAGAGAAAAAATTGTAATTAAATATGGAATATAACAACAATGTATGCCGGACAAAAAATTCAATATTATATAGGGTGAAAGGAGAATAACTTTCGAAAATTTAATCATCGATTCTTCATATTATTTTGAATAAAATCTTTCCTTCATACATCTAAGAAGGCAATACACCAATTTCACTCATTTTCTTCGAAAATTTTCCTCTTAAGGTATTTTTTGAATTTATAACCATTTTTAATAACCAGTTTTAAACGATTCACGTCACATCACAGAAACACATGATTAACTGTTTTATTTGAGTTTATGCAAGCCTGGCACCGTTCTAACCTATGTTCGCGAATACGTTGAAAATGTCGTGACATATTTATAATCTGATTAGTGACAGCTTCTCCTTAAATGAAAAGCATATTATGATATTCACGTACACAATACAATTTGGTTCTAGATGAAATTTAAATACACACAGAAATTATTTTTGTCACATTTCGCCGTTTCGCGGCAACCCTTAAGTGTACATTATGTGTACAGTGTACATTGTTGCACCGAAGAAAGAAATTGCATCCGAGAGTGCTCAGAGGGCACCGAAGAATCCTGAGTCTTCTTTTACCTTGTTCGACGGTAACATAAAGTACTGAATTCAGTAATGATGCGAAAATTAATAGTGAAGATAAAAGCGGAGTGAACATGGGAGGAACGGGAGCATAGTTTCAAACAGCCGAAGCTCCTTAAATATGTTTGGCAAATGAGATGAAATTTATTTATTTTAATTCAAACCTAAAACCAATGTTTTCTAACTAATTTTCTCTATTTTCTTATTGTTTTTAACTATTCGACGATAGCTTCCCCCTATGTTTCTCATGTTCTACTAAGTAGGAGTTGTGCGAAACGACTTGACCCATTCTGTCAATTCAACAAAAATGGCACGCAACAATAATCCTGAATTAAGACACATTCTACTTATATTTAATACAAATAATTTAATATCATAACAACAAATAACATCACACAATGAAAAATCCTCAATAAACTAATATCAGGAAAGAAAAACTATAATAATCATAATGTAAGTAATCCTACTGCAAACATAAATGTTCAGTTTTACCCTAGAGTTGTTAATTTATCTAAGTATTTATTTAACAAGATAAGGTGGAAAAGGGTTTAAAATATTCATTACTAATTCCATCAAAACAAGAATTAGGGACTTAGGTATTAACGTAGGATTAGCCACCATATCTATTGAAAAATTAACTCTACATAACAAACTTAGTATATCTGAACTTTTTAACAATCTTTTTTTAATCCTAATTTTCCGAAAAGCTGTAAAGATGAATTAACAATTATAAAAAACCCTAAAAAAGAAGTTTAAAGAAAATGTCTTAATCCTTTGCAAAGCAGACAAGGGTAATATCTCAACAATTTTAACTAAGATTGATAACAAACTGAAAACATTACTAGAAGAAAGTAATATAATCTAATTAAAACTAGACCTTACTAACAAATTCAAACTGAGATTATAAAAACGCTCAAAATATGTCAAGTTATAACACTAAATAATATCTATAAATATAAAACTAGGAACACTTCAGCTCCGAAGTTATATGGATTGCCTAAGATTCTTAGCGAAAATAATCCAATAAGACCGGTAGACTCATATGTTAGTGCACTGAGTTATAAACTGTGCCAAGAATAAGTCATACGCTACCTAAATTAATCAATTTTCAATCACAATATGTAATTAAAAATTCATTAGAATTTATACAAAAAACTACAGATATTACATTAACGAATAAAGCAGAATTAGACACATTTAAAAAGACTTATAGACACTGTAGACATAATAGAATAGAGTAGTGAATCCAATAATGACGCGAATATTAATAGTGAAAATAAAAGTGGAGTGAAAATGGGAAGAAAGGAGGCATAGTTTTAAAAAGCCGAAGCACCTTAAATATGCTTAGCAAATGAGATAAAATTTAAAACTAAACTAAAAGCACCAATCTTAGTTTGCCTAGAACAAAATTATTTTCAAGATGACAATAAAACTTATCAACAAAAAACAGTTTTCCAATAGGCTCTCCTATCTCACCTTTGTTATCTGAAATTTGTATGGATGATTTCGAAAATATTATTTTTAATCCAAAAAGTCCAACTAATCAACAATGTATCACACTGGCACAGATCGGTAGATGATGTTTTCTTGAATTTGGAATGGTACGGAAGCAAATTTACACAAGTTTTTAGACTATTTGAATTCCATAAATAAAAAAATCAATTCACTATGGGGATTGGATGACTGATTAGATGGAGAATCAATTCACTACTGAGACTTAATGATGAAAATAATTTCTTAGACAAAAGATAAAGAAAATATCTAATAAATTACAAATCGATATTTGCAGTAAACCGACTACAACAGACTTTGGTTTTACACTTTAGTTCTAAACAATCTTGGCAAATCAAATTATCTCCTTTTCACAGTCTAATACATAGGGTTGGTTAGTTTTCTTCTAAGCAAAGATAAGTTTAATAAAAAACTCGGTACCATTAAACAGATAGCAAAAAGCAACGATTAAATTTACAATAATTCTACCCTATTAAAGACCAAAAAAAAAATCATTTAAATGTATTAATTACACTTCTAAACTGAATAATATTGTTTGTAAAAAAATTAATAAACTAGGTTGTAATACCATTTGTATATAATTATTGTAAACAAATAAAATTTAGGCAGGATGTTAGTCAATAACACAGGCCAACAAATTAATTTTTTTTTGAGGTAGCATTGATGAAAATAGGTGGGTAGGTGTAAAAAACTCCAAAATGATAGGTTAATTACTGTAACGCGTACAGTTTTTTTTTTGTTACAGGGGGTCGGTAGTGGGAAAAAAAAAGAGACGACATATTTTTACAATCCAATATTTATTTAATATAATCATGTAAAACGTGTTAAATCGATGCAATGACATTACTGAGGATTACGTGAATAAAACATATTTTACATGAGATGTCATACAGCGACAAAAACTTTCACTTTTTCCTCTTGTGTTCTGTAGCATCATATCTTTTTAAAAACCAGCAGTACTCACCCAACAGAGATGTCCACAACAGTCTTCATGTCCTAGTGAAACACAGTGAATCACAACCAAACAGTTCTTGTTCGTCGCTTACTGCACCCAAATTTTCCAGAAAAAATCCAAATGGGAGTGTAAAAATTAGTAGTAGTATTTCATAGGCTTTCAAAAGTTCATATATGAGGTTTTTATAGTTTCTATCTTTCTTGTTGGCCAAAAATCATTTCAATACACTTACAAAACACTTCCAAACTACCAGTTCCTTTTCATTTAATTTTTCTTGAAAACGGAAATCACCTAGAAACTTTCTTATTTGAGGTCTAATAAATATACCTTCATTTAGTTTTGCATCACTTAATCGAGAAAACATTTCTTTTAAGTACTTGAAATCATTGCCTTCTTTGTCCGTGGCTTTGGCAAAGTTTTTCATCAGTTCAAGCTTAATATGGAGAGGCAGAAGAAGCACCTTTTTTTGGGTTAACAAGGGGGACATATTTTATGTTTGAAGTACCAGGTTCAAAAGAAGTTCTATGAGGCCAATATTTCTTACTGTAATGTTCTTTTGTTACCCTACTGTACCATAGACACAAAAAATAGCAATACTTTGTATAACCCCCTTGAAGTCCTAGCTATGAAGTCCTACCTGTCACTTTTAAATTTCCATAAATATTCCACTGATAATGTTCATATTTAATGCGATTTAGTATGACTGCTAAGTTATCATGCGTTTTTTTTATTCCCACTGAATGGACTAAAGATATAGATGGAATTGATGTGAAGCGACATATATCGGTCAAAGTGGTAGAAGTATTGGATGTAGAATAAAAGAGTACAAAAAATATCTTAAATAGCATAAAACCATTGAAATGTCCACACATTGTATTGAAAACAATCATTTTATAGATGTAAACAATATTAAACTATTATACTTAAAAAAGAAAAGTAAAACATTAGACCTACTAGAATAGTTAGAAATAAAAAAATCCTTAAGAAATATTCTTTTAATAATCAGGAATAACCAACTAAATTTCCAAAACACCCCAACAAGATTAAATTGTAACTTAATAGTCCGGGTTTTTATCAGCCGACATTCAAGAAAATTTGACTATATTTTATAAAAATAAATTAAAAAAAAAATTATTTATATACTTGAAAACACTTGGTTTGACCATCCGTATTGGTTCAAGCTACTCTTGAGAAAGCGCTAATAAGCCGAAACATATGTAGAACAAAATTTGTAATAAACATTTGAAACATGCTACACTTGAGAACGGCTGGACCGATTTGGCTATTTTTTTTTAATGTTCGTAATAGCCCGTATAAGTTTTTTAGGGATTGGAATTGGAAAAGTTGCCAGGAAAATTGGAAAATTCAGGAAAAATTGAAGATGCTTTTTTTCTATAGGATTTTAGTATGAACTCAAGACCATAACTCACGATTCGAACAATAGATATGCATAGTTATTTTTTCGTTTTGTTCGTTATGATCTTGGAAAAATTTTTAGAAAAAAAAACAATCACAAACAGGTTTATTGAAATTTGGACAACGTCTGTAGGGACAGCTAGTATTTAATATTAATTGAAAGTATAGGCTTATTGAATCAAAGGCATCCAATGTGAATCTAATTTTATCAGGAGTGTTCCAATAAGAGTATCAGAACTTTGAAACGTACTAGCGGCAACACCATTTAACATGCAAATGTCAAACCTTCAGGACATTGTGTCAATTCGCCATAAAAAGATTGAACAGCGCGTAGAAATTATTCGTAGCAACCCCCACTTTAGGGATAAAATCATCTTTTCCAGCGAAGCGCACTTATGTCTTACTGGGTTTGTGAATAAACATAACTGCAGTTACCTCTTTATCCTCAGAAAGTCACTGTTATTGTGGTTTTTAGGCTGAAGGAGTGATAGGACATTAGTGTTTTGATATGTTAATCGTGAATGCTGTAGGAATATGCTAACGGAATATACTGGGCCTAAATATTTCCTGAATGCGTTATTTCTCGAAAAAGTAATGCCAACTGGCCACCAAGATCATGCGATCTCACGTTGAATTATTTTTTGTGGGGTAATGCTAAATCTCTGGTTTACAGAAATAAGCCCAGCACAATTCTCGATCATAAACGAAATATTCATGCCACCATTGAAAATATACCTCGCTATTTATATGAAGGAGTAATCGAAAATTGAGTCACCAGAATGCATTTCACCAGACGTAGCCGAAGGGGAAGTAAACCAAACCACATTATTTTAAATATATAATGTCATTATTGGTTCTTTAGGATAAAGTACTAATTACCGGATTATCAGTTGTAGTTGGACAACCCTGCATATACATAACCAGTAGGTTTACTTTGATTGTCATTCGAGGTAATCTGACTCCTCTCCCTTGCATGTCTTTCTCGACTATTTTCAAATCAAACCAGATAACATCTTAATATTGTATAAGTACCCCTATTGTGCTGAATAAATAAACCCATCGTTCACACCGATCAAAATTGAATTATTTTATTTAATGTATAATCCTTTTAAAAAACAATGATGCTCAGTTTTTACGTCAGTTAGTATAATAACAAGAGTTATATTTAGAAGTTCTGCAAGATTTTTAATTTTTCTTTCTTTCTGAATATATTTACTTAAACCCATTAGCACTATATCCATTAAAACAACATTTAAAAAGATAATTTAATATAGCTTTCAAAACTCTTTTAATGTTTTTGCCAATTAATATTAATGGAGGGCTCTTTGTTTTCAGAAATTCTACAATCACAGAAAATAACTCAAAAGTATTTTTTCCTATAAATTCAATTAATCAGGGAAAGAATTGAAAGAGCACTTTATCACGGTAGCATAATAGACACTCGGTGAAAACTAGTCGATCTTTCAGCGACATTTAGAGCGCGGATTTGAAATCCCAGCGAATTAATTATCATTTTTGGACGCCGAATAAGACAACCGGACGCATTCGCCGTCTTGACGCATTGCCGCTTGGTTTTCTGAGTTAGCACGTTTAATAAGCCGCCAAGAATTTATTGAAGTAGGGATGAGCTTGAAAATCGGCCAAAAAATTCAAGACTTCTTTGAAATTTACATAATAACAGATAATTTGTTCTTTAATACTGCATTATCGAACGTGTGCATTAAAATTGCAATTGTCGTTGCAACATATACAGGAATTATTTTGTATCAGCTATACATAATTGGCAGTCAGTATTCAAATAATTATCATACGATATTTTCTTAGGTTATATTGCTTCTACATATGTTGTTTAATAAGATATAATTGCTTTTACATCTGTTTGTTGTTTAATAAGAATTCAATTTTCATATTTGGTTAAATTAAATCTCCTATCCCTAATAATGATAATACATAAATATTATGTAATATACAGAGAAGTACACGATACATATGTAATAGATTACAAGAGAGCCTTCCAAAGTGTCCAGCACGGACTAGCAGTTCTGAATATCTATAAAATAAGTCCCCAGACTATTAATTCCTTAAAGTGTCTGATAGGGAAGTGGAAAATAAATTTCCTTGTCGATCAACAATGCATTGCCACTGCAAATATCCAGAGTGGTATTTTTCAGAGAGACTCCCTTTCTCCAATTTGGTTCTGCTTAGCCCTATAAACCACATTACTAAAAAATATTGAATAGAAATATTGGATAGAAACTTGACATGCACAATCAAAGAAAGCTCTCTCATCTACTATATATAGGGAGATTTTTTTAGTGCGTCCGAACTTTAAATTCAAATAAAACAAAAACTAAATTAGATGCCTTGAAACTATTTATTTTATGTGAAATAACATTTAATTGCATTAATGTTTGAAAACAATTTCGGACAAATATCCGCCGCGACTACTTCGGACAAAGCGCCTTCTGTCAATTCAATTTCCAACCACTTTTTCAAGCAATTAGGGACTTATGTCCGCAATTATTCGAGTTATGTTGGCTTCCAAGGCATCAATAGTTGCTGGTTTATCGGCATAGATCAAAGATTTAACATAATCCCAAACAAATTAGCTAAAGGCGTTAAATCACATGACCTTGTTTGGAAGTTCGGGCACACTAAAAAAATCACCCGTTATATATGAGCTTAAACTGTGTGGAGAAACTAGACTCCTGTCTAGAATGTCATTTCGACAAGTATAGAATGTTATTCAGACTGGACAAATATTCTACCATTAACATACCAAAGGAAGTAGTACAGAGTCAATATTCAACCGCGTGTAATATACAACTAGTGCCAGAACAAATATTTAGGGATACTCCAAAACCAGAAATTTAATTATAGAGTTAAACAAGGACTTTGCCACTCCAAAAGAGACTTACAAAACTTTTATACACCAAAATGAATAGTGGAAACCTCATTAGAGCGATCAACAATTAGGCAGTACGAACTCTGACATATTCTTTTGACATAATGAAGTGTGTTTTTTTTTTCAATTTCTAATATCAATGTGTGACTATCGTTAAAGGGACGGCAGCCGTTCGCCGGAGGTATTTGGGTCGTAGATCGCGGATGGGTTGCACTGGCAACTGGAATTACTAAACTGGTTACTGGTTTCTCTGGAATTACTAAAGATAAAAATAAACCCTAAAATTGGAAAAAGGTTTATTTCTGTCAAAAATATTCAATAACAGTACTAGATACTTTAATAACCACAAGCACAATTTCAGAGAACAACATGCAGAACAAAATTAAAAAACTTAAACAGTTATTAGACAAAAAAGAGTCTAGCGGTGATATCCACGACTACTCTACTAAACTAGATATGTAAAGAGAAAGGTTCGATCTTAACAGACATTCTTATTATATAAGAACTCTTGTCTAACTTACAATTCAAATACAAACATCAATCCAAATTACACTAATCCATATTAAATCAAATGAAATTAAAGTAAATTAAACCAAATTGTCCAACGTTATTAAATAGTGGACGTGAGATAGTGATTGAGCAATCAATGTTGAATATTCATGAAAATACTAATAAAATAATAAAATAATATCTAACTTTATCCTTTTGTGGTGCTGTCCGATTATCCAGCCTCTGGACTATTCAGTTACCAAGATTGCCGATTTCTGAGCAATTCTGTGTAAACAATGCAAATTTCTTAAAAATCTGGACTCTGCATTGACTGGGTCTTGGAAAGAGCGCGCCCCAAAATTACCAGGTTCATAATGACCGGGCCCTAAAATGACCGTGCTCTAAAACCCTTTACAAAAACACAAAACAATAAGCCTGAGTAGGGCTTGGTCAGTTAATTAGCATACCCCTAATGGAAGGATTACTCTCGCAGGACTACCAGCGGCTTCGACTTACTAGATATTTAATCGACTTGTCGGCGTGGAGATGTCTGTCCAGCTTTATGTAAGATGTATGACTCCCTAGGCCTTCGTCCCGGAGAATACATGTGCGTTCTCAAGTAAGACTCGCGCAAAACAATCTTACCTGTAGTGACCGATAATTTGTAAACGCTACAATTGTTTAATGATCAGACTAGTCATTTAGGAACTTGCTAGGTTGACACGCCGAATGTTGAGAAAATGCCATTGTCTACATTCAATCTCCTCTATGAAAGGACTATATATTCCAAGAAAGTTGGGGGCCAGAAGCCTTGTGATCCTAAAGAATCTGTCTCAGTCAGGAGAATGAGACAGAGTCAGGAGACTCAGACAGGAGGATGAGAGGACGCTTCATTAAAACTAACAGCGCGTTAATAAAGTTACTAAAGGGGACCGGGGTTGCACCACAAACATAAACGTGATATAGTGGAACAACACTTAAGGTATGCATTGGATAATTTATTCTCAATGCACCATTGATAAATAATTATCTCTCTATTGGTTGACTGATGGACTGTTGTACCTAGAAATGGAAGATTTCGTAATATCTATTTAAGATAGGGAAGTAAGAACTAAGGTCTGTGATAGACACTTACTACTCTTAGATGGTGTCAGCAGGTCTAGGAAATGCGGCACTGTGGGGGGGTAACAATTACACATTATTGATGGGTGCCCAGTCCTTGGCCCCAGTGCCTATCTTGAACGGTGCATATTATACACCAACAAATTGCACTAATGTACTCGCTATTAGATAAGGTTCCTCCGCCATATTATAAGTACTCGCCTTCCCTCATACTTGAATCATCCGCTACCATTTTTTACTCGGATAGACCAATCAGAACAGATCGAATGGTTGATTATAATAAGCCATATATTGTTTTAATTAACAGAAAATAGAAAAACGGTTTTATAATTATTAAATATATTAATTATAATATAATTATAATTTAACTCTCACAACATTAGTAAACCCGAGATGGAAAAAAACCACGAAGTATGAAAATCTGGCATATGACCTGAAGAACTAGTGGAAACTGATTAAGTTAGAGTGCCCTTCATGATATTGATAAGTAAAACATTTTCAAAGAATGTGAGGCGCCTTGCAGTCAGTGCTCTTGCAACAACAAGAGCAGTGTTCTTGCAGATGTACCACATTGTTCGAAAAATATTATGCTAAGTGGGAGGAACTGAATTGCTTTTTCATCTTGGCAATAATACCGACCAGAATAGGTTGAGATTATATATTAAGGATAACCAGAACAATATTACAACTGCAAACCCGAGTCTATTCTCTCTAAAACAACAGTCTCGATATTATTAGGGTTGAAAAAAATATCTAAACGTGCTGTATTTATAAATGTGGCCATTCCTAACAATAACAACATACTAAAGAAGAAAAAAGAAGAATTCTAAAATATGAAGATTTGCAATAGTAAGTAGCACAATGAGGTATGGAAAATGTTGAAACACTTTCCATAATTATATCAACAATGGATGTCATTCCAAAGAGGAGGCTGAAGAACATAAAAACATTGAGGCTCAACGAATATCTTTTGAAGTCCATGCAGAAAACAGCACTACTGGGAGAAGGGAGAACTATCAAAAAGATCGTCAACAATTCAAAAACATCGAATACTTTTGCCTGCACCTTGCGGCCCGATAACAAGGAAAGGGCCCCCACAGTGCTTAATCCTTTTGATATCCAAGATATCTGAGATTAGTGAAAGTTCCCCTTAGAGGGAGTGTGAATACCGTTTGGCTAAATGCATAATATCAATACTATTATTTAGTCAGCACTTGCTGCTACCATAAGCGAAGACGGTACGACCAACGACGTCAGTTTGCTGACCGACAAACCTATCCTACCATTCATAAAGATTTTAAATAACTTTTTAATCTACTTGCTCTAATCATTTTCTTTCCCGTTCGTGAACTATTTTTTGTTTTTATTTTTGGATCAAATAAACTACACAACACCAGTAAAAAATTATTAATTTATCCCTGAAAATGGTGAATCAAATATTGGTTGAGGTCGCTACCAAAGGGCAATCGTCCGCTACAGCACATTTGGAGTTAGTGCTGGACAGTATACGGCTGAGAAAACGGTCACATAAAAATCAAAATGCTACAAACCACACTAAATCACAAAATTAAAGTCCATTATTACCAGAGACTTCACTAGCTGTAGTTGCTACACTGAAACTATAACCGGCGCTCACTTTGGCGGAACTTCCTAGAAGACGTATGAAATGGTTAGAATCGATGAATGAAACAATCATGTGTATTTATTACAAGGAGACACAACTTGGACGGGAAGGAATCAGCTACAGACAATGTCACGTCCAGTTTACTAAAGCAAATCCTGATATATAAGTCACAGAACATGGAGTCGCTGATTAATATCGAGTAATGATCAAGTCCAAAAACCATCGTCCAACGTCTAATTCCAGAAACGATACTTAACTCGATCAAACAAGAGATCCTACAAAAAATAGATCAAACTAAGACTATAATTAGAAAAAAAACATTCCAGAAATTAATACCAATCCAGGAATTATAAGGTCACCATGCGACTTGAAAACATGGAAAGGGTTCCACACAGTTTAATCATTTTCATATTTAAGATATCTAGGATAAGTGAATGTTTTCCTTAGAGGCAGTGCGAATGCTGTTAGGCTAATAATAATAACAGTAAGAAAGCATCTTGGACCAATGCGGAGAATATTATCAACTGGGTAAAATTATAGAATATATTATAGGATACTTTGCTTTACCAAAGCTGAAAGCGAAAATTTGACAGATATAATCAAGTCGTAAAAATTATTCTCCTTTACTTAGACTTAAAGTGAAAACTTCTTATACAAGCAGAGCCCTACGTGTCCTCATATAACATTTACATATACATTACATGTATATTTTTTATATAGAGGGTCGCGCAAAAGAGGATATCTCTTATAAAATTTGTATTTTAATTAATCATAAAGGGTCTGCATAACAACTCATACACTAGCTGGATTTTTATAGATGTATTTGGAGATATTGTTTTAAAATACTTTGTAGGGACCCATTTCTCATTTTCCAATTAAGCAGAGCGTCATCTGGTTGATGTTCTTGGAGCTTCTTTAACACATTTCAACAGGAACATCGCAAATATTAAACAATCATCGATATATGTATATATTGATGTATATATTGTTATAAAGCTTCTTCCACTTTCAAAGTAAATTGTAACAATGTATGTTCATTCAACAAGTAAGTATTGCAAATTATCTTCAAAGCTCTTAGGTCTTTAACTTACTTCGAAAGAAAAAACCAAAAAAAATGATAAACCAAATAAGATATTCTAATTTGAAACAAAAAAACCTCTTCTATTATACTACCCGTACATTTTTTAAATTGTACAGCTCTTTATAGTAGACAATAGCAAGTATGAATATTAGTGCGAAAAAACCCATGAGGACATTAAATAGGGAAGTGCAGATAATAGACTGGCGTAATCGGATTTATAAGCTCTTCCACTTCACAGACAAGAAAAATATTCTTAGTTAATGTGCAACTATGATCAAAAAGTAATTTGGACTAGTTTTTGAAAATTTACGCGCTTTTCGTATCGATACAACAAATTGTTTTTTAGTTCGGAATTACTGTTCTTGTTATTTGACGGAAGTTCTATATCACTTTGCTTGTTAAGTTAAAAACTATAGCGTCTTTTCAATTGTTAAAAGCGTTGCCGGTGATTTTTTAAAGTATACAATTTTCTCGAGCAAGGAATTTGTATTGTTGTCTAAAAACGAAAGTTCTTATGTAGATGCATTAAAATGTTAAGAAATGGTTACGGCGATGAAGCTATGCGAAAAAAAAATTACAGGAGCAGATAAAGATGAACCTTGACTTCAGGAAGACCATCCTTATCAACCGATGAAGAAAAGATTACCAACATTAAGGATTTGTAATGACTAATCGCCAATAAAAATCACTATAAAGCTTCCAGTTTTGTGGTAAAACCAGAATTCATGGTTTACGTCACGATAAGGCACTCACAATATTGCACACCGCAATGTTCATTGATCAATTTCCGGCTAAAAATTAAACCAATGCTATTTTATAAGCACTGTATCTACCAGATACGGCAGATACTTATGACATACCATATGACTTTTTCCTTTTCATTCAATTGAATATACTATTTCTTGGACTTCCTTTAGTGTCCATGAAAGCCATTCAAGTCAAGTTAAGAAACTATTTCGACTACTGGAAAAATGTTCAAATAAATGTATTACAGTGAGAGAGAGAGCGATTGAATAAATGGGGGAACAAGTATAGGAACAAATAGGAATACAAATATTCATTTCCATCGACGTACTCTACACTACACTAATCACTTTTTTCATTTGATTGATATAAGCTTAGAATAAATTCTAGGCACTTCTCGCTTTGACTACACTAATTCGAACGGTTTCAGTCTACTCAGCTGCCAAATAAGTTCGTTGTTGTCAAGTAGCAACATCTTCATGGCTTTCTAGTCCCTTGTGATGTCTGATTGCAAACCCCTTAATCTCATCTTGGATGGATGTCTTCATTTCAGATGTACCACGGGGCATTAACAATGCTGCGAAGTATTTTATTTTGAAACGTCTGAATGATTTTTAAATTAGATTTCTTCGTGCATCCCCAAAGCTGGACAGCGAAAGTTCATATAGGTTTCAGAATTTGCTTATAGAGAATCAGTTTATTCTGTATTGACATAACAGAGTGGCACAATAGATTTTTCTGAATTTGAGATCAAGTTGCTCACATTTCTTCTTCTCATGTGTTTTTTCATCTTAGCTTGGCATCAACAGTCATGCTCAGATACATGCTATTTACAGTTTATTTGTATGACTGACTGAATGTCTTTTCCAGGTGCTATCCCTACGTACCGCTCTGCGCAATATCGATAGTGTACAGCAAGTCAAGGACTGGTCCAAGAACGCTGCCTTGAGGCACTCCATATCTTCTTAAGATCTGAGTATTCATCGTCATGCTTGACTTTAAAGAATTTGGCTCATTTATTATAGTAGATAATTTTCTAGCTTGTATTCCAGACCCTGATAGCACTTTCGGTCGAATGCTTAAGCCACGTCGAAGAATATCGTTGCACAGATATTTTTCTTTTCTGTGCTATCTATTGTCGACTGCTTGTTACGGAATCTAAACTGATGCATTCAAATAAGATGCTTCTCCTAAATGATGGGTTTTAAGTATTGTAGAAGCAGCTTTTCAAACAACCTGGATATAATATCGGCAACAAGGATATTGAGCGGTATGGTATTTTGTCTTCAGGTGGTTTGCTAGGTTTCACGATCATTATACCTTCAGCGATCTTCCATTCATTGGAACGTACCAGAGTCGTAGTATAGCGTTGAAAAGATGAGACAGCTTCATGATGACCTTACGTGGTACCTCCCTGGGCAGTTGCACAGTTATTAGGTCATAACCTGGGGCTTTCTTTGGATTGAGATGCTTGTCAATGGTCGTGGCAATCTCTACTGGAATGATTGCCTTAACTATCGTGTCAACTTTATTGCCATCTTTATTGATTTCTTCCATGTCAGTCGATGGATGAGGCTAGAAAGTACTCTCTAGATATTCAGCAAATATTTCTGTTTTTTCTTCGCCTCATAGCACTCAGCAAACATTGCTTTTGCGCATTGGTGGATTGTGGTTCATTGACATGTTCAAGTATTTGGTCGCATTTAATAGCAAGTAGTCAGAGTTTTCGCCATCTGTTAACTCACTTAGGTAGTTCACAAAGCTTTCATTCTTGATGGCTGTGATTTCATCTTTAAGCTGTTCAGTTTGCTTCCATCTTTTCCGAAATTTTCCTGGTATTTTTAGCATAATAATAATAATCCTGGTATTTTTAGCTTCAGGGTGGGTATAGTATTCTAAGCAGTTTGCTGCAGGCCAACCACTAATTTTTCAGCTTCATATTCAATAAAATACTTTCATGGACCGAGCTTCAAATTCTGAATGAAATTGAAATAGGCTGCCATGTATTTTTTGAAGAAGAATTGATAGAGGAGGAAGTAAAAATTCTCTGAGACATAATTTCAAACAAAAGAGCCAAATGATCTTTAGAAAAAATTTATTTTTAAAATTTCCATCATGAATTTTAACCATAAAAAATACAAACTCCCTTCAAATCTTCAATCAAGAAAATTCGTAATATCAACCAGGATATCACAAGATCGCAACCATACCTCAAATGGACTTGCCAACCGCACTGTAACCGATGCAAGACCTTCGAACATCACGCCGCCAAATACAGAATTAACCTAATGTGTTTAAATATGGTTAACTATAAAGCCTATGAGTTTCTAACAAGAACGAATGAATAAACATATATCGCTCAAGTGCATTAACTTCTGAAAACCAAGCAAACTATAAAAAGTGATCAAAACTCATATCACACAAATGGCCTCAAAGGAACAATCCCAAGAGCTCACATCCAGATTCCAAGAAAACCTCCAAAAACACTAGTTGAAAAACCCGTCAGAAGCCAAGATACCAAACGATTTCAAAAATATCGTGGTAATCGAAAAGTCAGGAAAATTATGTGAATCACAGCAATGTTAGATATGGTAAAATCATTGAAAAAACAATCGAGAATGGTTAGTACTAGCCTAGACCAAATTAGGTTAGGGCTAGTACCTAGGTCAGACAGAGGGTGAACTGAATAAACGTTTCAAAGACTTTCTCCATGCATCAATGTGATTACAACACCGCCTCAAAAAAATTGTTGTTTAGAAATGCCAACAAAGAAGCCGAACCAAGCAGCCCAAGAAGACTAAAATCAATAGAGCTACTACGTTCTGGTATGATCAACTACGTTCGGATCCACTGCGCCTGAACCGGATAAACGCAACCACCCGTAATGTCAATGCATATTGCAAATTGCAAAATATAATAAATTCTTACTTTTTATGAATATACAAATAAGGGGCCAAACCCATCAAAGTGTTACAGTTGGCATTTTAGTGGCGGTAGAAAGAACCAACAGGAATATGGATGCAATTGGAATATGGATAAAAAACGTATTCAGTATATATATATATATATATATATATATATATATATATATATATATATATATATATATATATATATATATATATATTATATATATATGAAAAACAGACATTTTTCATCCGTACTTCCACGTACCACTGCTCGTCTCAAATCAGTCGCCGCCACCACGTCGAGACAAGTACCTCCCAGGACCGATTCCTGGCCTCACAGCCGTCGTCAGCTGGGCTCGAGCCCAACGCAGGAAAACAGCTGAATCGAAACGAACAGAGGAAAGCCAAGTCAACTGGTCATATCGATGGCGGGTCGCAATCTCAATGAAACTCGCGCCATCCTACGGTGAATGTTCGCGGCAGTCAAAAACTTCGCGATACATTCTTCCCACAACCTTGGATGTAGATATAAGGTTTGTTCAAAGGATAGCGTAGTGGGGCCGTGAAGAGAGATATTTGAAAAAGTGAAATTTTCATGCAACTTGGAAAATGAACAAACACGTAAACAAATTTTGAGTTCGATCTTCTCGAAACGTCAATTTTCTCTCTCGAAACGTGAACGAGTCAATTCGGACCCCACATTCATGAAATGTATTATAAAAGGTGGGTGAAGAACTTGACAGGCAAAGCAGCTGACAATATTCAGAATGCTCGTTTAATAAGTAGCACAAACCGAAAATCGTTCAAAAATTGTAGTGGTGTTGACTGTTTTCTTTAACTATCGTGGTAAAGTCCACTTGAATTTACTTCCGCAGGGGCAAAGAGTCTTTAAACCATATTATTATGAAACAATTATCGGCTTTGGAGAAAAATAATTCTTGTCTCAGGTTAAATACTAAATGACTGCAGTACTACTCTTTTTAAGAAGTAATTTATTACATATTCTAAAGATATAAACTGATAACTTAAAATAATATCTAAGAATATCCGTCAAATCGTTAAAAACCCTTAATACTTTTGGCAATTAACATTAATGAACTGCTTTCTCCGAAATATTAGATTTGTAAGCGATAATCTACACGATTAATAAACGAGAAAAGTGACGCTTTATCATGGTCTCATAATAGACGAGAACTAGTCGAGCTTTCAACGGCGCTTACCACGCGGATGCAAAATTCCGATCAAATTAATTATCGTTCTTGGGTCCTGAGCTCGACACCCTTACGCATACACCTCCTTAATGTATTGCTTCCTGGTTTTCTGGGCTAGGTGGTTTAATAATCGTAAGAAATTTATTGGGGTGGGTATGATCGCGAATATCTGCTAAAAAATATACGGCTCATCCGAAATGTAGGTAACAGGTTGTAATTTATTCTAGAATATTTTATTATGAAGAGTCTTGTTGACAAAACTAGCATGCGTTCTTCAGTTATCATTACTTATCTTCAATTTCTGCGCTAGTGTATACCTAACAACGAACAAATATGAAATGTTATACAAAGAAGGAACCAAATGGACATCCAAGTGGATCATTGGTGAACAATTATTTGTTTCAAATAGTTTCCCCAACAAGCCTAACTGCACCTCACATGTTATATACCCTAGAACTTTCGCCGTTGGATGACTCTGGGCTGTACTTTTCGTCTCGCCCTACTAAATAAGTAGGAATAACGATCTCATATTGAAGAATATAAGGCTACTAACTAAGGAGGCGGATACACCTCTCAGATAGATAAACTAAGCCTCATAGTTTCAAAACTATGAAAAATCAACTAGGCGAAGAGCAGCAGAAGATTTTGCTCTTGTGCGTCTACCGGCCTCAGGCTGGAAAGAACATAAAAGACGATTGTCTCCAGACTCCTGAACCAGTACAGGTTGAAACCAGCGTCTCGGCCTAAATGAACACTTTGGTTGGTTGCTTGACCGGGAAGGAGCCCCACATATCCCTTCAACTGGATGACATATGTTTCGTCTCTCGAGGTTCTGACTCTTCAGACACAGGTTGTTGTGTGTTCCACATGAGATTGTGGAACCCAACGGTTGGGTGTGTGATGACACTCAGCTACTGTTGTCTCATTGGACGCAGTCCAAGAAAATCTAACACTATATATATACGCCATCCGACGGGAGGTCGACGAAAACATGAGTTGTTGGCTGTGGATAGGGTCTCCCTATTCTTGATGGTATGGTATATGTCGAGGCCCTGAAGAGTCTGAACTTTGAGAGACGAAACATATGTCATGCAATTGTAGGGATAGGTGAGGCTCCTTCCCGGTCAAGCAACCAACCAACGTGTTCATTTAGGCGGAGACACAGGTTGTTGTGTGTTCCACATGAGATTGTGGAACCCAACGATTGGGTGTGTGATGACATTCAGCTACTGCTGTCTCATTGGACGCAGTCCAAGAAAATCTAACACTACATATATACGCCATCCGACGGGAGGTCGGCGAAAATTGATTTGTATTCTTGATGGTATGGGATATGTCGGCACCCTGAAGAGTCTGAACCTCGAGAGACGAAACATATGTCATCCATTTGAAGGGATAGGTGGGGCTCCTTCCCGGTCAAGCAACCAACCAAAGTGTTTATATATATATATATATATATATATATATATATATATATATATATATATATATATATTTATATATATATATATATATATATATATATATATATATATATATATATATATATATATATATATATATATATATTTATATATATATATATATATATATATATATATATATATATATATATATATATATATATATATATATATATATATATGACAACCGAAAAAAGTGCAGAAATCGCAGAAGCTATGATGCAATGGTCGCAGAAATCAAGAAAATTTGCAACACCATCCAATATATCATTAAATAACAACGGCACTACAGACAAATGGACTTCCCACACGCAGCCAATTGAAGAATAAATCTAATATGTTTCAATGTGCTAAAAATCATGAAGCATATCTAAGAACCAGGGAAATAGACGAACATATCTCACTCAAGTGCATTTACTGTGCTGGAAACCACGCGAACTATAAAAAGTATATGAAACTGAAATAATATCTAGCCTACAAAAACTAAAAAAATCAACCAGATAGGAATCAAGCCCCAGCATCAGCAGTCTAGCAGTAATGAAGGATGAAGAAATTACGGAAAGAGATGCCCTCAAGAGGACCGAAACTTCAGAAGCCAAGATATCAACGATTTTAAAAATCACCTGAAGGTACTCAAAGAAATCAGGGAACTACTTTCATGTGCAATGGGCATCACCGCAATGTTAGAGATGGCAAAATCGCTGCATAATAAGAGCCAACAAAGAAGTGGAACCAACCGGCCCAAGAAGAATATTAATAGAGCTAGAAGACCACTACGTTCGGGTACCCTTTTATTTATAAGTTGTGGTTCCACTTTTATAAATTCAGATCCATCTCGAGTCGGGTATTACTATTGACATTTTAGTGGCGGTGGAAGGGACTAAACAGGACACCTACATGGAATATGGGTGGAAAACTCAATCAGTACATAATCAGACTTAAGTGGAGCGATAAATAAACTTTTTAACAAATCTAATATAACAAAACTAATATCTAATATAACAAAACTAATATAACAAAACTAATATAACAAAAAAAATATTATAAAGCGCATTATTTCTTATCATGGCAGATATATTTATTTATAAAACGTGACAAAAATGGAGCAATTTTCAAAAACAATTTATTTAAGGCAACAATATGTAAATATTTTTTTTTAATTTTAATCAATAAGTAATCCAATAGTCTTTATTTCTAATTACTTCCTGACATTGTTTTGGCACTGAGTCAATTAGGTTATGGAGCAATAAAGAATGTATTGATTTTTTTTAAAGCATCGAATGTATCGTAGAAATTTGTGTAACTTTAGGTCCTAAATTTGTCGTCCATGGTTTTTCATAAATTATCTATTGAATTTAACTCCGGAGATTGACCTAGTCACTTCAATAACTCAATGTTTTAACGAACATTTCACATGTTTTGAAGTATGTTTCGAGTCATTACCGAGCTGGTAAACCCAGTTTAGATGCATATTCCACTCGGCAAAGGGTACCATAACATTTTCTAAAATATCGGCGTAAACAAATCTATCCATAATGCCGATGATTCTATGGATTCGACTAATACCTCCATATGAGATGTAACCCCATACTTTAACGATTCCTCCACCGTGCTTCACAGTCTTTACGAAGTATTTAAATTCAAGTCTTTTATTACCTAGATGTCGAAACGTGTTTGATTCCGTCGCTATTGCTTAATGAAAACTTTGATTCTTCACTAAATAAAATGCGTATCCACTGCTTTTTGTTCCAATGCACATGTTCTATGTTGAATTTCAATCGAGCTTTTCTATTATTTTTAGATAATAGTGGTTTTTTGGCTGGTCTTCTTCCAAAAATCCTTCGTTCACATAATCTTAGTTGAATCGTTCTTGAAGAAACATTCACGCCATCCAAATCTGCATTTACACATGCAGTGCTCTTAAAGGATCAGCTTATAGTCATGTTTTTTTATCTATTCGTGGAGTACTTTTTTTCGGTCTTTCCGGTTTCAACCAGGTTCAGTACGATCCCATGACAAAAAAAATGAATCGTTCACGAAACTACCGACTTAGAGATTAATAAACGTTTGGAAGTGGTACATTTATGTTCACCACTTTTATAAGCTTGTATCACTAGATCTTTGAGATCCACGGATATAGTAACGTCACAAGTCATTGTGCAATTTGGAATTGTTCAGAATGCGTCGATAACAGTTACTGGATAGTTTAGTTTTTTAACTAGATTTTTTTTTCGCTTCTTTTTTACTGCTAATACAGGTGGTTCTTCTTCTACAAATCAACGAATATCATTTGTCGCTCCACTTATATCCTATAGTGCATATATATATATATATATATATATATATATATATATATATATATATATATATATATGAAACGTTAGTTCACTAGTGAAGAAGTTATATCTGATTATAACTATAATTTGAATTATAACTTTAATTGCTTTCAGTGACAGTTGACTTAAGAGTTATTTTGTAATTTGACCGAACCCTAAACACTTTTTGGATGTATATAATTTTTTGGAAGAGTGTTTCAAATATTTAAATAATTAAATATATAATATATAATTTTTTATATGTATCCGGACCTTAATATGATAAAGGGGCTTGAGTAAGCTAACGAAACTTTAAACTATGCCGTTTGGAATGTATGCTCCTAGAAGAGTCACTTATAGCAGACAGGTCAAAGCAGAAACCTCAGACTAACATGATAACTCTTCATTAAATTCTGCCATCTCGCACTGGACTATCGTGGAAGATTATGCCAAACCCTTCAGCATGGCATTATATTTTAAAACAATGTGCTCAATTCCTGAAGGCCAAGGGGCAACTACCTATGGCAGCGAGATGATCTGCCCCAAGAAGGAGTGCTCTAAGAATCTCTGGGTTAGATCAAGCTGCTATAGGACACTCGATATTGCAACTTTCGCACATATTGCATATTCGCACAATGAAGACGGATGTTCGACTGCAAAAACTGTTGATAGAACTTGAAAACATATCGATGGTCGAGATACAACGGTCATGTACTCTACACTCGATGTACGGAGAATGAATGATGTGGATTTAACCGAAAGCTGAAAGATAGTGTCGTAAAACTTGAAAGTATATCTGACCGACTGGCCCAATGCGTCATTCAGCTGGACAAGTTTACGCTTTAAATCGACCAAGTTTATGCACCAACTGTAAGCTATGGGAAATTGAAGAATTTTATAATGATGTAGCCGAGCTTCCAGACAATGTGTTCATGTACAAAATCCTGATGGGAAAAACGACGGACAATGAGGAATGCAGGAAGTCTCTTTGACAGGGTCGAGCACGCTGTGCTTTGCAAAATAATAGGAAACCGTATTCAAGAGGAGAGGAAACGCACCGGTTTAACCTGCAGCTAATGCAAAAACCCTAGTAGAAAAAAGGGGAATAAACAAAGCTATACATAAGATGAGAAATTCAAGGACGCAAATGTTTGCCTTAATGCGTGAGGATGGAACAATATAAAGAGCGCGTACAGAAATGTTAGAGATGATCAGAAGATTTTATTTAAAGGTACATGAGGGTCAGTACCAGTCAAAGACAGCAATGCTCACAGAAAAGCAAAATACCACAACGGATAAAGTGACAAATGCTATAGAATCAATGAAGAATAGTAAGACGCCAAGAAAGGATAATAAAACCGTTACAATGCTGAAAGCTAGTAGTGAAACTACATAAAATACTGGCAAAGAACAAAAAATGCCAAACTTAATGGAAAGCTGGTGAACTCATCAATTTTTATAAGAAAGGGACACAGGAAGATCTAAAAAAAATCCGCCCAATAAACGTCCTATAATTAATGTACAAAATTTTCATAAAGATTAAATGAATACTTAGAACACTGAATGACACACAACCAAGAGAGCGAGGAGGATTTAGAAGTGGATTGAGTAGAATGGATCACGTCCAGGTTATCCAACAGGCCATAGAACGGTACAATGAATACATGATACCACTGTGTTTGGCTTTTTGACTATGAAAAGGGATTTTACTCAATCTCATAACAAGCCATTATGGATGCGTTGCTTAAACAAGGGGTAGACAGAGCCTATGTGACCCAGCTTAGATTCATGAATACTGAAGCTAGTACGTGATAGTTTACATGGATGATCTTGAAGTTAAAATCAATATAGAACAGTGTGTATGGGAGAATGACTCAATATCGCTTGTTCCTTTCTCAGCTTGCCTTGAAGGGGTATTCCGTAATTGAAATTGAGAATTGAAAAATTGAGAATGGTAAAGAATATAAATTAATGGTGCCATATTAGATTCCTTTTCTGTTGACACACTAATAGATACAAACGCACATAAAAGGACTGAAAAGGACGGTAGAACCATTTAGCTTGAAAATAAACTTGTAAATATAATAAACCAAACATGAGTCAAATCACATTCAACAAATTTACTGATGAAAAAAAAAATTCTGGTTTAAGTTGGGATTTGGATATTGTGGATCACATTATATCTTGAGCAAAGGATTCCAATGGATGATGATATCATCCGGGAGGTGGAGCAGCGTGTTTAGTGGCTGGCAAGCATTTGGCAGGCTCAATTTGTTATTAAAAACAAATTCGCACTTTTAAACAACAAAATCTCTGATCAGATCGTTCTGCATGATATACGGAAGAACAAATTTCGAGAAGCGCAGAGGGGAATGGAAACAGGTATGATTGGCATTACAAAGAGCATATGTATATGCATATGGATCAGAGAACATACGAAGATATGTGACATTATTGAAAGCATAAAGGAACTGAAATGGACATAGGCAAGCCATATAGTGACGCGATGTGACAGATAGACCAAAGCAATCCTCGAATGGATACCGCTTGATTACACACATCCACGAAGAACATTGTAGTGTTCAAAATTTCTTGATCGCTACTGGTAGATTTGTTTCGGGCGAAATTTTAACTGAAAGAGCTCCTGTATCGTTAGGACAAGGCCAAGACAGTCTAACTCCAAATCTCCAGGTGAGCGGACGTTTTCGCGCCTTACCCTTCCGACAGAGGTACGTAGGTTTGCTGGCCAAGACATGCTTGGGTTGATTTTTCTGATATTCTTGTAGAGGGTTTTACGACCCGGCAGTAGAGAATCCAATCAACAGAGGCCAGGCCATTGAAAGACTACCTATTTCAGAGCCCGACCATTGTGGAAACCTTACTCTTTTTGGGTCCACATGGCACAGTAACCGATTAGTCCGATCGAGATTATCTCAGAACCCCCGCATAGGTATACCGGATTGCTCGTAGTCGTACGCAAGGTTTTTGGACACCCAATACGAGATAGGCAAGAAGAACATAAGGAAATAAAGCCAGATAAACAAAACACATTTTTATTATATTTGCATCTACTGATAAAGATCACAGTTACAATTTTTTTTTTAATTATCTAAATGCCGTCTGACCATGTTTGGTTACCCTTGAGTTATATATATTTCTTTTTACTATTGTCAGAAGATAGGTAATAACCTCTAATATATAAGTATAGGGACTAAGAGACCAGCTGGTGTAATCTAGTGCGATTTGTTTCATTTTTTATTTCTTTCTTGGTAAGGTTTAGAGACCTTCCCTAAACCTTCCCGTGTCCTGATTTGATAGTTTTATTTTTTCCATTTTTTCAATGTGCTTTGGGTCGTTTTTTTTTGTGAAATACATGTGTAAAATCTATTAAACAGTTTTATTTAAGTTAGACCCCTTCCCGGTTCCAGGGTTCTTTCTAAATATCACATAAATTAACGAACCGGGTGGCGATCATTTTGTATCGCAGCTTCATTCTGTCCTGGACCTGCTTCCCGGTGCTTCCAGCGAACAGCTGCCGTCGCTGTGATCTGTATTTTCTAATTTTGTTCTCAAAGGAGAAAATAAAGGTCACATAAATTTGACACCCAACTTCATGGGGCCTGATTTCAAGGACAGTTTAATGCTAGCGTTTTAAGCACAATCTCAGAAAAGAAAGCACAAGTACAGAAAAATTGTAAATTTATTAATCAATAGGAACACTTAAAGTCAATAGAATTGCTAGTTTTAGACGGAAACACATTTCCAAATCTTTTTTTCAAAAGAAAAACCATCAAGATCGCCGAGAACATTAGTTAGGTGTACCCGAGAAAGATACAGCAGTTTGGAGATGTTAAATGTCAAGGCCAAATTAAAATAATTAAATATCCCAAATTAAATATATTTGGAGAAGGAAGGAATTTTCTCATCAGTTCGTTAACATTTTTTGAGAAAACAAAATTCGCCTTCGATAGCGTTTTTCTATTTTATTTTATATTTTTAATTTTGAATAATGTACAATGATCTTGCATATTTATAATTTATGAGTTTGATATAGAGATAATCTATTTTCTATTACTGTCTTTTAATACTGTATTGTATCTGGGATACCGGGAGTTTAATTTTTCTGAATTTAATACCGGGTGTCTCTAAAAAGATTTGGGAACGTAAACTTTATTGTTATTATTAAATTGTTGGTTTTTAATCTGGTTTTTAAAGTTTATTGAATCATGACAGCTGACGAAAGATTCCAAGTTAATAATGTATTAGCCTATAAACTGGACTATTAATTAGAAAAAATTCGCTCAGTTTTTATAGTGTTAGTTTTTCGATGGATTTTTCGCAAGACAAATAGCCCGAAACCTAAGGTTGTGGGTTTCAACTGTAAGGGAGTCAATCACACCTTTCGTTCATGTACCGAGAAGAGAAAAGTTTTTTGCTTCCGTTGTGGTGAACCTAAAATTAAGCTTTGTTCTTGTCCTAAGTACTAAAAAAACTAGTTAGGCCATCAAGTGTCGCATGCGTTCAGTACCCTGATAGAAAGCAAACCGCAAGGTCGCACGTTAATAGGTCAGTTTGGAACAAATTGTTAGAACACGTATCTAATTTTTATAAGACCCGTGATTCGGAAGTTTTACCATTGTTTCTCAAAAAAGTTAATGATAATTAAAGACCGGATTATATGCAACCAAAAACCTTAAGAATATGCGCATATATATGCACATATTTTTTTAAATTTATGCAGGATATATGCAAAAAATCCGTAAATATGCAGTGCATATGCAACTAAATTTTGATTTCCTAAATTACATTTTCATTTAATTAGGTGATTGAGTATTGAATAAAGATAAATTCAAGTTATAATATAATATACTTTATTAATTCAGTTAACACCTAATACAATGTTTTATATGAAACTTATACTAAATATTAATATTAACTCGAAAAATTATAAAACGCACTAGTTATAATGCGTGCTTCAAGGTTCTGAACTAGAAAATTGTGGCGTCTATCACTAAGGAAATGTTTATACGAAGAAAAGGATCTTTCTACATCTACTGATGTTATAGGGCAAAATTTTAATTTCGAAACTAAGGCAGGCTCAATAGCTAAATTATTTACAGTTTTCTCTGACATTATGTCTACGACCTGCCTTAAAATCTTGAAACCTGTGTTTTTTTCTATCAAATTTTCTAATTTTGCCTGGTAAGCTTGTATACGATTCCTCTAGTTGCAAAATACTGTCTGCTATAAATACATAGTTACACTTAATATGCATTAACTGTTGTTCTACTACAGTACTTTGAAATATTTCTTTCGATTTTTGGATGCACTGTGAATCATCACCAGACATTTGTGAGATTAAATCCTTCAATTTTTGAAAATTATCTGCATAAAATAATGCCGCACGAATCCAGCTACCCCATCTGGTCACGACAGGCTCAGGTGGTAATGGTACTCCGGGCAAATTCTCTTTGTAAAACTGCACTCTCAATGGGGCCTTTATGAATATCTTTTTAACATTTGCTATTAGGTCATTGACTAACGGAAAAGCAACTCTAATAGTTTCCGTAACCCTATTTAATCCGTGAGCTAGACAAGTTACATGAATCAAATTTTCATAAAATATTTTTAAATCCTTTCCTGCCTTTATCATATACGGCGCAGCATCGGACAACAGGACAAGAATTTTATCTGTAGGAACTGAGTTCGGCAAAAAGAAATGTGTTAAGGTTTCTTGAATAAAACGTGTATCTGTAAGAATGTTTGTTTTTTCCACTTCTTTTACGGCTATAAGGTAAGCTTTTCCAGGTTCTTCTTCTGTGAGTTTTCCGAGCATTAAATTAACTATGTAACGACCACACGAATCAGTTGTTTCGTCGACAACAATATTCATATAGTTACCTCCAATTTCTTTTTTTATTTCGTCTATCACGGTACCAAATACCGTTCCAACGACGTTTTTTCTTAATGTTGATTCATCTGGAGCATTAAATTTTGTATATTTTTGCAGAAAGGCCTTAACTTGCGGGTTGGTTAACTTGTTTAAAGGAATATTAGCAGCCAAGAACGTTTTACATAGATCTACGTTAAATTCTGACTGGTCATGGTTTCCGTTTTTAAAAATCTCAAATGACTGCTGCAGCGTTGACTGTAGGGGCCCAGACTACTTCATGTTTCTAACCTTAGCTACGTGATACGGCGTCTTAATATGTTGGTCTATTTGAAATTTCTTTGAGCAGAAAACAATTTTTGAACAAGATTTGCAAAAAACCTGGTCGCCGTCCAAAGCAAGTTCTGGGTAAGGCTTAATCCAAGAAGCACATAGTATTTTCGACATAATCACTGCTTTCACTTTCACTTTGTTTGCACTTACTAACTGCACAATAATAACTGCGACTACAACAAACGACAACCTGAATAATACTGACAAACAGCAAAGTTTACAGAATAAATATAAGTTAAGTTACTAGGCGTCGGTATTTCGAGCAACGAATTTAGACTGGCACCAGTCTGTAAACTTTGCAAACAGTAGCAAATATGAGAAAATAAATAAAAATAGAAGTTTTTGTACTTATTTTATTTTATTGCCCCATTAAGGAAAACCCAATCTGCAGACCGGGACCGTCCAGACACGGCGCCGTGCGACCATAAAACGTAAGAAAAGAATACAGAAATCCCAAAACATGCTTAGATATGCAATAGTTCCTAAAATATACATTTTTTCTGTCAAACTTTATGATCAGAACATCATTGTTTTATTAGATTCTGGAGCTAACACCTCTATAGTTGGTGCCAGCGGAGTTAAGATCTTAAAGAGACTCAAGATTAAAATTCGTTTAAGCAATAACTCTAGTGTGTTTACTACCGATGGAATTCGACAGAAGGTTGCTGGTCTTGCTGACCTACCGATTTTTATAAACGATTGTTGTCGAATCATTAAAGTCCATATAGTACCCTCCGTAACACATGCTTCTGTTTTTGGTATCGATTTTGCTAGGAGTTTTAATCTCGTAATGAATTTTATGAATAATCATTGGTCGAATCGCAATGATGATTTCGTGCTAGATGCAGTACAAAAAGATTGACGATCTTTCCGTTATCCAAAGGGCGGAGGCTCTAGAAGTGTTAGATTCATTTAGAGAACTTGACAGAAAGGATAGGTTAGGACGGACCGATAAGATTAAACTCTTTATAGATACGGGCGATAACCAACCTTTCAAAAAGAAACCGTATTTACTACCTCCCTATATGCAAAAATTTTGAATAAAGAGTTAGATTCTATGATCCAGTTGGGCGTAGTCGAGGAAACTCATAGTCCATGGTGCTCTCCAACGCTTTTGGTAAGGAAGCCCCCGGGTGAATATAGATTTGACGGAAGGTTTTTGAACGCTCTGACGAAACACGATAGTTTTCCATTACCACATGTAGATAGAATACTGAGTAACTTACGAAATGCCAAATACATTTCCTCCATTAACTTGAGAAAGGCATTTTGGCAAATACCACTTGATGACGCTTCTAAAGAAAAAACCGCTTTTTCGGTTATCGGTCATTGACAATTTCAGTTTACAGTCGTTCCCTTTGGCCTACGCAATGCGGCACAAACACAACAGAGGTTGGTTGATTCGATATTTGGACCTAAATACGAACCCCATATTTTTTCTTATCTGGATGACATATTGCTATGCTCCCCTACCTGGGAATACCATGTGGAACTTTTAAAGACCACTAAGAACTTACTTAAGGAAGCTGGTCTTACTATTCATTTGGAAAAATGTCAATTTTTTAGCACAACTTTTTCTAGCTACTGACCCGTCAAAGATTTTATGGCTAACTATCCGCGTCCGCGTACTTCTACCGAGGTGAAACGTTTCATTGGTATGTGTTCATGGTACCGTAGGTTCATTAAAGACTTTTCTTCTCTTGTTAGTCCCTTGAACGACCATCTTAAAGGCAAGAAGAAAAAACAAGCCATAGAATGGAATGAGAAAGAATCAAGCAGAAACTTATAAGTGCATCAATCTTGGCTCAGCCTGATTTTACCCAGAAATTAGAGAGAATACTCGTTCAGTCCGATGCGTCTAATGTCGGTATTGGAGGTATGTTGACCCAGTTTATAGACGGAGTGGAACGAGTAATCGCATACGCGAGTCGCTCTTTATCTAGCGCGGAGAGGAATTATTCAGTGACAGAGCGTTTATGCTTAGTCATTATATTCTGAATTGAAAAGTTTAGGCCTTGGATTGAAGGTTCTCGTTTTACGGTCATCACTGATCATTTTAGTCTCCTGTGGCTTTTTAATTTAAACACTCCGTCAGGCAAACGTAGTCGTTGGTTACTGATGACATCATACTTTTGACCTACAGCATAGAAAAAGTTCGATGCACTTGGTTCCTGATACTTTGAGTAGAATACCGCATCCTGAGGTATATAGCAGCCTTTCAGTAGATTTCGAGAATACGTGTTTGCAAGTTTCATCCATCTCAATCGAAGTAAATTCTCTTAACCCCTGGTATATTGCGCTTCGTGAAAAGGTTGTTAACAGCCCGGACAAATTTCCTCAATGGCGAATTGAGAACCACTACGTTCAAAAATGTATTCCTTATAAGCAGAATCATACTTTTAATATTCGAGAGTGGAAAACCTTACTCCCTAAACCTCAGCGAGCAAAAATTATCGAGTCGTGTCATAGTGGCCATTTTGGTTTTCAAAAAACCTTGTTCCGAATACAGGAGATGTATTATTGCCCTAAGATGAGGTCAGATATTTTGAGATTTGTAAGAAAGTGTTTGGTATGTGGCGCTCAAAAACAAAACACTTAAACTTAAATTAGATTGGTATTATGGGTAAGGAGAAAGTCGTTGACCAACGTGGTCAAATCATTTCGTTGGATTTTATTGGTCCTTTTTCTCGTTCCAGAAAAGGTAACAAATGGTTATTGGTAGCCGCTAATTGGTTTTCTAAGTACACGTTAATTTTTCCGTTGAGAATGCCAAATGCCCTGCGGTAATGGACCATATAGAGAATCACATATTCCTTTCAGTTGGAGTCTCCCAAATCCTGATTTGTGATAGCGCTCCGAATTTCAAGAGCAAGGGTATGAACGAATTATGTGACAGGTATAAAGTTAAACAATGGTTCACTCCGTTTTATTCTCCTCAGTGTAACTTCGTGGAACGTAATAATAAAACCATTACGACAGCTATCAGATGTTACATAGATAGACACAAGGACTGGGGTTTGCATATTCCGGAAATCAGACAGGCCATCAATACCGCGGTCCATGAAGTAACCGGTTTCCATCCGTCATACCTGATGTTCGGAAGGCGTGTTCCCTTATTTGGAGAATATTATAACTTCCTTTTCCCGCACCAATCTGTTGAAGTCGTACGTGGTAACAGGGGCATTTATGCAGAGAACTTGAAAGAGTTTCGTAATTTGTTTGTTGAGGTACGTCGGAAACTTCACTCCGCATATGAGAGGGAATCAAAATCCTATAACCTCCGGAAACGGGATGTAAGTTTTAATGTGGGTGGTAGAGTTTGACGTCCTAACAAGAAGTTGTCGAGTGCTCCCGATAAGTTCGCATCGAAACATAGCCCCAAACCCATTCTTTCCGTTGTTTTTAAGAAGTTGTCTCCTTTAGTTTACGAACTAAAAAATATGGATGGGTCATGTGCAGGGAAATGGCTCGTTAAAGATTTATTACCCTATGGAGAATCTTCCGATGTTCCAGGAGTTGGCCATAGTTAGACTCAGTGACGTTTTTGATTTATTTTTGTTTTAAGCTGGCAGGTTTTAGGTACACCCTCACTCGGCCTTTTTAGTTCTTTTTGGAAACGTCACTTTTCACTTTTCTTTTTCTTTTCCTTTTGTACTTTTTCCAGACTTGTTCAGTAAGAACAAGCCTGAGTTACGTTGTCGAGTTTGCGCTAGGCGCATCTTATTTTCAATGAGAAATCTTTGTTCCTCCATTTTGAGTTTGTCTAGATTTACTTAGAGAGTAAATCTAGGTTTTGTTTAAGTAAAGTAAGGCTTCACTTCGTTTTGTCGACATACGGCAGTGCTGTCCACCTTTACCACTGTGCCCGTGCGGTGATTTATCTCGTAACCTTAGGATCAGATGGTACTTCCATTGCATGTCGCTGGCTTTAGCCAAGTTACGTTCTGTTTAAACTTCGTATTGGCGTAAATTACCACGGAAACGTTTTTGTTTTGTCGACACTGGACGTTGATGTCTGCCTTTGGTTCTGTTGTGTCCGAGTGGCGATTAAGCTCGTAACGTTAGGAACAGCTACAGTTACAGTTCAATGTCGCAGGTTTTACTTAGCCAGGTTGGATTTACTTGGTAAGTAAGTCATGGATTGACTGTGCGAATTTTTTGCGGTCGTTCTGCATTAAGTTTCGCGTTGGCGTGAATTTCCTCGGAAATGTTTCTCTTTTGTTGACACGTGGCCGTGCTGTCTCTCTTTGGCCCCGGTGGGCCCGAGTGGCGATTAAACTCGTAACCTTAGGACCTGATAGCATTTCCATACCGTGTCGCTGGCCTTAGCAAGACTTTAGAGAGTTCAAGTAGCGTTGAGTTTCAAGTAGCGTCGTACCTTAGGATTAGGTAGGGTTTCAGTTTGGTTTACTTAACTCAGTTGTATTCGCTTAGGAAGTGAATCTAGAGTTGTTTCTGCGAGCTCCTCGCAGTGATGCTGCGTTACGTTTTGCGTTGGCGTAATGTTCCGAAAGGCCTATGGCAGTGTCTGTTTTACGGTTCACCTTGTAGATTATCACTTAATTTCGTTTTGGTTTTTTTTGTAAATTTTAATTTGGTGAAAACTATATTTCACTTCCTTATTGTGGTGGATATAGGGGTTATTGTTACTTATTTTCTGCCTTTTGGAAGCTCACTCGTTCTCCGATCATTTTAAGGACGATCTGGATGCGTGGCTGCGAATGTTGTGTTGTTCAGCTGAGGTTGGTAAACGAGGTGTCTTTCCTTTCAGTTTTCGATAAGGGCACGCAATGCCAACTGAGTTACGGTCGCTCCCACCTAGCCGTTATGCTCTAACCAGCTTGATCAGCATGACATCCGTTATGCCATAGCCGTGGATTCCTGGACGACTTTCTGGGTAGATGAGTCATCTTCCGAAATTTAGTTGGTGTTGTGTTTTGAATATCGTTTGGTATGCTCTTTAGAGTGCGCACGTTGTGTCTATATTCTCTTTTCGTATTTGGTATACAAGATGGTATTTCCTTTTTTTGTTATTTTCTTTTGGAATATATTGGGTATTTTCTTACCACTGTTCAATTCCATAGGGATACGCATTCCATATGGACCGAACAAAATTAAAGCCTCCTCTTGCAGTCTTTAATTTCTTTTTGGAGGAAGGTAATGTAGCGTTCAAAAATTCTTGATCGCTACTGGTAGGTAAATTTTGGGCGAAATTTTAACTGAAAGAGCTTCCGTATATTAGGGCAAGGCCAAGATAGTCTAACTCCAAATCTCCAGATGAGCGGACGTTTTCGCGCCTTCTGCTTCCGACAGAGGTACGTAGAGCCCGACCATTAGGAAACCTTACTCTTTTTGGGTCCACATAGCACAGTAACCGGTTAGTCCGATCGAGATTATTTCTGGACCCCCGCATAGGGATACCGGATTGCCCATAGTCGTACGCAGGGTTTTTGGACACCCAGTACGGGATAGACAAGAAGAAGAACATAAGGAAATAAGGCCAGATAAACACATTTTTATTATATTTACATATACTGATAAAGATCACAGTTACCATTTAATTTTTTTATTATCTAATTGCCGTCTGACCATGTTTGGTTACCCTTGCGTTATATATATATATATATATATATATATATATATATATATATATATATATATATATTTCTTTTTACTATTGTCAGAATAGAGGTAATAACCTCTAATATATAAGTATAGGGACTTAGGGACCAGCTGATGTAATCTAGTGCGATATGTTTCATTTTTGATTTCTTTCACGGTAAGGTTTAGAGAACTACCTTTCCTAAACCTTATTTTTTCTGATTTCATAGTTTTATTTTTTTCCAATTTTTTAATGTGCTTTGTGTCGTTTTTTTGAGTGTTTTTTTGTGAAATACAATCTCTTGAGTCTTCTTGTTAGATTGGTCTTGTCAAGGAGCTGGATTACCTCAACGTTCACGTGTTGATGGAGCCATTGTTCGTGATGAGTAATTGTTGTACTCCTGCTCCAATTTCTTTCAACTCTGTGATTCTTCTTCCAGCTTTACTATGAAGAATCTGTGATATATAAGACTCTAATAATTCAGAATAGTTTTGTGGGAGAAGCATATTCAGCTTATATTTTATCCCATCGTGCCATATTTTATCAAAATCATGTTCAACATCAAGGATGATAGCTGAGCAAACTTCTTTGTTTTCTTGCGCGTTTTTAATTACATTGGTTATTCTGTGTACCTGGTCTATGATTGAATGGCTCTCTCTAAAACCAAACTGATTATTTGGTATTAGGTGTCTTTCTTCAATAAAGAGTTTCAACCTTTTCAAGAATATTTTTTCAAATAATTTTGAGAAAATAGGTAGCAGAGAAATTGACCTACATGATGATACTTTGTGAAAAGGTTTTCCTGGCTTAGGGATTATGATGATTTCTGCCACTTTCTATATTCCAGGAACATAGCTTAATTTGAATGGTGCAGTATAGAGATGTGTACATTTTATCATGGCTTACTTTAGAAGTTGTTTTAATACCCCTCCAGTGATTGAATCAAAGCCAGGGGCTCTCTTTGAGCCAGTGTTTGATTATTAACGTACTGCCTCCTGTGGCTACATACTACATTTACTTACATTTTGGGGATGAATACTAATACTACATTTTGGGGATGAATAGTGTGGTATATTTTGTATCCCTTGAATCTAATTCACGACTCATATGTGAAGTGAGTTTCTGAGATAAGGTATATGTATATTTTTTCTATGTCTAGGACTGCCTGCAACTCTTGTTGGTGCTGCAGCAGTTCATTGGCATCCCACTCCATTATTCGTAAACTATTAGCAATTATTGTATCTCTTATATATAGCTCCTTTGCCAGTATATTCCAGTGTGGGAATTCGTTCACCCATTTTCTTTAGCTTTTCCAATATTTGCGGGACAGTATTGTTGATGAACAAATTTTAATAATTGTATATTATCTCTTCCTTTTTACTAGATACCACTTGGCTGAAAGGTCTAGATTTATTGACTATATTATTTCTGGATTCAGACTTACTTTGTTGTCTTCGTTGAGGCTGTTTAGGCAATATTTTGCTTTTGCATTGATTTGTTTTTCATTTTCTGCATTTCTTTGGCTACTGCGTATGCTCTGTAGTTGGCAAGTTGTCCTTCTCCGCAGTGAACGCATTTTGGTTGGGAATCTTTTTGCTTTTTACATTCCGCTGTTAGGTGTTTACCAGTACACCTCACTCATCGAGGCTGCCTTACACAGTACCTTAGCTTAGATTTCCTAAGGGGTGTTATTTCTACATATATACCAATACTTTTTTTAATTCCATAGATTTTCTCACTGCTTTCGTCATATTGAAATTCAAACACGAACATGTTCAGTGGTTGTTTAGTTTTACACTTTAATTTGGGAAAAGCAGCAAAAAATCTTAAGGTTTTGTTTTTTTAAATCTTCAACAATTTTTCCTGGATGGATGGAGTGGTGTAGTTGTAGCTATTACTTTGATTGGTCTATTTTGCTTATTTTAAGCAAGAGTGCCATTTATATTTTCGCGCATTGAAGGTTCTTCAAAATAGTATTTGTTAAATAGCATTCTTCATTGTCTGCATGGATTTTAATAATCTTATCATTTAATAGGCATTAATAGTCTGATATCATCAAGTATATTGGACCCAAATTGTAGAGGGGACTCAGAACTGCACGAGTTGAAAGCATGCTGAAAAGGCCTTCAACCTGCAGTGGTTGGCCCATAGCTGAGTGACTATTATGGTTATAATGATATGTATACATAAATATTAAAATAGGGGATTGAGCAAGTATCAGACTACTCACTATTTTGTTTTGGCACCATTTATTTTTCATGACATTTCTGACAGTTTGTGTTTGGCTATTGTGTAGTGCCAACTTGCAAATTTTATTATAGATATCACGTATGAAATTGTTGAAATTTGCAATAGAAACATATTCAATTATTTCAACTAAACATGAATTTAGGCAAAAATGCCCTAATCGTCCGACGCCTTATAAAACGACAATTTATCGTTTATTCAAGAAATTTAAGGAATTTGAAACAGTTGAGGATAGGTCCCGCATCAGAAGTCTGGAGCAAAGTATGGAGGAGTCCCCAAAAATGTTGATTGGGCGACGTAATGGACAATTGGGAATTTCTCCATGTAGTTTACGCGACAGTTTGAGAAGCGGTTTGCATTAAAGTTGTTCAGGACATGTTGCCTGCAGACAGTAATAAGCGATTAGGGTACAATTTGACGGTTCCGGGTTATTTTTTATGGGGATACAAACAACAACTATACAGGAACTCAAACACAACATACGTGCTGAAATCGCATTAACATCAGATATGTTGATAAAAGTTATCGAAAATGTATTGAAAAAAGCACAATTTTGTACTGCTGCTAATGGTTCACATTTTGTTGACATAATTTTCAAAAATTAAATGAAAAAGATGAAAATTTAAAATTTAAAGATGAAAATAAATGGATTATAGAAAATAAAAATCTGCATTGTTTCTGTTAAAAGTGGCAAATAATTTAAATTATAGCTTGATACTTGCCTCACCCGTTATTTGATATTGAAATATATTTGAATAAATACGCTTTTAACATATAATATCTTCTGCGAATAGTAAATCCCTTAAACGATTTGTTTAGAATATTTGTTAAGAATTAGCGAACTTTTGAGAACCCTTGGAAACCCTATATCCCTCTACATCTTATGAATTTAGAAATTCGGAAATTCATTAATCGGTAAATACATCCATTTATTTGTTAAATTCCTAAAATATTATTTGATTTAATACATTTTCGTTTATTTTATTTTACTAAGTGGTCATAGTAGCGGTTTGCTTCTTAATTCAGTTCCTCTACATAAACCTGTAACAGCCTGTAAACAAAAGGCTAAAATAGAGGATAAATTATACTTGTATAATTTATATATATTTATATATATATATATATATATATATATATATATATATATATATATATATATATATATATATATATATATATATAATACTTTAATATCAAAAACTGAACTAGAGCAGCACGTTGTCCGATCACCTAGAACAGAATCCTCAATGGTAATGAATCCGCAATGGTAACGAACAATCAATAAAGATAATTCTCTCAAAGAGAAAAATTAACATGGGTTATTCTACAACATTTGGTGTCTTGATGGTAGATTTCTAACCCGGAAAGACTGACAGTAGCGTCAATCTCCTCCTCATACTCGCGCTTTTCTGTGAAGAAACAAAAGAAAAGGAATTATGCCAAAATAAGTATCACTTGTGAAACCTTCAGACTTCACCCTGCTCTGCTATTAGCAAGACAGAGACAGAAATGTAAACATAAAAATTATTTGTGGAGACCGCAGTCTTCACCCAGTTCTACCTTTAGTGGGATAGAGACCAACCTTAAATTTTATATTATAACTCACATTCACTCACTCACTGTGAGTTTCTAAAAACTCTAAAGACCATTCATGGCCATTCTCTTAACTGTTCTTTTACTGCTTATGTCATAACATTAATTCCAATATTTTTGATTTCATAACGGTCATTTTCAAGGCTTTTTGCTATATTATATGGACCTAAAAACTCATAGTCGCTCTTGCTTATATGCATTTGGGAATCTCGATGCATTAGAACAAAATCACCCACCGAATATAGAATAGTGTACCTCCGCCTTCGGTTAGAGGCTTTCATCAACGGTGTCAATTATATTTTTTTAGTAACTCAGGCCCTGCCAGATTCTCTGTTACGGATTAAAGTTGAATTCGGTGAAATAGATTTGAGTAAAGCCTGTATCAGTGGTGTCGAACTTTAAATTCCCAACAAAAGTTGAAAGGGAGTAACTTGCGTTGATTTATGAATGGTCATATTTACCAGTAATTGAATCTTTCATATTCTGCTTGGCCATTCTGACTTGATTTTGCTTTCAATTCTAAAAAGATTTCTAATTGCTCTCATATACCTTTCCACTTGACCGTTACCTCGATGAATGTCTGGGGTAATAAAATGATGATCAATTTTCCACTGATCCAGATACTTTGGAAAACTAGTATTTTTAAATGATGTAGCATGCCCACTTTGAAGTTTATAACGGGTTTCAGCAGTAGTAACTGATTTCATTGGTGTTGGTGCAATATTTAATGAAAGCATCGATTATTACCAGTACATGTTTATAACCGTCCGACGAAATTGGTAGAGGTCCCAGACAGTCCATGTGTAAGATATCGAATGGAGCTTGGGGTTTCTCAGCAGAATTTATAAACCCTTGAAGCAGACCTGTTCTACTCTTCTTAACGACACAAACTATGCAGTGTTTAATATAGCATTTCATAAAATTTCTCAAACGCGGAAACAAAAATGTTCAACTATCGATTCATGTCTCGTGACTCACATGATATTGTTCATCATGAAAAAATGATAGAAGCCCCAAAAGAGTTTGTCGTAGTACATATCACTGTAAATTTTCAGTCTTGTCAGAATTAATTTGTTTGTGATACAACATTTCGTCCTTTCGATTACTGCTTTTGGTCCAAATTTTCTTCACGAAGTTACTTGAGCAAATTCTGTACTTCACCTTTACCTTTTTGTTTGATATAAGCCAAGTTGTGAGCTACTCGCCGAACCGCTTAGAAATGCTTTTCATCGAAAAATGTTATTTTTTCCTAAAATGGCGGTTCCCTTCCAATGCCTAGAGCCCTATTCGTGAATGTTTGATGCAAATGATGATCATCTGGAATTTCTATACGTAGCAATCTGAGAAAGGTTTTCTGAGGACAACATGAATTAGGGAAATTTGGATATTCTCTTACACTTCATTTTACTGCACCGACATTATCCCATGATCTGGCTATCCGACGATGCACAAATACTAACTCACCTGCAATTGGTCCAGTTTGTTGAAATTCTTCAATGAGAGGATAAATAGATCGTTCGGTTGATCAATTATGTTGACCATAAATTTCATGCACCGCTAAAAAATCTAACTAAACACGCATTTTGATAGTAGATACGAATAATTTCCACGCGTTGTTGAATCGTGTATCTTTCCATGGTGAATTGTTAAAATTTACATTTACATACATATATATATATATATATATATATATATATATATATATATATATATATATATATATATATATATATATATATATATATATATACATATATATATATATATATATATATATATATATATATATATATATATATATATATATATATATATATATATATATATATATATATATATATATATATATATATATATATATATATATATATATATATATATATATATATATATTGACATTTACATATCAAACAGTGTTGCTGTTTTCCATTTAAAAATTCTTACTGGAAAAATATATTTTTTTCTAGAACACAGATAATCTTTATATAGCTAAATTTAACATAAAATTCCTGGGAATAGGAAGAGAACATATTTTCTTTTAGATCTATTAACGAGACGTTTTCTGTTCTAGTTTGAAACTCCAAATCAAGATTTTTAAATATTGTTTTTAAAATTTCGATCATAGAAAATTAAAATTTATATGTTAATTATATATGTTATTTATATGTTGCTTTAATGCCGTCCCCAAAAATTAAGTTCTAATATAAATCATATAACTAACATCCATCCACCGGCATTATCCTTTAAAACTTGTTTTGTGTTAAATTTATCTTTTAAAAACTCATTTACATATTTTCGTACTTAAGCTTTTTGATGATCGAAATTCCAAATAATTAAATTGAGCCTGTCTGCGCTCCCCTCCTATATCATTATTAGCCTACCCTAAAATACTTAAACTCAGATTGCACGAAACGATTGGCCCCAGTCACTTTATTAATGTAGCTTAAATTTCCGCGCCTGAAAGAAAACAGAGAACAGCCCCGAAAAATCCGCAAAAAGTTATTGTTGGTGGAAAGTTAAAACGATCAAGATAAAAGTTTGAAAAACTCGTCCGTATTGCGGCAAATATAAGTAACTTTTAAAATCAAAAAATAGGAAATTATGAAATATAAAATATTTGAAACCTTACTGAAATATTGCTAAAATTATCAAAAAAGTATTTGTGCGAGGACGGGACAAGTTTCAAGCTATCATTTTAATTATTTATAACTTTTAAAAGATACACGACAAAATATTTCTTTCTCTATGTCTATTTTGTCTTTAAATTTTGTGTTTATCAATTATTTGAGTATCACTCAAATTATTATATCATCAAAATTATTAATTTGAGTATCACTCAAATGTGAGCCATTAGTAACACTGCAACTTTGTGACCTTTTTAAAATATCTTGCATAACTAAGGTTAACATATGTCGTATTAATACAGCGATTTCAGCATCGACATTATGTTTGAGTTGCTATATGGTTTAGAGCTTATTGCAGCCTTTTGTAATGTAATAAAAATAAAAATATGTAATGTAATATATGAAAACATTTAAATTTTACATGAAAATTATTAATTTGGTGGAATTAATATCTAAAAATTTCTATTATATTTAAAATTGTATGTATAACAATTGTTTCGACACACAGTGCTTTTTTCAAATACAAACTATGCTAAACTAACAATGAGAAAAGTAATTACAACCTAAAGTGTCCATCGACCTAATAATTCCATAAAGCATGATAGTGGGGAAATTCATTTTAACTTTTATCTTTTATGGACAACTTAGAAAATAAGATAAATCAACATCACTTGTTTAAATCATCACTTTACTGGTACAGATATGTTGATTACATTATAGTTTTACAGATTCTGATAGACAATTAAATCAATTCTTAACTCACATAAATTCTTTACATAAGAACAATAAATTCATAGTTAAAGAAGAGCAACATATTTGTATTAACTTTTTAAACTTAACTATTACTAGAAAAGACAATAATAAACATGATTTTGCAATATTTGGGATACAACCCAAATATTATAATTTATAATTAATAAAAAATGTTATAATAAAACCATTAATTTAATATATCCGGTCAATAATATCAAAAATGCAGCGTTCAAAGCAATTACATACACGGGAAAAGTTACCAAATGAGTGTCGAGACATTTATCCAAAAAAAAACAATATAAATATTGCTTTTAAAACAAAGAATAGTCTAGGACGCCTCATTAAAAACAATTAAAGTCAGACAAATAAACTGTATAAATAGGGAGTTTATTTAATTGATTACGGGTCGTGTCGAAATGTCTATGTAGCACAAACAGGAAGAACTGTTTCTACTAGACTCAATAAACATAAAAGACGTAGTTTGTATTTGAAAAAGGCACTGTGTGTCGAAACAATTGTGATACACACAATTTTAAATATAATGAACATTTTTAGATATTAATCTTTGCTTATTTATTTAAAATTAATTTTCATCAAGTAATCTAACCTACCTAAGTTAAATTTAAAATTTTTATTACTGTTTCATTGATCTCATTATCAAACTTGTTCATTTTATAAATTTGATTTTATTTTACATTTAACTAAGAGTTATGCTGCTAAAATGTTTCGGAATCCAAAGAAAACGTGTATACGTATAACTAAAATTAAAATTAAGAGATAAATAGAGTTAAATAATAGTAAAAACTGCTCTGTTTCTTATTGCTTTATCTCACCAAAGTGTAATTTTCTAAATTCAATTTTATTTTATATTTAAGCAAAATATTTGTTACCAAATTGTTCAAAGTTAATGTGTTTAATTAAAGTGTGATAGATAAACAAGTTTTTTTTTTAATTTGTCTTCTAAATCTCAAATACCTTTAACAGGGCGACCGCTGCCAACAAATGTTGCTGCGCGTTCGCTTAAAGGTTAAACTACAACTGAGATGAAATAACAAAATCATGTTAGTTAGTCAAAAATACTGCTAAATAATGACACCAACGAAGACGTTATACATGGAATCTCGTGCACGACAAAATCAATCAAAATTTATATTTTCTTGTAGATTTTTAAATGGTTAAATATGCTTAACACGTTTGCTACTCTAGAAAACATCTAATAATTTAATTGCAAATTATCACGGACATAAAACAATTGACCGGTGAACCAAAAATTGTGAAATTTCGCCATCGGTTAGAGGCGAGTTAAGGCCGAGTGGACGTTTTGCGCCATAGGTATACTGCTTTTGGTGGCCTGTTTCAGTTTATGCGGAGACTACTAAATGTTTTCTTTTTCTTTCTTTTTGTGCTTTTTGAGTGAAGTATAGGGTAGTGTAAAATGCCTTTCGAGCAGGACAAACAGGAAAAGCATGAGAGGAAGTTGATAGTGCTTGAAAATCAAAAACCTGAAAAGTTCCAGGAGAGGATAGCCAAACTTGAAGCAATGGCAAATACTCGCAAGAAGTGGAGGTGAATAACATGAAGACACCTGAGACCTTTGCGATGGTAGCTGGACATTCCAGCTACCAAAATGCAAGCCCAAAGAAACGTCTGACAGCTCCTTCGAATGAGATGGTATGGAAGGAGAAAATTACAATCAAAATCAGCAAGAGCAAAAAATAAAAAAAAGGTAGGAGTTGCGCAGAATGCTTCCAAAACACAGTAAACGAAGACTCCAATATCAGTATCTTTGATGGTACAGGACTGGTCAAACTTTTCAAAAATTGTGAGTGGCAAAAAATATATTATATCAAGGTAAGAATAATGAAAGAGACGTCTATTTTTGAATTTCAAATTTCTATCAATTTTTTACATTGGATTAAGATGTGTTTAACTGAAAGAGAAAGAATTGAAATACTAACACTTGTTGCATATGGTGACAGAAAACGCAGTTATGCTGAAGTTTGTCGAGTATTTAATGAAGTATATCCGAATAAAAACATCACTAAGGCAACAATTTCAAAAACGGTGGTAAGATTCAATGATACAGGTGTGACTAGTGACTAGTGATGAAAATTCGTTGAATGTTTTAATTGATATGACAATGGTAAGTGCAGCAATTAATTTTACATTATTATATGTATAGACGCTCAGTTCCAAGAATATTAGAAAAATTGAATAGATGAGTTGTGCAAAGTTCTGATGGAAAAAAAAATTTCTAAGTCATTCCGGCCATTCCGTGCGTTGTGCAAAGAGTCACGTCGTTTCCCCAAACTCTCATTTGTCATTTCAAGTGCTGTTCGCTTCGAGTGAAATCCAATGAGAAAGTCCAATGAGAAAGTTGGAAGATGTCAACTGAGATTTTGGCGAAACGTCGCAACCCTTTGTACAATGAACGGATCGATAGCCGTGGTGCATTGATGATCGACTACCATCCTACCATATATATATATATATATATATATATATATATATATATATATATATATATATATATATATATATATATATATATATATATATATATATATATATTTTATTTATTTTTTTTTTCGTCAGACCAAGTTATTCCAGTGTTCCTACATTTTCCCTCTAGCCAACCTCTCAAAAGTTAACCTTGTTTCTGAAACAACTCCTATCCTGAATTTCACTTTGTGTAATATTTACTGATTTTAGGTCTCATTTAATTGCAGCAATCGATTTCATTATTTCTACTTTAGTTCTACTCCTATTTTCATAAAATTCGACTATTTGTCTAGTTAGCCTACATCATCCAGTTATCCTGTTCATCCGTTTTATGTGTCCGTAAAACTTAAATCTTCTTTTTGTCATATCGCTATGTATATCTGTGTATTGTTTGATTTCTTGGTTTTCTCGAAGTCCATATGTTGTGCTATTTATTTGTTTGGGGCCTAAGATTTTTCTTATGATTTTTCCTTTCGTGTTTTCAATCTCCTCGATGTCTCTCTTTCTATTCAATATGATCGTTTCTGCCCCATATAGACATACTGGCTTAATAATTGTGTAATGTTTCAGTTTTGTGTTTTTAAATATGCATTTTTGTTGTAATCATTTTGTGTAAGTCTCAATGCAATTTCCATTTTTTGACATCTACCCTTATTGGCCGCTTTTTCCAACCCGTTTTCTGGGATTATTTCACCCTAATATTTGAATTGAGAGACTCGTCTGATGTTACCACATTTTGTTTTTAGAAATGGTGTTCTTAGTCCGCTAGAGGTCATATATTGAGTTTTTTTAAAGGAAATTTGGAGTTCTACCTTATCTGCTGTTTTCTTTTAGGATTTCAATCTGTTTTTGTGGCGTCAATGTATCTTGAGCCTAAATTTCTAGATCATCAGCAAACGTCAAACAATCAATTTTGATGTTTGTTCGCCCCATTTTAATGTGCAGACCAATATTGAGGGCCGACTTTTTTTCACGCCACTCCTGTATTACTTTTTCTAGAACGAACACAGTTTAATAAGAATGGCGAGAGTCCATCCCCTTGTCTCACTCCGTTTAAATTTTGAAGCGCTCTGAGATCTCACCCATGAATTTAACTTTTGACCTTGTGTTAGTTAATGTTGTTTTAATAATTGCCAGCGTTCTCAGATCTACTCCTTGTTCTTTCAAGATTTGGAATAAAGATACGCGATCAATAGAATCATATGCTTTTTTGAAATCCACAAATGTACAGACAACTATAGATTGTGGATCTGTTCAGGCAGGATCTGCCCGGTCGAAAACCTGCTTGAGATTCATCAATTCTAGGTTCTAACTATCCCTGCGCTCTGTCTAGTAGACATTGAGATAGAATCTTGTAACAAACTGGAAGAAGAGATATCCCTCTGTAGTTGTTTACATCCGTTCTATCTCGTTTCTTATGTAGTCCATCCACTACATATTTTTAGTGTGTAGTAGCATTAAAGCATCTTTCCAATCTTCCGGAATCCGCTCGGTTCGCCAAACCTCTTACAGAATTTTGGTTATTTCCTTGATTGTACCTGGACCAGCCGATTTCAAAAGTTCAGCAGTGATTCTATCTTCACCAAAAGCTTTGTTATTTGCCTAATTATTTAATCTTCATTCGGTGGTAATGAATCTGGGTTTGTTTGTTTAGGGTTTAGTGTTTTTGAACATATTTTGTTCTTTCAATTGTGTTGGTTATTTAGAGCTAATTGTCCGTTTTCCTTGTGGAAGCACAGCCTTTGGGGTCGACAGCTTCTTAATTTAGTTTAAAATGTTTTGTAAAAATTTCAGGTGTTATTATTTTGGAAATCTTTTTCAATTTCATTAAGTTGATTGTTTTTAAATTTTCTGTAAGTTTGTCTAATTAACTTCGATGTTTTTTTCTTGCTTCCACAAAGATATTATAGTTTATTGCTGTTTTTTGACTGTTCCAATCTTTGAATCCTTTACTTCGGCTTAATACTGCTTGATCGCAAACTTCATCCCACCACAGATGTTTTCTACGTTTTTGTAAAGGGAACAACTTTAAGGTTGTTTTAATAATTTTTTGTTTCAATTCCTGCCAGTTCTGTGCTAGTTGTTTATCCAACTCTTCTGATAGGGTTGATTTTATTTTCGTAAGGTCGAACTTTGGTATTAGCAGTCTCTTTTGAATGTTTTAGAGGTTCTAAGCTAAGTTTGATGCTAGTCAAGTAGTGGTCCGTGTCTATATTAGCTCCTTTCCTGACTTGAACATTTAAAATCTCTTTATAATTGGCGTTCGAAATGGCAACATGGTGAATTTGAAATTCACCCATGTACGTGTTTTGGGCACCTCCAGGTCTTTTGTTTTGTTATTTTCGTCTTAAAATGGGTTTACATTGTTTTTAAATTAAACTGCGAACATAATTCAGCCAATCCTCTGCCATTATGGTTAGGCCATTTATGAGCGAGAAAACTGCGGACTGTTTTTCTCTACTTCGATGGTCTTTCTTTCCCTAGTTGGGCATTGAAATCACCCAATAGGATTTTTATATGGTTAGAGGGAATTTTAGAAATAGCGTCTTCCAGAATTTCCCAGGACGTATTTACTGTTTCAGGATTAGATTTATTTTCTTCATTAACTTGGATGTGTGCATTTATTAATGTATAGTTTTTGTTAGCACACTTGAGTCATAGTAGTCGATTATTTACTGACTGGACATTAGTTATAGAACCAAGAATGGTTTTTGAGATAGCAACACTGAGATGTTACGCGGAGAGAGAGTCGATATCTGCCGTTCCAAAGAAAGTTTTTATTTTTGGTTTCAGACGTTGGCCAGTGATCTCCGACTCCCTCTGAAAGACTTTACGTTTAAGCGCGGACGCCCCAGAATCCGATAGTCCGGATTTATATATATATATATATATATATATATATATATATATATATATATATATATATATATATATATATTTATATATACATATATATATGTATATATATATATATATATATATATATATATATATATATATATATATATATATATATATATATATATATATATATATTTATATGATTCAAATAAAACAACAACCTAATTAAATACCTTTAAACATTTTATTTATTTTATGTGAAATAATAACATTCAATGGCATTAATGTTTGAAAACAATTTCCGACAAATGAAAACGCATTCTTTCAATTCAATTTCCGATCAGTTTTCGATAGAATTAAGATGTTATGTCCGCAATGCTCCAAGTTATGTTGATTTCCAAGGCGTCAATAGTGGCTGGTTAAATTATGTTACAAAGGTGTTAAATTATCTGACTTTGGTGGCCAATTAACTGGTGCGTTTTTCCAAATACTTTTTACACTGGATTGTTGGAACCCCATCGTCTCCAGATCATAACCATTTAAATTCCGAATTAAATAATCATTGATCATCCCTCTGTAATGATCCCCATTAAGGAAGTAATAAATTTGGATCTTCATTAATACTGCCAGCAATAACGGCGATATATTCTTAAGAACGCATAGTTTCTTGTCTTGTTTATGTTTTAATATCAAGCAACGTGACATTTGTCGATAATTTGGTGTTCGGAATTTATCGATAATTTGGCGAATACATCTCTTGATTAGGCGATTATGTGCACCATAAAAGACTCACAAATACTGATTTTGAAAATAATTTTGCAAGCGTTGCTCTGATATAAATGATTATCTCTGATGTGGATGATTGGCCAGGCATATATATATATATATATATATATATATATATATATATATATATATAAAGACACACATACACACTCTATGTGTCCCATAACTTATCCGCCTTAAAGCAACTGGGGATACTAGAGATCAAAATAAAAGGATTTAATCAATAAATAAATGTGTTAGCAAATAATAGTCATTAAAACATTCCAGAATGTTGAAAGTGAAACTAAATTTTCGAAAAATTGAGGTAATTTAAAAACGGTTAAAGATATCGGATTCAAAATCGGGGTAGTTGGGTTTTCAAAGGCGACAAATCCGAATTTGGTATTTGCCTGAACGTAGTTCCTAGAGAGCACTTGCTACCTGCTTTATGGGGAATTAACTCGCTCATATTTTTTACTTCAAAATAGAGAAGAATCATAATTTCCACGGGAAAAAGTTACCCTGGTCAATATCGTTATCTCACTCCGTTTGCGAGATATTCGTGTTCGAATATTCCATTACACGTCTTGTCGATGGCTCAAAAATATGCAATTTATAAAGTGTGCCTTGAATGTAGTATACAAATTATTACGTCTCTATGGCAATTGTAATTTTTTCTATCTCTCCTATTAACGTAGGTGGGAACAAGTTTATCGAATCTTGAGTTGGTATTAAATAATTGGTAAAAAATGCCCAAACTTAATCAGTTTCCTAACCGTGATTTATGATTTATGCTCTGCGTTTATGCACAAGTAAATTAGAACAGTCGCGTTGCAGTTAGAAGGTATGAACAGCTCTACCTAACCACAATCATCCCAGATCGACATATTTTTCAAAGAATTTTCAATTAGTTAGGCGAAACAGGTTCGTTTTATTACAACAATCCTAGTGGACGACCGAAATGTGTAACGGTAGAACAAGAAGAGGACATTTTGGTTAGTATCGCGGAAAATCTCAAACTAAGCACTAGGCGTTTGGAGACATCTACAGCAATTAACAAATCTACCGTTTATGGAGTTTTCCATAAAGAAAAATTGTTTTCCTACCATTTTTTGCCTGTTTAAAAGTTATTGCCACAAAATTTGCCGCCTAAATCGGTGCGAGCAATAGACCATGCGGCAGTAGATCATGCAGTGCGAAATCATTTGAATAAACGTTTTCCACATAGATGGATTAGACGCGGTGGTGAGTTTCGTTGGCTACATCGTAGCCCAGACATTAATCCGTTAGACTTTTATTTGTGGAGTCATATGAAGTTTTTAGTTTACCATGATGAAATCCAGGATCTTCCCAAAAAAAAAAAAAAAATTTCAACACCTATTGAAGTAAATTAAAAAAAAATACTATTTTAAATAATCCGTTTATTTTTTACATATTAATGTTTTTTCCTCGTATTCAAGGCACACTTTGTGAATTACAAACATTTCAGCCATCGACAAGATGTGTAATGGAATATTCGAAGACGAATATCCGGCAAACGGCGTGAAATATCGATATTGACTAAGGTTGCCTTTTTTACGTGGGAATTATGATTATTCTGTATTTTAAAGTCAAAATATTCCCAGCTTTATAATTGATATCTTCAACCGTTTTTAAATTATCTCAATTTTTCGAAAAAACTTTTAACACCCTGTATCCTTTAATAACTGACATTTGCCAACACTTTTATGAAGTAAATCCTCTTATTTTGATTTCTACTGTCACCAGTTGCTTTATGGCAGATAAGTTATGAAATGAACTAATATATGAGATATATATATATATATATATATATATATATATATATATATATATATATATATATATATATATATATATATATATATATATATATATTCTATTAGAAATAAAATTAATTTTCTACCATCAAAACAACTTTAAATTTCACTTAACATGAGTATATTTATTTCTATTTGGAGCATTAACATTAGTGAACTTAAATTGTAACGCATTTGTACGTTCTCTTCATTCAAGAGCTCTTCCTCCAAAAAAAATTTTAAGTATATCACTTCACAGAAAACGATATGAATTACGAAAGTTTTCTCAGAACTTTGGTATTCAATTAATGTATTTCGTTGTCTTACTGCTGAAAGAAATGTGTTCTTGGATAAAAAATTGCCATGCATGTTTCATGGATAAAAAAGCAAAAATAACGTCATTTGAACGTATATTAGTTAATTAATCTATTAGCTTTAAAAAATAACATAATGTGTATTGAAAACTTTGAGGGAGCAGCTCAAAGAAAATTAATTTCGATAATGCAGATAAAGCGCAGCTCTACATATCAGGTTAGGTTCAGCGCAAATGAAAAAACATTGAAAAAATAAATGAAGAACCTTTTAGGATGATTATATTATGTCCTTAATATTTTTAGTAACTTACTAAATGGATAATTAAGTGGATAATGGAGTGGATAATTGGATAATTTATGTGGTACAAATTTCCTCCAAATAATTTCAAGAGTTCGTTGATTATCTAGATTATCTAAAATAAAACCGAACGTTTATTCAACCTAAAATAAGCAATATTGCTAGGTTGTAATAAGAGTATCTTCATTTTTTTCCTTTGTTGATAAATAAATTTTACTCCTTAGAGGTTTAACGCGTTTTCAATTTTTGAACAGACAAATAAATATTCCTTTTTTAGTACCAAAGTAATTCCAATGCGATATATTCAGTCGACGGTTTTTAACAAAAACGTAAAAATTAGTGAAATAGGTCGTAAAATAATGGTAAAGAAAGGTACTGTGTTAATCCATACCGCTCAGCTCTGGTTTATAAAGTTCCGGTCGAGGGACACGAGTATCGAATATAGGGGATTATTATCCGCGATCTCTCTTGATCCTAGATTAAGAACTAGAAATTTTTCAGGAGAATTAGAAGTATCCCAAACTACTAAAAATTAGTGAAATAGGTGGTAAAATAATGGTACAAAAAAGTACCGTGTTAATCCATACCGTTCTGCTCTGGTTTAAAAAGTTCCGGTCGAGGGACACGAGTATCTAAGATAGGGGATTATTATCAACGATCTGTCTTGATCCTAGATCAAGAACTAGAAATTTTTTAGGGGAATTAGAAGTATCCCAAACTACCGTTAACCTGGACTTGCGAGACATAGTAATGGTGCCAAAAAGCTCTAGAAACATATTTCATGAAATGTCACTACAGAAAGCCACGCATCGGTTTGAAGAGATTAAAACTTTCCTCAAAAATCCCACTGATTTTCGATTCACGAAACGAATTGTTACCTGTAAAAAAAGGGGTTTATTTCAATAATCGTACGTAAAGCTGTGGGTTATACCTGGATAACCAGCTCTTTCAATATGAAGGTAAAAAAAATTGTTAAAAAGATCATGTTATGTGTTTGATGGAATTTTGAAGGAATAATTCACTTTAAGTTCTGATTCTGGTTCTGGATTCTGGTAGTAGGGCTATCAATTCAGAATTCTTCTTAGCTCAACTTGACACAGTACACGCTGTTCTGACTAAAAACTATTTAACTTTGATCAAGTGTAAAAAAGTCCTCCTGCAGTAAGACAACATAATACCTCGCAGTTTACATATGACCACTTCGACTACCATACAGCCGCGACGTCGTCCCGTTAGATTACTTATTGTTTCGGAGTCGGTCTTAGCCGAGGTTTTCAAGGTGGTGGCTTGAACGCGGTAGTTCGAGTGGTAGTTGATTCGACTCCCGCTCTCGATGTAGATGTTTGTTATGTGACTTGTCACCTCTCATTCACGCCAGTTTGAGGTTGGATATAACCGAATGTCTTTTGGGAGGTATTCTACGTTGGTCACTGGCCAGTCAGTAAGCATTTCGAGATACTTACGAATAAGTACAAAACAAAGGGTTGATAGCCCCCCAAAGGAGGTGCTGACTGCGGGACCCATATTAATCTGTAGGTCCAGTGGCTAAATAACGCGTAGTGCATAGATGCGTCTCTAACATAAAGATACTAACTAATTACATGGCTAACTTTTTGCGATAAAAAAATTCAGGACTGAAGAAGAGGTAAATATTGGGCTCTATCTCGAAGTAAATAGTCGGCCTATATTTCAAGCAATAACCCCCAGATATATTTGTTTTAAACAGTAAATGACTAAAATTAATTAAAATAAATTTATACTTTTTTGTCATTTATTTTATTTTTTGACTTTGTGACTGTAGTTTTGTTAACAATATTACGAAAGCAGTTGGTTAATGTAACATTGTTTACGAAACCATAGTTACAAAGTCAAAAAATAAAGTAAGTGATAAATAACAATGTAAAAATGTGTTTTATTTAATTTGAAATATGAACTATCACAAAGTAACAGAAAAATCAATCAATTAGTAAATAAATAAGTACCTCAATAATACTTTTGTTACACCTTAGTAGAAGTGGACAATTTATGTGGTACCAGTCATATACAACCCTTAGTTAATTGATTGTCTAGACTGTCTAAAAATAAACCGAACGTTTGCTCTAGGACTGATAGTATTCGCGTCATGTAATAAAAACGAACATAATTCAATGTTATTGGATACTACCCCAGGGAGCATTAATAATAAGAGGATACTGATAATTAGGCACTCTGTGAGAAATCTTCTAGGGTCCTGTGACCCTGTGTGAGAAATCTCCTAACTGTTGAAATATTATAATAGGCGTATATCTAACGTTGCATATGTTATAGCTATTCCTTCAAAATTTAAAAAATCTACACTTGGTATGCAAAAAATATGATGGAAAATTATTTACGTGCACCATATGATACAGGGGGAGAGTTCAGAATTAATAATAATAATAATAAATGACATTTATTAAATCATATTAATGACAAGAAAAAAAAAGTAAACAAACAAATTAAATGAAATTTCTCTATTTGTTGAAGTTGGTAAAGTCTAGCATAAATTGCTATTCCACTCAATCAAGCTACCGATCTTAATCGGTAGACAGAAATAATACAATACATCTAAAAAATTACAAACATTTCCTCCTATGACGCATATTCAAACATATACTCTAATAAATATTATTATTACACATCCTTCCGGTCACTGCCAGTATCTTAATCTAAGTTTATCAGCAAATAATGTTATTATGATAAATGATTATCCCAAACACTGAACAACCTCTTTGAGTCATTTTGGAATGTGTTTTATTTTAAAAAATATTCTTCTATAATGCTAATAAATTGAGTCAATCGATAACGAATGGTTTTGATTCCTTTTGGATAGAAAACCTACCAGCCAATTTGCTAACAGAAAAAATAGTTACCCAAAAATATTCGTTTGTCTTAAGGAACACAAACAATTTCTGGGACCCAGATTTGGAGAATAGAAAGGCTGTTAAAAATTTCAAAATCAGTGTTTTAGATTAAATTAATCAATTGTTGAGAATTTTCCATTTATTGAGTCCACTTACGTTCAGTATAAAATCCGTATACTATTAACTTGAAATATTAACACTGTACGAAAATTTTTAGCAATTTAATAATCATTTGCAAAATGCATTTTTGATTAGCCTTTACATTAAAAGTACCCAAAAAGCCCACCTACGGACAATTTACATGTTTCGGTTATACTTTGTTTTCGGTTCGGTTATACTTATTCGGCAATTGAGTAAGTAGTATTGTATGTATCCAATCCACACTTTTTAGAAGAATTATCTTAATTGCTTTCAAGAACCTTTATTTCAATTTTTTAACCCAACCTAGGAACACTATAAGATATATATCAAATCTATTTAAAACAAGGATCTAATCACAATATAAACATTAAGATAAGTCTTAAATCAAGTGCGGCTAGCAAGACAGTAATATGTTAACTTCACAAGTTTTCCTGTGAGGAAAGAACTGTATATATATAAATTGAAGCTGTGAAATTATGTTTCCTGTATCTAGCTGGAAATCCTGAGGGTTGAGCTCTTGAACTAACTGGATTTTATGTAGATACATATGGAGATTTTCTTTAAAAATCCGCTATAATGACCGTCGTTTAATTCCTTATTGAGCAAAGAGTCACCGAGTTGATATTTCTGAATCTTTCCGAACATTTTTCCTTTACACGTTGGATGCTTTCAGCTGTTCTTGCTATTTCTTATTTGCTAGAGTCACCTAGATCTGCCTTGTTTTCTAGAGTCACCCTCAGATCCAGTCTCTAAAAATCTGGCTACTTATTTGTATACTGTAGGCATGGAAGGATCGTCTGTTACGTTAGAAATTCTTCGAAATTCATGCATTATTGATAAGTTAAAATAATGCTTCTTTCATTTTCATAGTACCTATTTAATCTTTCTTTAATGCAAAACCTTCTCTTCTGCCACCATGTATAACAATAACGGTTGACACAATATCATTTTTCAACATAATCTCCTAAACAGTTAACACATTTGGCTTATGAACAACGAGGGGCCCCAATATCTTTTGAAAAAATGTCTTATTATTGTTTTGTCAACTGACTGAGAATAAGGAAACTATTGAATAATTACAAAATCAACACAATGGACGGCAGCTACTGAAACGCAATTCTACTAAGCTGTGGCGTAATTCTGGTGAAAAAAGAGGCTCAGCTAAAGTTGTCGCCTTTTTTTTAAATACCGTTAGTGAATTTTCGATATAAAATTGACATAATATTGGCTATGCTGATGTATCTGCATGATATATAATCTACCAAAAGAATTACCTCAAAGTCTCAAAAAAATATTGCACGGAATGAGTCACACAAAATATCGCAAATACCGATGGAAAAATGTCCTTTTCTGGGAGGTGGTTAGAGCCTTATACTGCCAATCCATAGTTTATATTTGTGACTCTGAAACTATATATACAGTGTGTTTTTATTTCTGGACCGATTTTCATAAACTTTTTTTTGTTGGATAGATCTCAGAAAACGGCATTAAGAACGTGTATCACATGTTTTTTTGATATTATCATAGAGAAGCACTATTAGGGCTTTTTTTTAGAGAAAAACTAACAACGGATTCTTAACCAGCACCACCTTAAAGCAAAATGTACCGATTTTTATGGTTCTAAATTACTGGGTGTCCTTGATATTATTTTATGATATTTGTACAATAATAATTAATAATTAATAATTTTTCTAATAATTAAAGACTATTTTTTAACAAAAAACCTTTATTTACAGGTCGATCTAAATGGGCATTATAAAACTTAAATACTATACAATTCTATCATTCCGCCATTTTCTATCAAGCACTTTTCAATACGTCGTTGGGTATTGTTCACTACTTTTCTCAATTGTTGTTTAGTAATGCCTGTAAGCCTGCCTAATACGATCATAAAAATCGTCTCGAATTTGGAGCCTCGAAACATAAACCTTATTTTTAATTGTCCGCCAGAGAAAAAATCAAGAGGCGTTAGGTCCGGGGATCTCGGCGACCAGTTAATTACAGGACTGTTTCGTCCAATGCAATGATAATAAATACATTAATTGCACGATGACATTGTACCGATAATTAAGAGGCAACAGATCAATTTCATCATCAAACTCATTTTATAAAAATCTAAGAAATCTAGCTGCATTCCAATAATAATGTCATTTAAAATACCGCACCAAACCTTAATAGAATATTTTCCCGTACATTGTATTAGCCAATGTGGGTTATCTTGAGCCCATCATATGTTGTGATGAGACGATACCATTTGTGGCTTCATCCGGGTATAAAATATTTTTTTAGAAATGTATGATCTTATATGTACATACCTTGTAACCATAAAGAGTATTCCATTCTTCTTTCAGCTTCACCAACTTCAAGTGTTTGAAGAAATTTTGGTTTAAAAGGTTTTCTATTATTTTCTTCAAGCATAACCAGATAGTGATTTTCTGGATATTTAAAATTCTACTATCGTCCCTAACGCTTGAGTATGGATTCTCATTAAAATAATCAAAAACTAAGTTGAGTTGCTCGAAATTCACGAGGACGATTCTCATTAGGAAGTTTATTAACAGTTCCGTTTTGATCAAAATATTTGTTTATGCAAGAAACTGTAATATGATTGATGTTCCGTTCAAGATTTCTTCTATTAAATTATTTTGCTGCTTCACGAAAAATTCGCGTGGCATCTTCAACTAATCGTATAATTTCTACTTTTTCTTCTAAAGAATAAATCATTATTGCCCTTTGAAATCACTACAACACAAATCAATCAGTCAAAGGGACATTTGTTAATTAATTTAAAATTTTTGATTTCCATGGCATACATAGTTTTAATAACAAAAAGTACATGTAATTATTAGAAAAATTATATCACAAAATATCACAAATATCTGGGACAGCCAGTAATTTAGAACCATAAAAATCGGTGCGGTTTAGTTTAAGGTGGTGCTGGTCAAGAATCCGTTGTTAGTTTTTCTCTAAAATAATCCTAATAGTACTTCTTGAAAATGGGAGCCATAAAAGTTGACGCATTTGGCCATCATATTAACAAAAAAAAACATGTGATACGCTGTTTTAATACCGCTTTTCGAGATCTATCCAGCAAAACAAAGTTTATGAAAATTGGTCCAAAAATAAAAATTTTAAAGGGGTGGTAAGACCTTATCCTGGACCAAAATAAAAGAGACTTAAGATAACAAAATTTATTTAATAAATAGTACATGAAAAGGTAGTAAAATTATTAAATGTAAAATTTTAGGTGGGGTACACCTATAAATAGTACAGGAAATCAGTACGTTATATAACCCCGATGGGTTCGAATAACTGCCTCAAGCGGGCGTGGCATTGAGTGAATCAGGTTTTGGATGATAGCTTGGGGGATGTCAGTCCATGCCTCTTGTATATGCCGCCAGAGGTCATCCTTCGTCGCCGGTGGGTGTGGATGACAGGTGAGTCGTCGATTAGTCATTTCCCATACATGTTCGATTGGTGGCAAGTCAGGTATGAACGGGCAGGCCAAAGTAATAGAAGTATATTGTTTGTAGCAAAGGAATCAAGCACTTATCCTGTTGGAATGTACTTCCTGGCAACCTCCAAAGGAATGGTAGCACTTTGGCGTCTACAACCTCTGTCAGGTAACGTTGAGCGGTAAGTGCGTAAGAGATAAGCCTCGACATCTGTGTTAATAGATGAGATTGTAGATGTGGCGCTCGGTTAAGGGGTGGCGGTGAGACCGGAGGTGGACGTTTGACTGGAAGGGTTTCGGATGGGCAATTTGAAAATAAGCGCTTTCCATGTATTTGGAATTCTAAGACCGTCGTCCCTCTTGTTTAAGCGTTATGGACGTTTTTCGGTCTCAATTGCTTCACGAATTATGCGGGGTTTGTAGGAATATATAGGTGCAATTACTTTGGCCTTATCGAAATCTATTTTGTGACCCGTTTGGAAATGATGTTCTGCTAAAGTCAAGGAGCGATCCGGACGGCGGAGAATGCTCGTATATGCGATTTTTGATACGTCTATTAGTATGGCCGATATATAATTGGGAGCAGCCAGAACAAGGAATCTCATAGACACCATGTGACTCTTGTGGAATATCATACTTCACTGGTCTAAGAAAAATGGATATATTTCTTTCTATTGTAAATATCGTTTCGATATTGCGGGATCTAAATACGTGGCAAATTTTATCAGTAACTCCCTTAACGTATGGCAGAAGAACTTTGAGGTTTTGGGGCAATTCTCTAGTAGATTGGTTGGTATGACCTGATCTTTATTAATATGCCTTTTTATTTGACGCATGTCATAGCCGTTTTGAATTAGTGGCGTTCTTATTGAATTAAGTTCTGTTTGCCTATGTTCCGTATCCGACAATCTCAGTGATCTCGTGACTAAAGTTTTGACTACCGAATTCAATTGGGATGGATGATGTGAGTTTGTATTTAGATAACGTTTTGTGTGGGTGGGTCTACGATAGACAGAATAGGAGAAGCTTTGGTCTGGCCTTTTTGATATTAGAACGTCAAGAGCGATTTTTTTGAGCGATCGCCAAATTATGAGGTATCCAACGCGCACAAATTCATTTGACAGTTAAATATTCATATAAAATCTTGTGTATGCTTGTCATATTATTGCCCAGGAATGCTTCAATCTCACTGTATGTCACATGACGATCTTGCTTTATCAGTTCGCGAATACAATCGAAGTTTTCTGGCACACATCGCCAAAAATCGAAGTAAGTTGATCAATACACTGTTGATAATCCACGTCGAAAGTCATAGTAAATCATCGCATGAATCAATTGAATCAATTTTTTAACTATATATATTAACTATATATATATATATGTCATATATATATATATATATATATATATATATATATATATATATATATATATATATATATATATATATATATATATATATATATATATATATGTCATATATATATATATATATATATATATATATATATATATATATATATATATATATATATATATATATATATATATATATATATATATATATATATATATGTCATATATATATATATATATATATATATATATATATATATATATATATATATATATATATATGTTATATATATATATATATATATATATATATATATATATATATATATATATATATATATATATATATATATATTTATATATATATATATATATTTATATATATATATATATATATATATATATATATATATATATATATATATATATATTTATATATATATATATTTATATATATATTTATATATATATATATATATATATATATATATATATATATATATATATATATATATATATATATTATATATATATATATATCATCGCGCTAATCCAACCAGGAAAACTTAACAACCTAACTTCAGAACTTAACAGACAAAAGACACTTGTGCTTGCCCTACAAGAATCCCGCATCACAGATGACATGGTAGACTGCAAGAACTATCGCATATTCAAAAGCAGGACAGACAAACGGCTCGCCAGGGGTGTTCCCCTTTTGGGCATGGCCTTTGTGGTACACAAAGGGATAGTTAACTCTATTAAACTTGAAGAGATTTACCACTAAACACCAAAACACCTAACCTAACCATGTTAGCATCATCAGGAGATGATTTAATCTAATTCTAAAACTAAACTATGTTCTGTTTATATGAAAACCATACCTAACGAAGCGTGTAAAAATAATGAACCGTGACGTGTACTAAGCCTTACATTAATAATTGAAAAAGTTGACTGAAAGGAATCGGTCCTTTATCTCGGTTCATGATTTTCTTACATTTTTCTATTTGAATGCTTTCATATGCATCCAGAGCCCTATTATTATTAACACTTTTAATTAGTCTTAAATTACTAATATCTATACTGTGGTTATGTTCGATTGCATGTTGGGTAACACAAGATTTTTCATTTCTCCCATATCTAATGTGGGCAATATTTTCTTTATATCTTGTCAATATGGATCTTTTTGTTTGCCCAATATACCTCCGATCACAGCCTTGACAACTAATTTCGTAAATCCCCGACTTTTCATGCTGCTCTACTTTATCCTTTGGATTACCCAGAACTTCTCTTAATTTATTATATGGTTTGTACACAATCTCAATGTCCACTTTTTTAAAAATTTTGTCTAGTCCTCTTGTCAACTGGGCATCCTTGCCTGATCCTTTTGAAAAGTCGAAGATTTTTTCAATAATTTTCTGAACTTATGTTTTCTAATTAGTTTATCTATAATGTTCTTATTATAACCATTCACTTCAGATACCTCCCTAATTAATTTTAATTCTTTGTTATAATTATCTTTATTTAAAGGAAAATTAATTAACCTATATACCATAAAATTTAAACTAGCCATCTTATTTTGAAAGCTATGATTTGAATCGTTAGGAACGTATCTCGAAGTGGTGGTGGTTTTTCTGAAAATATCAAAATCTAACCTATTTTTATTATTTCTACCGACTAATACATCCAGAAATGGTAAACTATCGTTGTTTTCGAGTTCATGCGTGAATAGTATATTTTCGGATTTACTATTTAAGTTCTTAATAAAATCATCTAAATTTTTATTTTTCGAATCGAAAATGGCAAAAATGTCATCCACATATCTTAATCATACATACCTTCGGAAAGTAACTGAATGTATCTTTTGCCTTGGTTTCAAATTTACTCATAAATAAGTTGGCTAAGAACGGTGACAGAGGATTGCCCACTGCCGTTCCTTCTTGTTGTTCATAAAACCTGTTATTAAGCTGAAAACAATTTTGCTTCATACATAATGTTGTTAAGGAGATGTACTCAGACACAATTTTGTTATTAAAACCGTTTAACTCGAGTAACTCCGTTAGGTATCTCAAGGAATGTGGAATCGGGACACTCGGAAACAACATATAAATTTAACAAAAAACATTTAAATGTAATGTAATGTTAAATTAAATTTAATGTAGAACATGAATGTTGGTGCAATTATCGAAGGAATTTGTTTACAGCAGTAAATAGTAAATTTATTAAAAAAATGTCATCTTTAAATAAAAAATTAAAAAAACTCAAAATTGAGCAGTCGAAAAGAGCATCAACATCGTAGAAAATCTTTCATCTCAGACGTTCGACAATCCAGAACTAGATCTTTTAAATAAAGGCCTCAATTTTAGTAGTAAGCTTATTATAGTATTAGTGTTAGTATTAGCTTATGGTAGCCGGTATTGAAACTGGTATTAAACACTTACCGGAGTATTCCAAGGCTTTCGTCAGAGAGTCACGTAAAAGTAAAATTGAAAAAAATATTTCAAATAAAAATTAAAAAATGCCAAATATTTCTGAGATTGTCAAGCGTCTGCGAGAGAAAGATTGTTTTTATTTAAAAGCTGATAAGGGAAGTAAGGTTGTAGTAATGGACAAACCTGATTACTTTGAAAGCGTTGAAAAATTAATTCAAGACGGTCCTTATAAACGATTACCTAGGAATTCATTGTCAAAAATGATTAAAGAAGTTAGAGATTCATTGAAATCTTGTAACAGCCTTATTTCTCCTTCTCTGAAAAGCAAATTACATGTTCCTAATCCAAAAGTGCCAAGATTGAATGCTCTACCAAAAATTCATAAACCAGTAAAATCAATGAGACCAATTGTATCAGCCATTGATTCTCCAACATACAACTTGGCAAAGTGGTTAACAAAGGAATTTGAAAATCTACCAAACCAACTACCTTCCTGCTCTGTGATAAATTCAACCAAATTCATAGAAAAAGTCAAAAATACGCATCTACAGGAAGGTGAGGTTTTGGTTTCCTTTGACGTTTCATCGTTGTTTCCGAGTGTCCCGATTCCACATACCTTGAAATACCTAAAGGAGTTACTCGAGTTAAACGGTTTTAATAACAAAATTGTTTCTGAGTACATCTCCTTAACAAGATTATGTATGAAGCAAAATTGTTTTCAGCTTAATAACAGGTTTTATGAACAACAAGGAGGAACGGCAATGGGCAATCCTCTGTCATCGTTCTTAGCCAAGTTATTTATGAGTAAATTTGAAACCGAGGCAAAAGATGAATTCAGTTACTTTCCGAAGGTATGGTTAAGATATGTGGATGACATTTTTGCCATTTTCGATTCGAAAAATGAAAATTTAGATGATTTTATTAAGAACTTAAATGGTAAATCCGAAAATATACTATTCACGCATGAACTCGAAAACAACGATAGTTTACCATTTTTGGATGTGTTAGTAGAAATAATAAAAATAGGTTAGATTTTGATATTTTCAGAAAAACCACCACCACTTTGAGATACATTCCTAACGATTCAAATCATAGCTTTCAAAATAAGATGGCTAGTTTACATTTTATGGTAAATAGATTAATTAATTTTCCTTTAAATAAAGATAATTATAACAAAGAATTAAAATTAATTAGGGAGGTATCTGAAGTGAATGGTTATAATAAGAACATTATAGATAAACTAATTAGAAAACATAAGTTCAGAAAATTATTGAAAGAATCTTTGATTTTTCAAAAGGATCAGAACACAAAGAAATTCATGGTAATACCATTTGATGTCCAGTTGACAAGAGGACTAGACAAAATGTTGAAAAAAGTGGACATTAAGAGAAGTTCTGGGTAATCCAAAGGATGAAAAGTCGGGGATTTACGAAATTAGTTGTCAAGGCTGTGATCGAAGGTATATTGGGTAAACAAAAAGATCCATATTGACAAGATATAAAGAACATATTGCCCACATTAGCTATGGGAGAAATGAAAAATCTTGTGTTGCCCAACATGCAATCGAACATGACCACAATATAGATATTAGTAATTTAAGACTAATTAAAAGTGTTAATAACAATAGGGCTCTGGATGCATATGAAAGCATTCAAATAGAAAAATGTAAGAAAATCATGAACCGAGATAAAGGACCGATTCCTTTCAGTCAACTTTTTCAATTATTAATAATAATTAGCTTAGTACACGTCACGGTTCATGATTTTTACACGCTTCGTTAGGTATGGTTTTCATATAAATAGAACATAGTTTAGTTTTAGAATTAGATTAAATCATCTCCTGATGATGCTAGCATGGTTAGCGAAACGTGCGTCGAGCAGTTCAAAAAAGTGTTTTGGTGTTTAGTGGTCACACCAAAGGTTCCAATAGAGGAATTGATTTAACTCTATTAAGTAAATCACCCCCATAAACAATAGACTAATGACAATGCGCATACAGTGAGCCAATAAAAAATACACCATGATCAACGTACATGCCCCCACAAACGGGGACAATAAGAAAGTGGTCAAGTCTGCAGAGAAATTCTGGGCAACACTAGAAAAGATAATGGCAAAGGTCCCAAAGGATGACATCAAAATTTTACTGGGCAACTTTAACGCACAAATCGGTAGAGAAAAAATCCATCAGAAAACTGTAGGCAAATTCCCCGATCATAAATTCACCAACAAGAACGGCATAAGGCTCATTAAACTATGCTATCTTAATAACCTGAAGATCATATCAACATCCCTCAAAAAATCTCTACCAAAACAGAAGATATGGATATCGCCTATAAAATAGATTGGTGAATTCCAAATATACCACTTTGCGATCTCATACCCACAACAAAGAGAGATCCACGATGTTCAAGCCTGCAGGAGGGCAAACATCGACTTAGACCACTACCTAACACCAATCTCTTCTGCTATCAAAAATCTCTGATCAACATCCTAGAAGAACAAGGACTCGACCCCAAAACACTATGATTGATCAAGTACTCAGTATCTGCTTGATGCCGTGACAGTCTCTAAAGTGAAATTTATTGGAGAAATTTTCGAACCGTTCCTGATTAAAACCCGAGTACGCCACGGAGATGGGTTATCCCCCCCCCCCCCCCCCCCAAACCGTATGGGAATGGGAAAAGGAACTGAAAAATCGAGGGCACTGGAAATTTATACGACTCAGAAAACCAAATACAATATAGAAATCTCATGCCTAGCCTCGGCGGACGCCCTAGCCATACTCGCATACAATGAAACAAGGGCAACCAAACAGATAAAAGTCCTTAAGGAATGTGCAGGGAAAGTTGGCCTACAAATATCCATTCAAAAAACCGAATTATTTTGCTTAAAATTAGATGTCCAAAAATTAAACACCAAATATGGCAAGATAAAAAGAGTCACACATTTCAAATACCTGGGCGAGATCCTCGAACCCACAGGAGGAGAGAAGATAGCACAGAAGACTCGATTACACAAGATGAAGAGGGCATACGGCAAGACACACAATATCTACAATAAGAAATACATGCACAGAAATGCACGCAAAAGCGAGGCACTTACACTCCACACAAAAAGCTGCATAGAAAACATACTAAAAGAAGAACGCAAAATTATGAAGAAAATTCTCGGCCCGAAACTAACAAAGGAGGGATATAGACTATATTCCAGGAAGACCACAGAGAGAATGTTCAACGTAGCGGCGGACATAAGAAAAAGAAGGTTGATATTCTATGGGCATATCAATACTCGCACCGACAAGTCTCACCAACAAAATTCTTACATACATACAAGGGGTCAAGTCAACAGTACTATGGATCGCACAAGTCAGAACTAATCTGGGAAGAAGCAAGAACAGAAACAAAATATATATGTGGAACGTTACATCAGAGAGCGAAGTTTCAAGCAGATCGGCCACAAGGTGGACGAAGGAGAGAAAGAGGAGACAGTGGATAAGAGAGGAGGAGAAAGAGGAAGGAGGATGGAGATGGGGTGAAGATGAGAGAGGTGTGGAAGATTCAAAAGTATACTCAAAAATTAGTCGGAAAGCTTTGCGTGTTCCAATCGGGTCTATACGCACGATATATATATATATATATATATATATATATATATATATATATATATATATATATATATATATATATATATATATATATATATATATATAATAAAATCCAATAAAAATAGAAGTAGTAGTAGAATTTTGAAGCGTAATAGCGGCAACACTTCGCACTTCTTGTTTTATTATTTATATACTTCTAATACTTCTTGGTTTGGTTTGGTCCGCAGGCTAGATTTAGTTACCCAATTTGATGGGCAATAATCGGTTAATTAATCTTCATATTGACAGGAAGCCTGAGAATCCTGAGTTTATTCATTTGATTATTTCAACTTTAAAACAATGTGCAAAAATTATTATGTTTAATTTACCTTTCAAACCGTGGTCCGTGTGCTTGAATTAATTATTGTTTCCTTTACGGTAACATTGCCTCCCGGAATAATTCTGCCATAAACATTATTTACACATTTTTGTCTATTTCCGTGCTACTCGTTTAATATTTCAGATCGTTTTAGCTCTAGTTGATAATTCAGATAAACTGCTTTAAAAATGACAATTGAAAATATTTTTATATATACCTAAAATAATATTTTAAATATATCGGTGATATTATTAAAATTTTCTCAAGGTTATAAACCAGTTTTGCAGATATATTTTGTGGTAGCTCTCTTTTGACTTTGATCATTTTTTGAATAATTATAAGCGCCATTATAGACTAAAATTCACAAATGTGGAAAGAAAAAAGCCAACAATGATATGTTCTTTAACTTGAAGCATATGTTATTTTTTGCTTCAATAATGCAACACTTGACAAAAAATATAATATAACTTTGTATAGAATATAATATAATATAATATATCAAATAATTTTGATTTCGATATACCTATTATTTTGTAAACAAAGGAAATATTCTATTAAAAAATCCACAACCTAAAATATATCTGTAAATTGAAATAGAATGATTACAAACTCTCTATTACCACAGCATGAATTCTAATTTTGCTATATGAGGTCTATTATACGGTAACCCGCGAGCAAGCAAATACAAGTTCATATTAAAATTCGATGTGGAATTGCAGAGGATCTACATCAGCAAGCCGTGTTGTAAACAAGTCTTAATTAAAAACCGTTTTAGATTATGGTAGTGACGCTTCAATACATGCTAAGCTAAGATGCGTGTAAAGTTTCTTGCTTAATATGCGCATGAATATATCCTCAATCAATGTCGCTCTTTTACCATCTCGTTTCAGCTATTTACATTCCGTACTCTATAAAAACTTTAGTTGATAAAAAACCGTCCTATCTTTGCACATGAATAAATTTAATGTCATATAAATTTAAATATGATACTTTAATATAAAAAATATCACTTTTTTCTATTTTAATAATGTATATTAAGTTACGTGAATAAAGTCAAAAAATTGAACTTCCTTGAACTGAAGTTTGTTTAGAAGAAATTGCTGTAAATATGAACATCAATCTTCGTATTTTAAGATACCGATTTATTAAAACAGTTACGTTATACTGAGTGGAGCAAGTGTCACGCTACTATTTTATTTTGGCACAATTTTTATTTCCGTGATAATTGTTGCAGCTTGGGTTTGGCTATTGCGTAGTGCAGACGCGCGAGTTTTATTATGTATGAAGACACGATAAAAGAAAAGTGTGAATTAGTTTCCAAAAACGTCGATATAACGAGGCCGTGAAAAAATTCTATAAGATTTTTATAATATATAAGTATATAATAATATATTCCAGCCTACCTCGCCTAAGGTACTGGACGGGACACGGGTGGTGGATAGTGAAAGTTCCATTAGATATTAATGAACAGCTGCGAATATCTCAAAATAAGCAGCCCCGCAACAAGGCAAAACAAACTAAATGCACTTAGCGTCTGACTTGTATCAAGCGGTTGAGTGGTCAGCGTCTGTTCACCAGTGCTGCGGCTGATATTTAAATTCTGGAACTAACCTCTCCAGTCTTAACCTCTGAACGGTCATGGTTCAAACCTTTAATTCAAAGTACAAGACGAAGCGTTCTAGTAATTACAACATTACCCCGCGAGGTAGAAAATCCTCTGCCAGCTTTTCTGGTGCAACCAGACTTTTGGATTCTGGGGCGTCTGGGCTTAAACGCAAAATCTTTCAGAGGGAGTCGGAAACCTCTAGCCAAGGTCCGAAAACAAAAACTTTCTTTGGAACGGTAAATATCAATTCTCTCCTGCGTCCAGGAAAACTACACGAATTGGGGCGAACATTGAATCAGCAAAAAAAATTTAGCTTTGCAAGAAACCAGATTGACAGATGATAACACCTTCGAATTCGGCAACTACAGACTTTTTAAAAGTAAAACGGACAAAAGAATACTCAAAAATACACCACATCTCGGTGTTGCTTTTGCTATCTCAGGAAACATTTTTGGTTCTATAACTAATGTTCAGCCAGAAAATAATCGACTTATGACACTATCCCTCAAGTGTAGTAACAAAAACTATACATTAATCAATGCACACCTTAATGAAGAAAATAAGTAAATAGTTAATGAAGAAAATAAATCTAATCCGGAAAAAGTAAATAAGTCCTGGGAAATTTTTGAAAAGATTATCTCTAAAATTCCTTCTAAGCGTGTAAAAATCCTATTGGGTGATTTTTTTGGTGAACGCCCATTGAGTGAACGCCCAAGTAGGGAAAGAAAAAAAGTACAGGAAAACAGTCGGCAATTTTCCCGCTCATAAATGGACTAACCATAATGGTAGAAGATTGGTTGAACTATGTTCGCAGTTTAATCTAAAAATAATGTCAACCCATTTTAAGAAGAAAATAACAAAACAACAAACCTGGAGGTGCCCAAACACGTACATGGGTGAATTTCAAATTGACCATGTTGCCATTTCGTACCCCAATTATAAAGAGATTTTGAATGTTCAAGTCAGGAAAAGAGCTAACATAGACACTGATCACGACTTGACTAGAATCAAACTTAGCTTAAAACCTAGAAAACTTATTCAAAAGAGACCGCTAATACCAAAGTTCGACCATACGAAAATAAAACCAACCCTAACAGAAGAGCTTGATAAACAACCAACACAGAACTGGCAAGAATTGAAACAAAAAATTATTAAAACAGCCTTAAAGTTGCTTCCTTTACAAAAACGTATAAAATATCCGTGGTGGGTTGAGGTTTGTGAGCAAACAGTATTAAGCCGAAGTAAAGCATTCAAAGATTGGAACAGTCAAAAAAACAGAAATAAACTAATATCTTTTTGGAAGTAAGAAAATAAATATCAAAGCTAATTAGACAAACTAAAAGAAAATATGAAAACAATCAACAATGAAATAGAAAAAGATTTCCAAAAAATAACACCCGAAACTTTTACAAAACATTTAAAACTAAATTAAAAGGCTATCAACCCCAAAGTCTTTGCTTCCAAAAGGAAAACGGACAATTAGCTCTAAATAACCAAGACAATTGCAAAGAACTTGCGAAATATTTTGAACAGATAACAAAACTGTCCGGAGCCCTTAAACAAATTTCCAACACTAAACCCTAAACAAACAAACCCAGATTCATTACCACGGAATGAAGATGAAATAATTAGGCAATTCAAGCGGCTTAAAAATAACAAAGGTTCTGGTGAAGATGGAATCGCTGCTGAACTTTTGAAATCCGCTGGTCCAGGTAAAATCAAGGAAATAACTAAAATTCTACAAGAAGTTTAGAAGACATCTTTCTAATCTTCCTTTTCCGGAAGATTGGAAAGATGCTCTAATCCATCCACTACACAAGAAAGGAGATAGAACGGATGTAAACAACTATAGAGGGATATCTCTTCTCAAAATTTGTTAAAAGATTCTATCTCAATGTCTACTAGACAAAGCACAGGAACAGTTAGAAGCTAAAATTGGCGAATATCAAGCAGGTTTTCGACCGAGCAGATCCTGCCCTGAACAGATCCTGAATCTAAGGTTGATCCATCAAAACTCACATCATCACATCAAAAACTGTATAATAAAAATCTCGTCTGTACATTTGTGGATTTAAAAAAAGCATATGATTCTATTAACCGCGAATCTCTATTCCGAATATTGAAAGAACTAGGACTAGATCTGAAAACGCTGGCAATTATTAAAGCAACATTAACTAACACAAGGTCAAAAGTTAAATTCATGGGTGACATTTTAGAGCCCTTCGAAACTGATACTGGAGTGAGACAAGGGGGTGGACTCTCGTCACTCTTATTTAACTGTGTTCTAGAAAAAGTAATACAGGAGTGGCGTGAAAAAAAGTCGGCCCTGAATATTGACCAGTCCATTAAACTGGGGAGAAGCAAGATCAAAATTGGTTGTCTGGCGTTTGCTGATGATCTAGCAATTTTGGCTCAAGATGTATACAGACACACACACAGCTACAACAGAAAGGGTAGGACTCCAAATTTTGAAAAGACACAATACATGACCTGTAAGAAACTAAGAACGCCATTTCTAAAAACAAAATATGGTAACATCAGAGTTTCTCAATTCAAATATTTGGGTGAAATAATCATGGAAGATGGGTTGGAAAAAGCAGCCAATAATGGTAGATGTCAAAAAATGGAAACAGCATGGAGATTTACACCAAATATTTATAACAAAAAATGCGTATCTAAAAATACAAAACTGAGACATTACAACACAGTTATTAAGCCAGAATGTATATATGGGACAGAAACGCTCATTTTGAATAGAAAGAGAGACATCGAGGATATTGAAAAGAAGGAAAGAAAAATCATAAGAAAAATCCTAGGCCCCAAAGAAATAAATAGCACAACATACCGACTTCAAGAAAACCAAGAAATCAAACAATACACAGATATAGAAAGCGATATGAGAAAAAAGAAGACTTAAGTTTTACGGACACATAAAACGGATGAATCCGAGTAGGCTAACTAGAAAAATAGTCGAATTTTATGAAAATAAAAGTAGAGCTAAAGTAGAAATAATTAAATGGATTGCTGTAATTAAAGAGGACCTAAGTTCAGCAAATATTACACCAAGTGAAATTCAGGATAGAGGCTGTCTCAGACACAAGGTTAACATTTGGAAGGTTGGCCAGAGAGAAAAATGTAGGAAGACTGGAACAACTTGGTCTGACGAAAGGAAAAAAGCTCATAGCGAAATAATGAAATTAGTATGGGCGCAAAGGAAGGCTAACAACAACAAACACCTCTAATTGTACTTCGCGTAGCCCACCAGAGCCCATACATGAATAATAATAATAATAATACTATATTCAAGATGTTGAGATTTAAGATTCAAATTATCAAGTAATTGTCATTCCTTATAAGATTCAAATTGTTCAAGGCCTGTTCCATCAAACTGACAAGTTTCATCAAAAAATAATAATGAGCAATGAAGCCCATTCTCAACTAAGTGGTCAAGTGAATAAACAGAATAGTCATTTTCGAACAAGAGAGAATCCCCGTGACATTCATTAAACGCCATGATATATATCTACAATATAGTTCAGAATTCAGGCTCAAAAGATTTATTGTCTAAATGGTCGTGGCGTGTTCATATATTTTTTGGGTGGGTTTTTCGCCACGAACTAAAACTCAAAAAAATATTATATTTGTATATATTTTAGAATATGTATTTTTTAAATTTTTTGTTCGTAATGTAAATTTATTACAGAAAAATAATCACTGAGATATTTGCCTCCGTTTTGTTTTTTACCCAGTGATTTTTTTATATATAATGATGTTCTTAATATTTTTTTGAGTTTTAGTTCGTGGTGAAAAACCCAAAAAAATATATCAAAAACATGATAATATTTTTTTGAAGACTATAGTGGAAATGCAGTTATAGTTAAGAGTGAAGGCGACAGATACATGATTCAAAACTTTTTTCAGTCTCAATTAGAAGAGCAAGGACTGGAGAATATGTAGTTCCAACAAGATGGTTGTAATCTTTTTTTCCTGATTATGATATTTATATTGTTTGAATATTTTTAAATTAACGTTAATATTTAATTTTTTAAAACTGCTGATTTTATCAGAGGAATATCTAAAGAATTTTCATTCCATGTCTGGACGCTTTTTTATCGTTATTGTTAAAAGGTTGGAAATGCGTATAGGTCTTATATATAACAATATAAATTCTTAATAGAAAGATGGAAAGATACGAATAAATACCTCATAATTAAATTTAATGTTTGCCTCAGAAGTTGTAACGTGCCCTCATCAATCCATCCCCGAAAAGGATTTAAACCCATGACGTTGGGCGTCAAACATTTATGTGACCTTTTTTGTTGGTTTTCGCAATGGCAAGCGTTGCCGGAGGCAGTTAGGTCGTGGGCCGTGGATGGATCGAGTTCTTTTAGATAAAAAAAAACCTTAAACTAGGCCTTACTTAATACAAACTACTCATTTTGATATTATAACTATAATTATTAATCAAATAAACACAAATTCTGAGACAATTAAAAAATAATACAAAAAAAAGTATATTACTTATAATTGGCCTGCTTATATAGCCATACAACTAGGTGTATGACTATTTCAACAAACATACAAAATATGAAATATTTAACACTATACAAATACAGGAGTCAGATTAATAGTAACGTTTCTGATCTAGCTTTCTAAGATAGATTTTAAAAACGGGTAGCAAACTCTTTGTGGTAATAGCAATTATTATTGTAATAATAAAGGTTAAAAGGTTTGTTTTAAAAAGAAAAATATTTCCTCTGGCCAAGCTAGACTAGCTAAAAAAATGAGCGACTCGACTAATTCAGCCCCAAAAACGATCCTGAAAAACATAGCTAAAACACTAAACATACACTAAAACTGGATTGGACTGCATGCCTATTGCTTGAAAAATTTCAGATCAAAAACGTGTGTTTTCAGCTTGCCAATTTAATAAAGTTTTAAGAAAACCAGAGATAATTCCATTATCTTTCACGAAAGTCATCACATATATGCTACCAAAAAAATTAAAAGGTCGACAACCCTCAAAATGTTCCTCCAGTTACTTGCCTTTCTGTTATATATAAATTTTTCACAAGAACCCTGACTACAAAAATAGCTCATTACCTAGGAATCAACAATGTAATGACCATAAAGCAGAACGCTTACTGCAAAGGGCTCTTAAGGAAGCAAAGAATGGTTCTTAATACACTAAATAATAACAAAAAATGCATTCCGCCAGTGTAAAAATATATCAATAGCTTGGATAGATTACCGAAAAGCATTCGACTGTATCCCTCCTTCATAGATACTAAGAATTCTCGAAATATATAAAATTGACCCGATGATAGTTAAAACCTTTAAAATTTTGATGAACAATTGGAGCACCAACCTAAAAGTAAATATTCAGTCATCTAAATACAGCAGTCTGGGACTAAAAAGCAATCGCGCTATATATCAAGTCGTTAGTTTAAACCCACTTTTATTTTATCTGGCATTAAACCCAGTAAGTTGTTTGTTGGAATCAAGTGGTTATGGATACAAGCTAAAGAAAACTTAGGACATCTTCTCTATATGGACGACTTAAAACTGTACGCGAGTGGTAGAGAGCAACTTCTAAACCAACTAGAACTAGTCCGGAAATTCAGCAGAGATACCCATATGGAATTCGGTCTCGATAAATGTGCCTTTATCCATGTTATAACGAGAAAAATCCAACACTTGGAAAATATTGTACTCATGGACAGCACCGAATTTAAATCACTGCCAGCAAATAAGAAATATAAATGTTTGGGTATTGAACAAGCACTAACTTATGACCAAAAGAACATGAAGAAGTTAATTCAAGATAAATTATTTCGGATGATTATACTCCTTCTCAAAACAGATCTACAGGCCAGGGCTCAATTTGAAGCAAACGACATATGGGCCATCCCTACGTTAACTTACACGTTTGACATTGTAAACTGGACAACGACGGATCTAGAATCACTAAATATGCGTATTAGGAAAACATTTGACCCGAGGTCATCAATTAATAGATTGTATTTCCTTAGGCCAGAAGGAGGGCGGGGACTTCCGAATCTTGAACTTATGCATTACTCACAAGTAACGAAGCTTATACATATATGAGAAATGCCCAATCCTTTTTTCATCAGGCAATCGTGTCTATAGATAAAGGCTTATCACCACTCAATATAGCCGACCTCAAGAAGCTGGAAACATAGAAATCGATCAGAAACATGGGGGAAGAATAGAGGGAAAAAACCCTACATGGGATATATCCAGCATCTCTGATTGGTCGTGACGTTGATAAAAATCTATCCACCCTCTATCTGAAGAATGGATACCTTCGTCTGAAAACTGAAGGGTTAATTGGAGCAATACAACATCAGGTTATATCAACAAGAAATTATAGGAAATATGTTATCAAAGAACAAGTTCCAGATGACTGTTGTAGAATGTGCGAAACTACTTCCGAATCCATGGAAAACTTATCTTTAGGATGCAGTTACTCTCGCCTAAAGATTATATTAAAAGGCATAACATAGTAGTAGGTATTATCCATCAAGAATTATGTATTAAATATTGCCTAACTAAAACGGTCCAACCTTATTATTAATGAAAATATGAGTCTGTAACAGAAAACGACAATGCCAAGATTTACTGGGATACTGACATAATAACCGATAAAAATAACTGTTAATCGCTCTGATATGGGTGTGTTTAATAAGAAAAAAAGATAAGCAAGGGACACTCATTAATGTGGCAATACCTCTAGATGTCAATATATGCAAGAAAAGGCTGGAAAATTTTTTACCTATAATCATATCGAGTAATGGTTTCATAGAGGAAACACTGCAGATTACAGAAATCGGCCCAAAAAGAGGTGATACTAAGTACTTGCGATATCATCCGCAAAATCTTGGCAACGTTACTGAAACAAACTCAGAAATAACTGTGATAAAAATGTAAAATTGTCTGAAATGTAAACATTCTAAGGAGCATTGTTCCTAGACGTTCAATTTCTCGAAATGGAGATTTGTCCTGATTTGACGGCTCCGGATTATTTTTTATTGAGATTTTGGAAGGAAAAGTTTACATCTATAAGCTTGAAAATGAAACCACTACATTAAGACCAAATATGTTGACAAAAGTTATGGCTAATGTTTTAAAAATGGCACCAACTTGCATAGCTGCAAAATTTCAAGACGAAATAAACATATGAAAAAAAAATCAAAACGTGGCACCTGCCTCACTCTGTATAAAACCATCTTATAAGAACTAATGGTCTCTATCTATCGTGTATTGGTAGAAACGATTTGACCACACCTTGATCTTGCCCTTTAAATTATGTTATTACCACCTTATGCATTTTATAATAATAACTAGCTGTACCCGGCCACGCATTGCTGTGGCTTAGTCTGGTTAAATAATTAAATCAAAATGAAAATAAATCGAAATCTATGAAAATTTAATTTAAAAATGCAATCGGAAATAATAAAAATGCTAAGTGACAGCAGCTGTCAAGAACCACGCTGTCCTCCAATAGCAATGTTTAGTATTGCGTGTTGCTGTTACGTTCAACAGATGGCGCTCACATTGCCGTAAAATATTAAGACAATATATAAGAAGTTATTCCAATCCTACAAGGTATTATGGGAAATGTGTCAAGCGGTGGCGCCATCTCACGTGTATCCTAGGCATCTATTTACACTTTTTATGGCGTGCCGACTTAATAGTTTGGAGTTCAAATCCTCACCATTGATATATTTTTTTTAGTTCAAAAATTGTATTATAATTATTCTGTTTTTAATTTCTGATAATTATTAAATTGTAAGTTATTTTTTCAGTCTCTAGGGTTAAATAATTAATAAAATAAAAAAAATGTACGTCATTTACCATACACATTTGTTTTTTAATTGAAAAAGCCTGCAATAATTTTAATTATTATAATTTATATTATAACTGGAAGATTATAATTTATTCAGAAAATATAAAAAATCAATATACTTCGTCAAAAAAAAACAAATTGAGTATATTCATTTCTGAGTGATTTTAAGTTCGCATGTATGCACTTCGAGAGCTGTAAACGACGATATTCTGATTACCTGGTTGTACTGTTATACAGGGTGTTTGGTGCATTGTTTGCCAAATTAAAATGGCCGATAAGAGGGGTTTTTGGCTATCTCCTCAGCCTCCATAAAGCATTATTGGGCCCACAGGTTTTTTATGTTAATTATTTAATTCTTTATTTTAAAAATTCCAAAATTCCAAAAGTTAGCATTGAAACTTGAATTAAAAAAAGTTATTGGTACAGCCTCCAAATTATTTTTTTATTTTAATGTGTAATGTTGTAGGGTTCTAGGAAAATTAAAATTAGATGCAAGCGATATTTACTTTTTTTATAGACTCGCAAAGTTTTAGGCATATTAAAAATAAACTAAAAGCGATTATGGCCTTCGAATTATTTAAAAAATATCTGCTTTATCCTCTTTCTAACGGTATGCATTCATTCCATAAAAACGTTTTACTAACTTCACTAGTTTGCTAACTTTGTGTATCGGGACGCATGAGGCTGATATGCGAACTTCAACTAAAACCACTCGGAAATGAATATATTTAATTTATTGTTTTTTTTTTTCAGAAATATATTGATTATTTAATATTAATATCTTTTTTATATTTTCCGAATAAATTATAATATACATTATAATAATTAGAATTATTGCAAGCTCTTTCAATTAATAAACAAATGTGTATTATAAATAACGTACATTTTTTTATTATTTTACTAATTATTTAACCCTAGAGACTGAAAAAATAACTTATAACTTAATAATTATCAGAAATTAATAACAGAATAATTGTAATACCATTTTTGAAAAAAAAAATAATATAGCAGTGGTGAGGATTTGAACACCAAATTGTTAAGTCGGCACGACGTAAAAGGTATAAATTGATTCCTTGGACATACGTAAGATGGCGCCACAGCTTGATACATTTCACATAATCCCTTGTAGGATTAGAATACCTTCTTATGTATTTTCTTATAATATATTTAGTATATCGTGGTTGCTTTTACAGGTGTGACATCTATATAAGAGGTATATATAGAACACGCGCGTATTCGAATGCATCGTTGTGTCAAAATTTCAAAATAATCGGTGAAGAACTTCGGAGATTTAAGATTTTGAACAAACGAACATTTAAATTTATATTTATATAGATGGAGAACAAAATAGTGCAACATTATGAAATATAATTTGTATGATCATAATGACGGTGGTATGTACTGATAAAAAATGTCAAGACGTTCCACATATATTTATTCATATAGATGAAATATATCTTCTTGTTTCACGTTGTCCCAGAGACATTGTACGCAACCTTCAAGTTCGTTTAAAGTTTGAAGTTTAAAGCTAAAATAATTATTGTTTGAAAGAGGAAATTTGGAGAATAATTAGGATACTGCTTAACGAAGCGCTGTAATATTTCAGTTACAAAACGGACTGCATTTATACTTACGGTGTACGCTGTAAGCAGCACACATTTGATGTGTTCTGTCAACACAACTTTTAGTGGAGTTACAGAAAGTAATCAACTCTGGTTTCATTTTCCCCCAGATGTAGGATCAGTGGTGTTATTAGAGTGAAGAGAGGATACAAAAATCACATTTATCCCTTTACGCGGGATGTAAGAAACCAGAACCGTCCCGTCATTAAAACCAAACAGAAGCTGTATTATGCTTTGCCTTTACATTGATAAAAGCGAAAGGCTTAAACGTTGAAACGCTTTAAACATTTAATTCTCATAACGACTCTTAATTTTTTAATCCCATTACCTTCCTGTCACCAAAGTTCCTCCAGGGATTGACGATTTTATTTATAAACACCTGCTAAACACAACAAACCAATCAAAGCTTTCAGTTCGATTACATCATTATGTCTGATATCCATTTCCCTCAAAAAATTGTTTTTAATTGTGTCCATATATTGGTTTGTGTACGTACGTGAAGAAAGTTTTAGTTAGATTAGATTAGATTAGGTTAGGTTAGATTAGGTTAGATTAGAATCTCGAATTTCTGCATAACTCTAATCCTCAGACCATCTTATCTGTAGCTTCATAACGGTAAAAACAACAATGTATAATCGTCTCTAAAATAAATCTGTTTCTCTCATGTCAATAGCCCGTCTCTTTTCAAATTCGAATAATTACCTGAAATGACGTGTTGCACGGACTCGTGGCATTTTAACACGTTTAATAGAATCACAAATATACCGATTAGTTGAGCGAAAAATATATATAAATATAATATTTATAAGTAAATAAATAAATGTGTATGATAAACATTTTTAAACTGTTTAGTTTGCCATTTTTTTTTCAGTCGTATGTCGAAACATAAAAGTAAACGTCAAGATATAATTCATCTTTAAAAAAAAAAACAATTCACAGCAGGTCTTTCTCAAGAACCACAAAAACTTACCAGGGTCGTGGAAGCGTGACTTTTGTTTTGTTTTGTTTTGATTGTGTTATGTCGATGGGAAGCATCAAGACACATAACTAATCGGGAAATACTAATCGTTGATACTACTAGAATCAAAAACTTAGATGACTATTTAAAAATATATAAATTATTTATTTATACATCCAAAATTATTTTGTCTCTTTCAAAGTAATCTCTTCTCACTGCAATACGCTTATCCTAACGTTTCTTCTAGTTTTCGATAGTTTTTATAGGGGAAATATGTACAAAATGACATACGTACAAAATAACATAGGTGGCATAATTCGAATTTGGTGGACTCTAACGCACAACTGACAACCGCATCACGTGACCCAAATGGTTTTTATTAACCTGTCAAATGGAAGCATGTGAATGCACCCTTCTCATTCGTCCCAGTGTCATGGTCGACGACAAGCGTTTGTCTGTTACGAGTTTTTTCTGTACAAGTTTTTTGTTTAAATGGTTAGTTTTTCGCTATTGTATCTATATGTGTAGCATTTATTTTATCCCTCAAGGATTTGTTGTGGCCCTCAAATAATTTCTTCCCAAAAAAATCCTCTATGTATTTATTTTTGAATTTTGTTTTTATCCATTTTGTCCATTGCATGTGGACAAAATGGATTTTGGCTGATTTTGGTTAAACTACAAATATATTTTTTCTCTTAATTTTATCTTATAAATATTTGTTAATTTCAATACATAAAAAACCAAAAATGATAGGTGTAGAATATGACTGCGCTTTGTATTACCAATAAAAAGTTATGACTTACATATAATATTATTATGCGTATTTTTCCTACTCGACTTCTTGTATTTTCTTCAAGGCGATTAGCAAATTGTATTGAATGGCTTGTATTGACTCAAAACGGTGTGGTCCGCATAGTGGGAACAAAAAAAAAGATACATTGTGGTTTATCCGGTTGTTTGCCACAAACCTGGATTTTTTTTCGAATTTGCTCACGCAAATGATACTTATTGAAATAATCTCATCACTAGTAATTCTACTCATGAAACAAAATGAGAAGATAGACGAGGTAAGTCCAAAATATTCTTCAAAAAGGCTTGAATTAATTCAAGTGATATTCCAGTAATATCTACAATATATCCAGTACTTACTCGATGATTACTCAGTACAAGATCCAGGATTTTGGTAATGTTTTCTTCATTGATGATGTGAAAGACCTTTTTGAATTAGGTTCATCTTCAACTACGTCTCTACCAGCACTCTTTTTGATTTAGCTTACCAGCACTAGCAGCACACTTTCTTAACATTTTGAATTCATCAGCACACAAAAAATCACAAAATTTTAGACAAAATTTAATGGAAATTTTCTACTCAATAAATGTATCTATTTTAAAGTATTGCCAACAAAAAGGCTATAATTTCTAACTTAAGCCTCCAGGTTTGGTGCGGTGTTAAAAAGGCTAATTTCCAAAAATCGTCTATAAAATTTATACTAAACTGTTTTATGGTAAAAATCAAAATTACTTACTTTTATAGCATGTGTTCAAATGAAACAGCTAAAAAAAACAGCCAAAGCCAAAACCAAAAGAATAAATTTAAAAGTTTAACTGAGGTAGCCGATACGGATATTCATTTTAAATAAATAAGCAAAGATTAATATCTAATAATTTCCACTATATTTTAAATTGTATGTATGGCAATTGTTTCGACACACAGTACCTTTTTCAAACACAAACTATATTAAACTTGTAAATGGAAATTGTAAATGAAAATTGTAAATGGAAATTGTAAATGGTAACTTGGAAATTTTTAGATATTAATCTTTGTCTATTTATTAAAATTTAAAAGTGATCACAAATATAGTCTCTTTATTCGTGTATAATTATTACAAAAAAAAATCGTTAAAACTTGCATATTATGGCACTTAGATTCTATTGAAAGCAAGTTCAATCCGAATCATTGGTCTCAGGTTGGTTGAGGGGTGTGAATTGGCATACTGAAATCTAGACTTAGCAGATTACATTCGCCTTGAACGGGCAGATTCCACTGTTGTATTACATTGACAAAAGTGAAAGGCTTAAACGTTGAAATGCTTGAATCGTTTAATACTTATAACGAGGCTGAATTTTTCAATGCCATCACCTTCCTGTCCAAATTGTTCTTAATTGTGCCCATATATTTGTTTGCGTACGTGACAATCATTTCTAAGATTTCACCCGTGAAGAAAGTTTTCCAACATTCTAAAGCAGTTTTAGCATTGCGCGCATTACCTTTAACTCCAAGAAAGTGGCTTTTTACTTGACTAGGTTTTTTTGTATCTCGCCCCAAATAAAATTCTTCTCCTGCAGCTGACCAATCCCTTAATCCGAAGATAGGTCCTCACAATCTTGTTCAGTTGGTGAATTATCTTCAGCTTGCTTCACTTCATCGCTATCATCCTCTTTCCCAAAACCGTCAGTCTCTGCACAGTCTTCTAATTCACTATTCTGCAGTTCGTTCCTAATTTCGTTAACCTGGTTCGGGTTATTTAGATTTCGTTCGGGTCCTACGCGCCTTTTTCGGGTAATATTCTCCAACAAAGGAGAAGAAACGGTTTCTTGAGTATGATTGAAAATACAAACGAGCTCGGGTGCGGCGAGCCTCGGGGCGCAGAATAAAAAGTGACACTTGCTTCTAGAAACTAACCTAAACTAACATATATTATATATTAATAAAATAAGCAAATTCAACTTTTCAAGTTAAAAAAAGTGATAATACTGACCTTCAGTATGCCTAATAGTACCAACAAAGGTCTAAGCGTTCTCTACGGGTGCGGACTGTAAACTCAGCAGATACGTTACGCTTACCATCAAAAGTTTCGGCAATGCGAAGGAGAAGGGGGATAAACTGAAACGTGATCGCTGTGCCTGGAGACCTGCCGCGCCCGACGCAGGGTTAACAAGCGAAATAATTTGAAATATATGTCGTTCTGTCAGATGTCAGGGGCGGTCATTCCAATTTAAAAAACAAATGGTTGTATCGATACGTAAAGCGCGGAAATGTTTAATACAAAAGTCTCCTTACTTTGATTATAGTAGTTTATGTGGTGTAGATTTGGCAAACATGCGAGTGAAATTTTTTAGAATGCCACTAAAATTGACGCCTTGGAAGCCCACATAACTTAGACAATTGTATTTCGGACATAAGACCACAATTGCTCCAAAAAGTGGTCGGGAACTAGATCGACACAACGCGCTTTGTCTCAAGTAGCCGCGGTGGACATTTATCCGAAATTGTTTCCAAACATTAATGCCATTGAATGTTATTCCGTATAAAATAAATTGTTTCAAGCCATCTAATTTGGTTATAGTTTTATTTGAATGTAAATTTCGGATGCATTAAATAAATTATTCTATATATACTAAAATAAATATTTGTATGTTTTATTGCTTAAAATGTTTGCCTCTCCATTTCCTTTTTTTTTTATTTAATAGCACCAAACGTATTCAGAAGGTTTCTAAAAATAACTTAACATGAGGCACACATTAATTTTAATTTTTAATTGACATTTCCTAACCGAAAACTCTACAAAGCTAATGTGGAAGGCGAAAGCCCAAAATCCCTCAAAAACATAAATGCACGACGTCTTTTAAACGGAAGAGAATTAGCAAGCAAAATGAAGGATTTCCCTTGCAAATAGATTTCTCTTCGTCGGAAAACACATCTCAAAGAAGAAAATGCTCGTACTACATACATTATTAATGGGCGGTCATTTCGTTTTAGATGTTTTTAGTAGAGGTTAGGAAAAGCGGGTTGTTGAACAATAACTATCAATTGTATTCAAGAAATCTACAGGATAATACAAAGTGGGATTTATTGGGATAGTTTGTAATAAAATAAAATAAAATACACATATAACAATAATTTTTATATTGATTTTGTTTTATTATGCTACTAAATGTAGAATAATACAGAAACACAAGTGTTCTCATTTTTAAGTAAATTTTAGATGTTTAAACCTTCATTGTGTTTAGATATGATATCCTATTGGATATCATTCAATAGGATATCATATCTATTGCTCTAGGCTCAGACATTTAAAACACGAAAACTCTTAAAAGATTCAAACAAAAAAGTTACTATACAGTAAAAGGTAAACTTGTTGAGCCAAAGACATTCATTGATTTCAATTGCAATTGCTCAGTTCTTCTACTGGAACCTTTGGAGTAAAACACCAAACTTGAAGAGATTTAGCACTAAACACGAAATCACTTTTTTTGAACTTTCTTCTCTTTTGAAATCATCTCCTGATGATGCTAATATGATTAGCGAAACGTCGAAAATCTCAAAAAAAGTGATTTGGTATTTAGTGATAAATCTCTTCAAGTTTAGTGCAATTGCTCCCTAAAATGTAATGACAAAATTCCGGCTTCCGAACGAGAAAAACTTTTTTCTAAATTTTGGCAAGTACAATCGTACAACACTCAAACAGGATTTATCTTCGGTACAGTAAAATAGCAAGATTTTAAGAGAAAGGGAAATCGGGAAAGTAATAAAAGAAAAATGACTCGCACTTATCAACTGAGTAATAAAACTGTTTGCAGAAATTTCTATATTAAAACTTTTCAAATATTAACTTAAAGAATCGATACAGCTCTAAAAAAGATTTCCATGGGAAACCTTATAGACGAGGGAGGAAAATCAGGTGCTAGAGTAAGTAAACCTTTGTATGAAGAAATAATAAATGCAGTAAAGGATCATGTTTTAAAATTCCCCACATACTTTTCCCATTACTCGCGAATTCAAAAGAGTGGAAGTTTTTAGCTTTGGATTCAACGCTATATGAAACGTATAAATCATTATTGGATGGAAAACGAATCCGATCCACCAACCGCGAACCACCACATCCGAGAACCACCAAAAACAGACACCTGTATCATATGTGATGAATTTCATATTAAAATAAAAATGACGATGAAACAAAAACACACTGATTTACATAACGAACTGACTGCGGAAGTAGCTCGAAAAAATATAATATGCAGAAAGTAATAGGCCTCCTAGTCCAAAATACTAACAAACATTGTGTAATATAAAAGGCAGTTGTCGTTATACAGTGAAGGGGTACATACAGGGTGTACTATCACACCATATTTATTCTTGTGGAAAGAGGGAATTGCCGGAAGAAGGGCGCAAGAAGTTGGTTCTTGCCTTAAGAAATTCATTGAGAAATATTTGCCTACTGGTACCAAGGAATTAGTCGTATCGTCTAACTCATGTCATGCTCAGAATAGAAACATTAAGATTGTATTAATGATTAAAGCCGTTTTAGGGTCTCATAAATCATTAAAAACACAGATTTCGGAGATAGAGATAGCTCTAAAATATCAGATCAGAGTATGTTCTTTGAAGAGTATAAGAAAATGATCACAAATTGCTCTAGAAAAGGCATTGTGGGTGAAATGAAAAAATATAACTTTCTGGGTACAAATGACCTGTGTAAAAGCATTATGAAGCAAAGGTAATAAAAATTATTAAGGATAGACCATATTCTATATTTTTGAAGTACATAACATACACGAAGAAGAAGAATATAAAGAGATACAAATAAAAAAACAATTGACAGAAAAAAAGCCTTCAGAGTTGTGCTTTGTTGTGCCAAAACTGAAAATACTGTATTCAAGAGACAAAACTAAGACAAAAAACTTGCTGATATTAACAGTTTAATATCACTTGTTCTAGCAGACGTTAGAAGCTTCTATGAAAATCTTCAATCAAGTAACTTCGAAGATGATGTGAACGGATTTAGACGAATTATGAACTTTAAAATAGAAGACGACATCGACGATGTATAAACATAATATATCTAATTGTTGTTATTATTAGTAAATGCGTTTCGAGTTAAAAAACTCAATTATTGTATCTCTTAAACATATACTTCTTAATAATAATAATAATAATAACTAAGGCAGGGGGCGAATACACCGCTTGGTGAGTGGCGCCACAACCACCTTCCCGAGCTGAGAGGAGTACACCTCTGGAAAAAAAACCCCAAGTTCAAGGTGGAAATCCATCGTGCCGAGGAGCTGAATGGCACAGGGTTAAAGTGTCTCTAACGATGTCTCCGGATACCAAGCGCCCTCCGGTAGTAAATAGCTTTCCCATGGTAAATCGGGGCTCTGCCTTGGGTGACCGTTTTTCCCTTGAACCCAAATATATTTATGGAGAATAAAATATATAATATTATACAAGGCGGTGGGGTTTTGCGGACAAGAACCCTTCGGAACCGTCGGGAGGATTTGTCCGGGATTGGTGAATCTGGAGCGAGTGGCCATTCCCAACTTTATGGCACCACAAGAATGGCAATGAAAGAGGCACTCGAACAACAATTAGATCATCTAAGTCTAACAACACCAAAGACTTTACTACAAAATCAACAGAGAGCGGAAATTAATAATAGAGTAGAAAATAAAAATACCCCGGTACTTGCTGGCTCGCCCCTAATAAGGAGGGCTGTCACTAGGACCGAACGCACTCCACGTATCAGATGGACACGCGAAATGAATATTGATATAATGCGTGCCTATTACTACGTAAATCAGTGCGGAGATAATCCGCTCCCTGGATGGAGGCATGCACTCCACCAAAAATATAAAAAGAGGTTCCCTGAAACTCAGCTGTCGGAGCAAAACTTAGCCGACCGTAAAAATGTAATTCTAAGGAAAAACTATCTAACCGAATCGGAATTAATGAACATCAAGAGAGAAGTCGGTAATGAACTACACCAAAACATTAAATATCAACAACATCAAGAAGATTCTATTGACGTTCTTAACTCGAATACAGAGGAGAAACAAGTAGAACAAACCCAAAATGTATCACAATCATCGTCTGAAAATGAAGAATCAATCTCACAACGTAACTTTTCTAGCATACGAGAGAGGTTTTACAGCAATTTGGCCAGTTTTACTGGTTCAAACCCATTGAATAGACCAAAAATTCCAGTACTGCGTAATATTGCAAAATCACGTATTACTCTAATGCAGATTAATAGAGTTTTGGAATCACATCTATCTGGGATGACAAATTTAAGGGATATACATCTTGCATTATATCGTGCAGCAGTGACTGCCATCGAAATTTCAGGTCAAAAGAACCACACCCATAATGCGGCTGGCCATACTATCCAGAAAAATACACCTGTCTGGAAAATGCGCCTTGAAAACAATATCAATGAGTTCCGGAGGAAAGTTGACATTATCTCAGAGTATCTTTCTGGTAATCAGTCAAATAAAGTAGCGAGAAAAGCAAAAATAATTGCTAATAAATCTGGCATTGACTTCGATGATTCACCTGACAGAAAAATTGTTGGCTCTAAAAGATCGGTTTAGGCAAAAAGCTAAATCGAAAGGAGCCAGGCTAGCAAGATATAATGAACTAGAAAAGTGAAAACATCAAAATTCAGTATTTGCAAATAGCCAAAAGAAATATTATAGAGAACTCGAAGCAGAAGGTAACAGCAAGTCAGAACTTAAGTATATCGATGTGTCTTCCTTTGCGGAATATTGGAGATCGGTTTGGAAAAAATCAGACGGCTACGAAAAATTGGCTCCTTGGGTTAAAACCATTCAAGAACTGACAAATGCTCTCCCAGATATGGAGTCTAACGATTTCACAGAGATTGACATTTGCACTGCTGCCAGGAAGACTCACAACTGGAAGGCGCCTGGACCAGATGGATTGCATAACTTCTGGATTAAAAGCTTTAAAGCCGCCTAGCCCGTACTTGCAAATGCATTTAAAGAGGTTTTAATAAATCCAGACACTTTCCCCAACTTCCTAATGGAGGGCAATACATACCTACTGTTCAAAAAAGGGGACGTTAAGCAACCCAATAACTGCAGACCAATCACATGTCTGTCAGTGTTATATAAACTGTCCACAGCCCTACTCAATGAAAAAATCTACCAACATTGTGATAAAAACAACATTTTTGAAGAAGAACAGAAAGGATGTATAAGAGCAAGTATGGGCTGCAAGGAACAATTGACGATCGATGCTGTAGTTCTTGAGCAAGCGCAAAAAAGAAAAAGCAACTTAAACATCTGCTATATAGACTACAAGAAAGCATCCGATAAAATTAGCCCCCAGATTATTAATTCTTTAAAGTGCCCGATGGGGAAGCGAAAAACGAATCTTTTTGTCGGCCAACAATGCATTGCTGCTACAAATATCGAGAGGGGAATTTTTCAGGGAGATTCCCTTTCTCCAATTTGGTTCTGTCTAGCATTGAACCCTTTGTCCACACTACTCAACAATAGCAATATTGGATATAGACCTTAAATTATAAGGAGAAACTAGAGAAAAATTAAACTCATTGATAAAAACGGGGTTCAAAGTCAACATTCAACACTTTGTAACATACAACAACTAGCATCAGAAGATTCCTACAAATATTTAGGTATACCCCAAAAGCATAAACTTGATCATAACCAGTTAAAGAAGGACTTTTCCACTCTATACCAAAAGAGACTTACAAAACTTTTAAACACCAAATTGAACGGAGAAAACCTCATTAGAACGATCAACGGTTTGGCGGTGCCAGCTCTGACATATTCTTTTAGCATAGTTAAATGGTCAGAAACTGACCTTGATGAACTTGATAGGTTGACGCGCCGAACATTGACAAAGTTCTAATGCCTGCATCCAAACTCATCTACGAAAAGACTATACATCCCAGAAAGTTGGGAGGTAGAGGCCTTGTAAACGTAAAAAATCTCTGTCTCAATCAAGAAAATAGAATGAGAAAACACTTCATTGATTCAAAGAGTACGTTAATAAAATTGGTTGCAAATGAGGATCGGGGTTTCACCCCACTGAACTTAAATAAACAAAATCGTATTGATAGCAGAACAATACTCACGGACTGCGTTCTAGAATGGAAAGGACAAACATTGCACGGAAGGTTTCCTAAGTCACTCGATGATGACACCTTTGACGAACAATTGTCTCTGAAGTGGCTGACCGATGGACTCTTGTACCCAGAAACAGAATGTTTCGCGAGATCTATTCAAGATAGGGTAACAAGAACAAAAAACTATGAAAAGCACATACTGCATTTGGACGTAGTCGATAAGTGCAGGAAATGCGGTACTTTGGGGGAAACAATTGAGCACCTTATTGGCGGTTGCCCGGCCCTTGCTCCTAATGCTTATTTAAGACGGCATAATCAGCTGGCAAAAATTATACATCAACAAATTGCAAAAAAATACTCGGTATTAGAAAGCGCACCTCCTCCATATTATATGTACTCGCCTTCTCCTGTACTTGAATCTTCCGATACCATTCTTTACAGGGACAGACCAATCACTACTGATCGAACGGTTGATTATAACAGGCCGGATATTGTTCTAATCAACAAAAAGGACAAGAGGGCTTTTATAATTGACATCGCAGTGCCACTATCTCACAACATTAGAAAAACTGAGATAGAAAAATCCACAAAGTATGAAAATCTGGCATACGACTTGAAGAACCAGTGGAAACTGAGTAAGGTAGATGTAATGCCCTTTGTTATATACGCTGAAGGCCTGATAAGTAAGAGATTTTCAAAGAACCTCGAGAGCCTCGGTATCTCGAGATCGATTGCCATAGTGGGACAGCATGCCGTGCTCTTGCAGACGTGTCACATTGTTCGTAAGATATTATGCTAGGGTGAGAGGAGCTGAATTGCTTTTTCATCTTGGCATTGGAATATCGGCCAGCATGAGCTGAGATTCTACAGTAAGGATGAGCAGAATAATAATTATAATAAATAAGCGAATGGCCTAGTGTATAAAATATCATTGGTGCACTTAAATTATCTTAAAATAGAATTCAATACCATAAATTGGATGCAGAAGGCAGTCATACTTGGAACAACAGCAATTATCCGTCGAACCCTTTCGACTTGACACCTAGTCGTCTTGAGCAATCCGACGACAAAAGGATAGACCATAGCAGTGTGTATAAAATAAAATAATAATAATAATAATAATATACAATAATGATAATAATAATTGCTAAGATAATCCACCAAAAACTGGCACTTAATTATGGTCTTTTACTAACATCTGCTCCACAGTATTATAGATATAGTAATATAGATACAGTATAGATACAGTAGTAGTGTTACTCTACTGGGATAGACCGATAATAACTGATAGGGTTGTCAACTACAATAGACCAGACATAGTCTTAATAAATAAAGAAGAAAAGCAGGAAACAATTATTGACATTGCCATACTACTGTCTCACAACATAAAACGGAGGTGAAAAAAGTTTCTAAATGAAAATATTTCTTATGAACTGAAGAACAACTGGCAACTTGAAAAAGTCAACATCGAACCTTTTGTAATTTCCGCAGAGGGATTGGTGGGCCACAGGTTCTCCAAAAGTGTAACAAATTGCGGACTGAATAGAAATACTATAAAAGTGGGACAACGAGCTATATTGTTGCAAACGTCCACATACTTCGAAAATGTTTGTCTTAATGCCAACGGAATTCTGGGTTATAATGAAATTTATCCCCAGGCTCCGAGCCGAACTCCAACGTCGCGAGGGAGGAATCGGTTTATGGTTTCCAGCGTTTTGAGCTGAGAGAGTGACACCAAGTCGATGAGAATAATAATAATAATAAGATTTATTTGATCGCAAACCATAAGGCATTGAACATCGTAAAGAAAGTACATAATAAACACTTAATTATATATAAAAAACAGAAAAAAAATTAATTACAATTCAAATATAATATTTATACACAATGCACAAAAAAAGTAGGAAAGAGAGGAAGAAAAAAAAATAGAAAAAAAGAAGAGGAGAGAAATACACAGTTAACATAGTATTGTTAACATATTGTACATGATTTAACCGAAACCATAATTAATACAAACATAAACAGTCATATTCACCAAAACAGGCTATTCTAATAATTTAATTGAATTTAAATTGTTCTTTGTTTCCCCAAGAAAATCATTTAATGAATAAAAAGCCTTGCTCACCAAAAATCTTTTAATCGCTGTCACAGACTGATCACGCGGCAGGTCCCGAACACACTCCCGAAAATTATTATATATTTTCATATAGTATATTACCCATTCTTCTGTATATAACTAAAATTACTTCTTTCATTCACGAGATTCGACTTAGTCTCCCCAAATAGATCTCTATTATTAAATACAAAAGTGTACGAATCCAAAATAAACATGCTGACAAGGGTTAAAATTCCTTTGCCAATAAAAACATTTCTGTAGTTTTCGTAATGACATTGCAACCTCAAAACCAACATTCTGAGCTGTGATTCTCAGTGCGTAGCAATACCGAGACAAGCCTGCAGCAACTTTTTTCAATTCAGCTATCTATCAATCACAAGGCCCAAGAAACATACCTGTTTAGGAGACTGAATTTTGACGTCTTTATAGACAAAAGTAATACTATTACTCTTTCTATTGCTGAATACAATGGACTGGGTTTTAGGCATATTTAATATATATATATATATATATATATATATATATATATATATATATATATATATATATATATATATATATATATATATATATATATGTTGATGTTGTAGGGCTTTATGAAACACGACGAAAAGGCGACGAGCTAATCAAACTGAAAACTACTGATCACATACTCTATACTCGGGGTTCGGAGAATGGGCGAAGTGGTGGAATTGGATTCCTCATTAACCACAAGTTGAAGGATAGTGTCGTAAAATTTCAAAGTATATCTGATCGACTAGCCCAATGCGTCATTCAGTTGAATAAAAAGTTTAAACTTCAAATCGTCCAAGCTTATGCACCAAGTCTAAGCCATGACGATGAGGAAATTGAGGTATTTTATGATGATATGGCCCAGCTTCTAGACAGCGAGAAATGCAGGTACAAAATCCTGATGGGTGATTTTAATGCTAGAATTGAAAAAGCAAGAACGAGTGAAACTGAAATTGGCCCATATGGAAATGGCGAGCAGGACACTAGAGGTGGCAGATTGGTTGATTTTGCTAAAGGACAAGAATTGTACATTATGAACTCGTTGTGTAAGAAAAAAATCAGCAGAAAATGAACATGGAAAAGTCCATTCGGTCTCACAAGTGAAATTGACTACATCTTGTCAAATGATAAAACAATATTTTGTAATTCTACTCTCCTTAATCGTTTTAATGTTGGAAGTGACCATAGAATAGTACGAGCAAAGATTAAGATAAACTGTCGAAGAGAACGTACACGAATGGTAAGATCGAAGAAGAGCAAAGTGAATTCTGAGAAGCTGCTGAAGAGGGGCAACGATTTTGAAATTGCTTTGTCGAACCGTTTTGCTGTGTTGCAAGACCCAGAAGAGATAGAAATAACAAAACACTATGAAAAAATCATCGAAAATGTGGGTGAAACGACTGCTGCAATGGAACCAGCAGAAAAAAGTTTCAAACAGTCAAAGATTTCCAATGGGACCATCGATTTAATGAAAAAACGGCGTACAATGAAGAATGCAGACAGTCCCTTTGACAGGGTCGAGTACGTTGAGCTTTGCAAAACTATAAGAAAACGTATTTGAGAGGAAACGCGTCGGTTTAACATGCAGCTAGTGCAAAAAACACTAGAAAAAAATAAAAGAAATAAAGGAATAAACAAAGCCAAATGTGAGCTGATAAATAAAAGGACACACATGTTTGCCTTAGTGCGTTGAGGATAGCACAATGTGTAGGGAGCGTTCGGAAATGTTAGAGGTTATTAGAAGATTTTATTCAAAGTTATACGAAAATCAGAACCAGTTAAAGACAACAATGCCCACTGAAGAGCAAATGTCACATATCCTGTTGGAAGAAGTGATAAATACCATAGAAGTGATGAAGAATGGAAAGACTCCAAGAAAGGACAATGTAACGGTTGAAATGTTGAAAGCTAGTGGTCGAACTCTACATAAAATACTGGCAAAATTGTACTCAAAATGCCTCAAAGATAGTGGTCGAACTCTACATAAAATACTGGCAAAATTGTACTCAAAATGCCTCAAAGATTAAAAAATATCCAGTCCATGGAAAAATGCTGAAGTGATTCTTCTTATCTTCTTATCTGAAGAGAAACATGGACAATCACATCACAGTCAGTTCAGAAGCTTCGGGTTGCACAGAGGGGAATGGAAAGGTGTATGCTTGGCATTACAAAACGGGACAGAAAGAACTGAATATGGATCAGAGAACAAACGAAGGTATGTGACATCATAGGAAAGGCGAAAGAATTGAAATGGACGAGAAGAGGTCATATAGCGAGACGATGCGACGACAGATGGACCAAAGCAATTCTGGGATGGATACCGCTTGATCATAAACGCCCACGAAGAAGGCGTCATCATTCAACCATTACCAATCCACTGCAGGATGAAGGCCTTCCCAGCATGCTTCCAACTCGCACGGCAATGCCCTGTGAAAGGAACTGTCTGCATTCTTCATTGTACTCCGTTACTTTTTCTGCTGGTGTTATTGAAGCAGTCGTTTCAATTACATTTTCGAGGATTTTTTCATACTGATTTGTTATTTCTATCTCTTTTGGGTCTTGCAACACAGCAAAGCGGTTGCGGTATATATATAATTCTAATATATAATAATCTATCTCTTAAATATATAATGAAAAAGACCCAAGTTTCATTTAATGCAAATGTCCAAAAAGAGTCAAGCGCCAAACTGATCAAAAATCTATTTTGGTAAAAAATATTTCATTTTGAAAAACTCACATAAAATAAAACCAAAAATATAGCGTTTTATCCATTGTTGGTATTTTGATAATAACTAATACCTAATTATTTAATAAAGTAGAACTTCGCTTAATTCCATTTGGTATAACGTAATCCAGTTCAACAGAATTATTGCACTTGTGATCTTGTTTTTTGGTGGTCCATGTTTTAGCAGGGTATAGTAATAGAGGAAAGGAAAAACTAAAGTTTTTACTGTCTGTTTCATTGTTTTCTGTGTTATGTCCCGATCTCTCCTGATTTTCTGCATATTTGATATTATATTTTTTGCCATTTCGCATCTTCTTCTGATCTCATGAATGTTGCCACGTTTGTTTGATATTAAAACCCCAGACGACTTGACTCACTACCTTAAATTACCTTATTCGACTAATGTTGGTAATTAGTTTTGTTGTTGATTGGTAATCATTACTTTAATTTGATCCTCATTTATTTCTAGTTCCATGATCTAGTTTCTAGATCCATAATATCATTCGCAGTAATGAAATAGGTCATGGGTTACCGAAGCGTACCAATTAAAGAACACGTGCTTTGGGCAGAGTCAAGTTTGTGCCCCTACTGTTTTCTTTACTATCGCGTGCGAAAAACAAAGACAGCAATGCATCGTACCTCTAGTAGCCCGGAGATTTAACGCATTTATAACGACGTTATGACGTCATAACGGTGCTGCCCAATTCTCAAACATCCTAAGCCCTGATGTCAGTGGGCGGAGCTTATCGAACCTTTCCAAACAAAGAAAATGTCCATTGAAATTCTTATAATTTTGTTAGTTATTTTTTTTTCTTTACTAGTTTAATAAGCAATTTCTATCACAGTTTCGTAATCCTTAAAGTACATTTTACATTTAACATATTTGAACTACTCGTAAAACGTTTTTATTCGGACCTTTTCTTTTGTGGACATACATTTAAGGATATATTAATTTGCCCTTTATGGGTGTCAATTTCAGTTTTTTGGGAGGATTTTCAGGTATATTTTGTTGAATTTATTATTGGTAAGTTGATTTTTTACAAAATCTGTTATATAAATTATATTGATAATATTGGTGTTTCTGTTTTAGTTGAACAAATGGTGATTTGTTTTGGGCCAAATTGTAAACATTGCAGTGAACAAAAAAATTTGTAGATTTTTTACATTTCCTGTCGACTCAACTGAGCGAAAAAAGGGTTAAATCTTGTGAGGTAATGTTAAATATTGATATGGACGTATGAAAATGATTACGTCATTTCTAGGCGACTTGATCGGGAACTCTCAAAACATTTACTGGTCTGTAGTTGCCATTTTGTCAACAATGTTAGAAAAAATGTTCCCAAGATATTTGATTTTAATATTAAAAAGAAATTTGCGTTTAAATCTCCAGGGAAACGGTATGATATTTAAATATATATGGTATGATGTATCCATATATATATATATATATATATATATATATATATATATATATATATATATATATATATATATATATACATATATAAACATTCATTAGTTGCTTGACTGGAGGAAGCCCCATCCATCTCTCACATTAGACTCATCAGGGTACCGACATATGCTCTCTCGTCAAGAATAGGGAGTCCCTTTCCACAATCAAACAACTCACACTTTCGCCGACCTCTCGTCCGATGGCTTATAATTGCAGTTTTTTTATTTCTTTGGATTACGTCCAATGAGACAACTGTAGTCAAGAGCCATATACCTCCGACCGCTAGGTTCCATAATCTCATGTGGAAGGCACAACAACCTGCGACTCCGCCAAAATGAACATTCGTTAGTTGCTTGACTGTGAGGAAGCCCCACCCATCCCTCACATTGAAACCCAGCGGTTGGGGGGTGTATGGTTTCTGACTGGTGTTGTCTCATTGATAAGCCATCCGACGAGACGAGCAATAATAAGCCATCCGACGAGAGGTCTAAGACGGCTTGCCTCCTTTATTTATTTTTTAAACTTAAGGGCAGTTCCTCAGCCTATATCTCAAGAAGTGTAGAGTCATCTGCATATCTTAAATTAGTTATTTGAATACTCCCAATTAGTGGCTTGGTCCTTAAGGGCACGTGGACACGTGCCCTACCTAAAAAATTAAAAAATGAAGTGGAAAAATAATTTCAGATTTTATATTAATTTATTCTCTGTTATGTATATGATCACGCTTCTTGCGACTTCTAAAATCTAACATCTAAAATATCATTCGCAGTAACGAAATAGGTCATGGGTTGCCGAAGCGCACTAATTAAAGAACACGTGCTTTGGGCAGAGTCAAGTTTGTGCCGCTACTGTTTTCTTTACTATCGCGTGCGAAAAACAAAGACAGCAATGCATCGTTTCGCTAGTAACCCGGAGATTTAACGCATTTATAACGACGTCATAACGTCATAACGGTGCTGCCCCATTCTCAGACATTCTAAGCCCTGACGTCAGTGGGCGGAGCTTATCGAACCTTTCCAAGCAAAGAAAATGTCCATTAAAATTCTCATAAGAGAATTTTTGTTAGTCGTTTTCTTCTCTTTACTAATTTAATAAGCAATTTCTCTCACAGTTTCGTAATCCTTATATCCAATAATAAGCCAATATAATCCAATAATAAGCCATCCGACGAGAGGTCGGCGAAAGTGTGGGTTGTTTGATCCCTACCTTAACGTGAGAGCAAATGTTGGTACCCTGATGAGTCTAACCACCAACAAACGAAACATGTGTCCTCCAATGTGAGGGATAGGTGGGGCTTCCTCCCAGTCAAGCAACTAACGAATGTTCATTTTGGCGGAGACGCAGGTGGTTGTGCGTTCCACATGAGATTGTGGAACCCAGCGTTCGGGGGTGTATGGCTCCTGACTACTGTTGTCTCATTGGACGCAATCCAAAGAAATCAAAAAACTATATATATATATATATATATATATATATATATATATATATATATATATATATATTAGTTCGTAGTGTTTCGCGGATGGAAGAATACATAAGACTATTAGTCCGGGAGTACATCCGATCGTTTGTGTCCCGTTTGTTGGGAACGTGCAGACGTTTCGCCAAGGTCACACTTGGCATTCACAATGTTTGTCTGAAAACTGAAACTGTTCAATCTTTTCAGTCTTCAGACAAGCATTGAGAATGCCAAGTGTGACTCTGAGAAAATGTCTGCACGTTCCCAACAAACGATCGGATGTACTTCCGGACTAAAAGTCTAATAAATGGGAGTCACAATTACTATTATCAGATCCAAGGAATGTTTCACTTTTTAAAGCGATCCATGTGTTACTTTTATTTATGGACATTACAAGAAGTTGCAACGGTTCTTATTGAATATGATCAATCATGGGTAGAAAATTTAGAACTATTGGAAAATTGTTATGTTAAATATTACTTACTTAAATTATTGTACATGTAGATATATTTTAACGATCATAGAGAATCGCAGAAAGAAAAGAAAATTTACTGACAAGGAGGACCCCAATCCGAATGTTAGAATATGCAAGGAAATCTGTGCTACCTTAACCATACAGGCTCATGGAGTCGTCTTTTCAAATAAAGACATTAAAATTGTGTGTAACCTGTTTGCAACCGTAAATTACTTATAAAATTAAAAAATGAATTCTCGGTAATGTACGCACGAGACGATTTTATGAAACAGCTGTGCCGCTTTTACAAATGTTTATCCAAAACTATTTAACATCAGTTAGTGAATCTGTGGATTTGCTGACTGTTTTGTGTACCATCCCTATGGCTACTGTGGAAAGCGAAAGATGTTTCTCTAACTTCAAACGAATCAAAACATTTCAAAGAAACACTCTAGGCCAGGTGCAATCTAGGTGCGCGTTAGCAATGCTATCTATTGAAAAAAAACTTGTGAAGTCAATTTCTAATTTGAATGATTAAGTCATTGACCACTTTGGTGCTCAGAAATATAGGAGGATGGACGTCAACTACAAACAGATTTAATGGTCATGGTCTTATAGTGAGTTTAGCAAAATTTTATTATCTAGGTACCTATTTAAAAATTTGATGTCTGACAGTTACACTCATATTTCTACACATCAAAGTATGTGTATGATACAAATAAACGTAAAATTTTTGGTTTCGACGCATTTCCCTATCCCCATTCCAAAATGTGACTATACGTGCCACACCTATGTTTCCTACCACGAACTGCCCCTGCTCCCAATATTGATACCACCCGTCCAATATCCTTGAGAGTGCTACGCCTGAAATAGCTATAAGTGTTAAATAGAGTTGGCGATAGAGTTGGCATCCCTGTCAGGATCATCTATTTTCTACCTATTTAAAATTCCTTTACATGACATTTAAGATATATTTTGCCTCCGAGGAAGAATCATCCTAAAAACAACAATAAAATGTTAATTTTTCAGAAATACTAAGGCTTCTTCCAACGTATTTCACTCTTATGTGTCAGAGAGGATATTGTATTCTGTATTATGCTTTGTAGAAAAATATCAGTGGAAATATAAAGATAACATAATATATATTGAATGGGACCGTAACCTGATTTTCCAATATTGTTATACAAACAATAAAAAAGAGCTGAACAAGGTTTTAGGATGCTGGTAAACAAAACCTGTTTTGATTGAATGTAAAATAGTTATTTGGTACATATAAAAAATAATATTCTAAATATAGCGTACTACCTTCAGGAAAAAATTCACAAAAATCAAATTAAATATTTATATACTAGTTTTACAAAGTTTGATTTTTAAGTGAATAAAACTTGATGCACCTTTAAATTAATATTTTTATTTTACAGTATTTTGTAAATATGGGGTTTATCTAGAAGGATTGTTTGTTAATTATACTGGTAAACAAAAATTAGTTTAATTTTTGGGCTGAGTTATTGAACAAAACAGTGTATCTTACGTAAAATTTGACAGACAGAAAATGACCTTAGATTTGTTGTATCGCCCATTTTTTTTTGCTATAAAATATTGTTGCCTAGCAACAAATTATAGTAATAGACGTAATATTATTAGTTATAATCTTATCTTAGAATGTTGTTGAAGTTTTATGATGGTATTTTTATTTTTTGGGATTTCTTGGAACTGAGGCTCCATTTACCTTGATATCGCTTGTCCATTAAATATATGTCTTGCTAGTAGTAATCTTTGCGTCATCTTAAAGGAAACTATATCCTTATAAACTAGATGTTAAAAGTAGTAGTTAACTATCATTTTGATAGTTTTAAATCTCGAACTAAATCATAGTTGATGGTGCGAAATCAGATGCAGCTCTATTGAACATCATAAAATATCAAATAAAAGCTGGTTTGGATTTTCTGTGAACATTTTGTATGATCACTTAAATAATCAGCAGATTTAGATTCTTCTTCAGAGTCAAATATTCTGACGATTTTAGAATAAGATAATTAGATTCGACGAGTCGTAAAGCCTATGGTAAATTATATTACTTCACAGTATATTTAGACTTTGGTCCAATACTTTACGTTACGTTATAAAGGGTCATTTTTTTAATGTGTTCGAACTGGTCATAGGAATCGCTGTCAAACAAATTGTGAGTTTGCGTGCAAGTCTGTAAATATGTGTCACCATAGCCTGGCAAATCATCTTGGAACGTTTTAACATCAAAACAACGCTCGCAAATTGTGGAAATTTATTATCAAAATCAGTGTTCCTTACAAACTTATAGAGCATTTTTTAAAATTGAACTTCATGATGTATTCGCTGAATTATCGACAAATTCCGAACACGATTCGTCGCCGTTCGCAGGAAGTTGGGCTTTGTGATTCGACTTCGTGAAGAATTTCGAATTTGAATGCTATTGATCTGAAGGAGAGGTGGTTCAAACAGGACAACTTCACATGTCATACAGTCAACCCAACAATCGATTTTATGAGTGGAGAATTCGTTGAGAAAAATATTTCTAATAACTGACCTGTTAATTGGCCACCAAGGTCATGTAATTTAACGTCTTTAGATTATTTTCTTTGGATTTATATTACATCTTTGGTTTATGATGATAAACCAGCAACTATTGACGTATTGGAAGCTAATATAACTAGGACAATTGAACATATAAGAACCTAATTGCTTGAAAAAGTGTTCGTAAATTATATTGACAAAATGCGCTTTGTCGGAAATAACCGCGGCAGACATTGGCCCGAAATTGTTTTCAAACATTAATGCCATTGAATGTTATTTCACGTCAAATAAATAGTTTCAAGGCCCCTAATTTGGTTGTTTTATTTGAACTTGAAGTTCGGACGCACTAAAGAAGTCACCATATATTAGTGACGCAAAAATAACAATTTTTGATATGATCTCTCTACATCATTGGCACTGGAAACCACATTTTATTTTTTTTTCCTTTTAATAATGTTAGACGAGTTTTACATCATATATGAAGGGCCCAGACTTTGTCTTGGTGTTCAACTTTAATTCCGGATTAAAGTTCGTAACCATTTTAAACAAGAGCGGTAAAATTTCTTTTTTGTAATTTAAAAGTGAGCTCCCGGTCTTTCAAATTGAGCGTTTTTTTTAATTCATGAATAACACAGAATTTCCGTTGATTTCAAAAAACTTTTTATTGATAATTGAAGTATAGTATATGAGATTTAAATACGAAAGACAATATTTACCAAATGACCACCTGTTGCAGCTCCACAGACGTCCACTCTTTTGTCAAAATGTTGGATCACATTTTGGGATGCCGGTCGCGTTGGTGCGGACGGTAAAAGCAGCGGCCTGCCGCTGCTGTACCGTAACCGCACTGGAGCGGTAGTTGGTTCGATTCCAGCGCTCGGATGGTTGTTTTCCTTTCTTTCTTCTGTCTGTTTACTTCCTAAATGTTTGTGATTGTTTCTAGGCAAGAGTGTAAAATCCGACTACGAATTACCCCTCAGTCACGCCAGGTAAAGGCTGGGTAAGGCCGGATGCCTTCTGAGAAGTGTTCTACGTTGGTCACTCGCCAGTCGGTAGATTTCTTGATAGACTTATTGGTAGGCACATAACCAAGGGTTTATAGCCCGAGGGGGGTGATGGCCTGGGTTTGTCGGAAGCTGATGACCGTGGTTCGGAACTCACGTTAAGCTGTAGGTCCAGTTGCTAAATAACCTAGCTGTTGATGCGCCTCTAACCCTAACACTTTACCTTTTACCTTTACATTTTGACATAACCGTGGATCTATCGCATCAATAACTTAAATAATTTCATTCTTTAGTTCATGAATCGATTGTGAATTGTTCTTATAGACCTGGTTTTTCACGTAACCTTAAAGAAAATAGTCCAACGGTGTCAAATCACATGATCTTAGTGGCCAATTGACATCACTGTTTTTTTTTTGCAATAACTTGTCCAGGAAAAAATAATTATCTCGATAAATCTATTGCTTCATTAACAGCGTGAGGTATAGCTCCATTTTGTTGGAACCACACATCCTCCATAGCAATATTATTCAATCCAGCCGACAAATCAATTCAATTATCAGCACACGATATTGAATACCATTTACACTTACTGCTTCAAAACCAGCATTCTGAAAGAAATACACGGCCGATTACACCTCCTGACACTAATGCATACCAATCAGTGACTCATTTAGGATGAAAAGATTTTCCACACCCCAAAATACGGCGATTTTGTTTATTAACCTAGCATAACAATGTCGAAATGTGCTTCACCTGAAAAGATGATTTTATTACATCATCTGTTTGTCCTTTGATACAATTGGCAAATGCACGATGTTTTGAATGATCCAATGGCTTTAATGCCTGTGTTAATTGAACTTTATATACTTTTAGAGCTAAATTTCTTCGTAAAATACGCCATATTGTGGATTCACTGAGTCCAAATTGTTGTGAACGTCGACTAATGAAAACTTCTGAGTCTTCAGCCTACAATTTCACGTGCCAAATCAATGTACTCTGGTGAATGACCACTACGACTATATATTGTTCTTCTTTTATTTTCCACCGAACCAGTTTCTTGAAATTTTTGACAATTCAATTGATATGCTATGACAATTCAATTGATAGTACTTTTAGATAGATGATTATATAAACCGTAAATATCACGTCATTTTCTATATCATTTTTCAGTGAACGCCCCTTTTTATAAAATAATTTAGCCATATTAACGCGTTGTTGTACTGTGTTTGACTCAATTTTTATAAATGTCATATATTACAGTTCTGAAATAAGACTAGGCCTAGGCAAGTTCACGACACCATCTGTGTTTGACTCAAGAATGGAAAAACCGCTCAATTTGAATGGCCCATTATCATTAAGGCTGTTGGCAGTATTTACATACTGCCTAGGCATCGTATTTAAAATTAACTGACCCGATAGACACTGTCCTGTCCTGTCCAAATTTTAATAAATTTATTTGTGATTCTTTTGTGAATTTGTGAAAAGTTATTGGAAATGTATAAATAATGTAAAAATTTGACTTTCCCACTTGCGCAACATAATTCAGGGGTTTTATTTCTGTATTTCACACAACGCTCATCGATCCAATAGCAATGGATTGATCTGCACTGTAATCAATTGTCATGTTGTAATGGAATGCAGCTCGATGAGTATTCACGACAACATTTGTTTGTTTTCTGCACGATTATTCAAATTTATTGTCGCGAAATTGGTTTCTACTGACCGATGATGTATCATTTGATGCATATCATCTTCGTTTGCATTTTCTCTTTCTTCTTATGTACATGTCGCATTGCTCTGCAGTTCGATTAGGTCGAAAATTTTTTTGGTTTGTAGGATTGCGAGTTCTGCGATCTAAATTGCTCCTTTTTATTGGTGGCATTGCAATGCTATTAAATTCTGTTAACTCAATTCAATTTTATCGATTGCGATAAAATGTACGATGCGAAGAATCACAATTAAGCTGAAAATCGATAATTGATTCATTTTGTTGTTACTCTATAACCATTTGTCACTTCAAAACTCACCGTATTTTGCAGATAGACCTATTAATTTGTTTGAAATAAAACAACGAAACTTAATTAATTTCATGAAACAATTGCCGTGAACTTACAACATAATCACAATCCATCTGAAAATAATTTTGAATTAACTGAATCAATTTTTAGTCACTATGTAACCGATCAGCTTGATTCATAATTTGACAATCAGATGTCATGCGACTTTGTCCGAATTTTCCGACTTTCCTTTATAATTATCCCGATTTTTTCTGAAAACTTTTCGAAGACTATAACGAACAAAACAAAACAATAATTACGCATATCCATCGTTCGAATCGTGAGTGATGGTCTTGAGTTCATACAAAAATACCATAGAAAAAAACACTTTCAGTTTTTCCAGAATTTTCCAATTTTCCGGGCAACTTTTCAAATTTGTCTTTCCCTAAATACCCTATTCAGACTATTAGAAACATTAAAAAAAAATTGCCAAATTGGTCGAGCCTTTCTCAAGTGATGCGCTTACCAACGAACAACATGTAATTTTTATTCATATAGATTAATTATAATCAAAGTAAAATGGAAAAACATACTTTATGCAGAACTCAAAAAACGTAATACTCACTACATAGAAAATATTACAAATTCGGAAGCCAGTTGTTTACTAATGGACATAACCACTATTGGAGGCATAATTTATACATTTTAATTAACAGGTCTTAACCAGTTACATTTGTCACTGCTCGCTGTATATATGCTCCGTGAATTAATGAAAATAATGTATATTGCAAAATATTAATTTTTATTTATAAAAAATCTATGTATGATAGAAAATTGTTTTTGCAGGTCTGTTTTCAGCGTTTCAAATTACACCAAAACACTCAAAAATTACTATGTTTACAGTGCTCTAGCTTAATTTATTTTTTATTCAAATACGAACGTTGTAGAATTTAATGTTGTTCTTTAGGGTTAGGATAATTTCGAATTAACTCAGATTAAATAAATAGTAGAAACTATATACAAGTTTGTAATAAAAACAAATTAAATTTTCTGAAATATTGTGAACAAATGAATAAATGGCAATTCAAAATTCAACTTTTCATTTAACCGAAACAATGTCTACCACAATCTAACAAAAATTTTAATACTTCCTATTACAAATGTAAATAGATTTATCATTCTAAATAAGACAGGCGTTTCGCATAATACTGGCACATATTTTACTAGTTCAGGGAAAACCTGGAAATTCTCAGTGCATTTCCTTGACCATTTCAGATTTGAAATAATTTTCCAAATGTGCAGAAGTATGCCAGTTGAGATATATAATTTACCCTGCGATCGTCGCCCTCGCCTTTGAATTAATTATTATTGTTTCATTACGGCAAAATTAGTTTTTGGGGTCACTTTGGTATGAATATCATATTCAAATTTGTCCGGTTGCCGACAACTCAAATTAAAAATTCTTTTTGTTTCAGATTTCGGTGAGGTTTTAGAAATTCTAAAAATAAATCTTGAAATCGTAATTCTTATATATATATATATATATATATATATATATATATATATATATATATATATATATATATATATATATATATATATACATATATATATATATATATATATATATATATATATATATATATATATATATATATATATATATATATATATATATACCTAGCAAGTATCATGCAACCATGCGTCAAACTTCCAAGAGGCCTATGTTCAAAACTTAGAACATTTGATATGGATAATTAAAAATTTCCAACTAGAGGATACAGACATACTGGCAAGCCTGGACATTGTCTCACTGTATCCAAGTATCCCCATAGACGCCTGGCCCTGGACTTAATTTCCATGAACGAAGACTTTCCACCATATGTGGGATAACTCTCCGAACACTGCTTGAATAATACATATTTTTCCAACCAGCAGATCTACAGACAGACCGACGGTGTCCCAATTATCTTTATCACCCGTTATAGCCAACCTGTTCATCGAAACAAAGGCATTGACCAACGCTCCTGTAAAATCTAAACTTTGGAAAGGCAACGTAGATGATATCTTTATAATATGGCCTCACGGAAACGAACTTCTAACCAACTTCCTAATCCATTTAAACGAAATCCACCCCAGAATAAAGTTCACCCTGGAAGTCGAACAGGATAGAAAAGTGCCGTTTTTGGATCTCCTCATCACAAGGAAACTTTCTGCAACTCTCGAATACACAGTGTATAGAAAACCAACTCACACCGACCGATACCTCAACGCTAAATCTCATCATCATCCTTCTCAAATCCAAGCAGTAGCAAACACCTTGATTTCGAAGATGCACGAAGCAAAGAACTACCAAAAATTTCCACAGCCCTTAAACAAAATGGATATTCAGTAAATTGTATCAGGAAAGCCATTCGACCTTCAGGAAACCCAAACACGAAGAACAATAGAGGATCATGAACCAAATACACCAAAGGTCCTGTTACCATTCGTAAAAGAAATCACAGATAAGATAGGTAGACTACTAAGGAAACATAAGATCAGAACAGTCTACAAGCTGCACAAAACTATCGCAAACATCCGAAAAAACCCCAAGGACAAAGTTACACTGGAAAATCATGGGGTGTATAGTATATCCTGTTCCGACTGCAACAGAACATACATAGGACAAACAAACAGACGAATATCGGCCAGAACTCAAGAACATAAAAACAACTTAAAAAACAAACAAACCACTTCCACTCTGTTCCAGCAAAATTAATTTTGAAGGAGCCAAAGAAATAACGAATATTGAAAACTACAAGGTCCGAACAATCAGAGAAGCCTTTGAAATAGAAGAAATGGGTGAGCTAAATAAGCGAAACAACGCTCGCAACATTCCAAAACTATGGAAATCCCTTCTGAAAAAGAAGAAACGCGGCAACGTGGCGGCGAGGTAGAAAAATCAATAAACGGACGCCCGACAGCTGAGCCGTTGCTGAGCGCCGCAAATAGTCCGGAACTACCCCGATATAATCTGCGCAGTCGCCGGCTGGCTATAAAAGGAAGCATAACTATACGAGCATGTCAGTTGGACTCTTCAGTCGAAGCGGACAACACTTGAAAATGCCAAATGAGATTTTGGCGAAATGTCGTGACTCTTCACAGAATCAACGGATCGACACCCGGAATGATTTAGAAACATTAACGGTTTAATTTTAGAGATATTTAAAAAAAATGTTTTTGGTAGTTCTGTAAGCTGTTAAAAAAAACTGTCAACTTAGGAATAGGAATCACCCTGTATAATTTAAATATTTCACTTGCAATTATTTTAAATCAGCATATTCGATGTTCGTTTAAGATAGATTTTCTTTCGCGTAATTAAGTGATATATTTTTTACTTAAATGCAAAAATTAAGACATTTCAAAATTTCTGCTATATTTTAAAAATTTCTATAATTGTTTCGACACACTGTGCCTTCTTCAGATATCATCACAGTGCCTTCTTCTGCAACATTGTTTTGTCGTACAATTATTATACAAATGTTTAAAATATAGAGAAAATTTAGACATACGTTATTTTATTTAATTAGGTGAAATATACATGAAATATTTTATATTACTGATGTCACTTTTACTAAAGCTTTCACATTTGGCTTTACACTTATTTTTCCATACAAACATTAAATCGCTATTAATAATAGATATTGTTAAATATTCTTTTACTAATATTGATATAAACTAATGCTTTTAAAGTGATTCTACAAGAATATATTTCTCCCTTATATCTGAATTAGAAACGCACTAAAATTATATTGAGAACTTTCACTCAACATCTTCTACAAAACACCGATTTATGATTTTAGGCATAACATTCTCAGATCTAAAGTGTCAGACAAAACTGAAAGACATCACATATTAAAATCTCAATTCGAGCTCAATGCAAAGGGACAAAGTTTTGTATAAATTATATTTAAAGTTGAGTAACCTCGGAAAGCAATTTTGGGAAAGCGTAAGGGAAACAATAATAATGAATTCAAGTGCGCGACCAAGGTTAAAAGGTAAATTAAACGTAGTAACTTGCGTAATCGTGCATATTTAGAAAATCACGACTGAAATAGTAAAGGAAATGCACCGAGGATTCTCAAGTAGCTGGTGAATTTGTGAAATATATGGCAAAATTATACTAAATACCTTTACCATTCAAATATGAATATTTGTACATTATCAAAACAACGAAAGAAAAAACAACTGTAATTTTATGTTTCTTTATCTTATAAAATATTTCTTCTGGGGTATATTCTAGTTTCAATAAAATATACAGTTATAGCAGATTGTTATTGATAATATATACCACAGAATACTTCAGAACAATTAAAAGTTTTCAAATAAATTGTTTTACTGGATGATGTATGTAAGCTAATTATTTACAAATTAATCTATAATACATTATTGTAGATCTCTCACTTAGAGGTTATCTAACTTTTACTGAATAAAGTTATTTACTAACTAGAAATCTCTTACTTCTTGCATACTTCACTTCTTATATAATTAAATGACATTCTCCAAGACCCAATCTTGAAGTATTAGAACTGAGTAAACACAAAATTTACATACACACATGCTTCTAAAAAGATGGATTCCAAACTTTAAAATAATCATTTTTCTAATAGAATTAATGATCAGTCAAAATAACAATATTGATTACAAATTGTTTAAGATAATAAAAAGTAAAGTAAAGTGTTTGGGTTAGAGGCGCATCAGCAACTAGGCTATTTAGCGACTGGACCTACAGCTTAACGTGGGTTCCGAACCACGGTCATCAGCTTCCGACAAACCGAGGCCAGCACCCCCCTCGGGCTATAAACCCTTGGTTATGTGCCTACCCATAAGTCTATCAGGAAACCTACCGACTGGCGAGTGACCAACGTAGAACACTTCTCAGAAGGCATCCGGCCTTACCCAGCCTTTAACTGGCGTGACTGAGGGGTAATTCGTAGTCGGATTTTACACTCTTGCCTAGAAACAATCACAAACATTTAGGAAAGATAAACGGATAGAAGAAAGAAAAATAACCATCCGAGCGCTGGAATCGAACCAGCTACCGCTCCAGCGCGGATTCGGCAAAGCAGACGCTCTTACCGCCGCACCAACGCGACCGGCTTAAGATAATATCTGTAGGTTTCTTTACTGGGGCATATTTATCATAAGCAATTAATATACATTTTCAATTGATTTTCAGTAATAACACTATACAGTAAATGTATATAAGCTGCGTAAACATCCTCTTTATGGAAGGCTACGATTATAATATTCTGGATATTAAGTCGAAAGTCCAATCCTAATTTATAGTAACCATATTAATAGCGATTTAATGTTTATATGGAAAAAAGAAGAGCAAAGTCAAATGTGAAAAGTAAAAGTGACATCAATTATATAAAATATTTCATGCATAATTAATAATTAATATACTATTATAATAATATATTATTATAACTAATTAAATAAAAGGACTTATGCCTAAATTTTCTCTATATTTTAAACATTTGTATGATAATTGTACAACAAAACAATGTTGCAGTTTTATTTCTGAAGAAGGCACTGTGTGTCGAAACAATTATAGAAATTTTTAAAATATAGCAGAAATTTTGAGTTCTTAGTTCTTCCATTTAAGTAAAAAATATATCACTTAATTACGTTAAAGAAAATATTTCTTAAACGAACATCCAAGATGCTGATTTAAAAGAATTACTAGTAAAATATTTAAATTATACAGGGTGATTCTTATGTTGACACTTTTTTTAACAGCGTACAGAACTACTAAAAACATTTTTTTTAAATTCCATTTTTTAAATATCTCTAAAATTAGGCCTACACACCCTTTAAGGGATTTTAAAAAATTCAAGCCCGGTCCTTAAAGTAATTGAAACAAATTTAATCGATCGCCCCCAAAATCAAAACGAACAGAAAACACAAGGTTTATAGTTTTTTTTTGTGAATCATGCATTCCTCTTATTTTTAATCTTGTATTTTATTATAAGTTTGAACGTGGTGTTCTATCGTGATTTTTGAAAAGATAAATTGGCCCACCTGTATGAAAATTGTGAATTAGTTGACATACTGTTAATTTATGGAGAGTGTCTTCAAATTGCCAATGCTGTATTTCAGCTGTACGCTGAATGTTTTCGGTTTCGGGTTTACCGATTACCGAAATTATTTATTCGGGTTGTGTAAAAAACCGGTGAATTTAGGAAACATTGTCGAAAGCATGCGGGAAAATCGGGAGTACCTGAAAACGTGCAACAGGACGTACAAATTTTGAATCTTGTCGAGGAAGGCCCAACCACAAGTACTCGGGAAATAGCACGGCAAGTTGAACTAAGCCAAAAAAAAGGTTTTTTACAACATTGCGGGAAAATCAATTGTACCCATTTCACGTGCAACGAGTTCAAGCCTTAGAGCCACAAGACCACCCTACCAGAGTTTAGTATTACGAGTGGCTCTTCACCAATATGAGAAGAATCAAAACATTACCAGAAACATTTTGGTTATGGACAAGACTTTATTTATCCGAAATGGAATTCACAATTCCTACAATACTCATTTTTAGTCAGTTAATAATCCTCATGCTTCTGGGCAAACAAATTTTCTACATAGATTTGCGGCTAGTGTGTGGGTGGCAATTGTCAACGGTATTCTTATTGGGCCTTTTATGTTGCCGGATCGCTGAACGGGCGAAAACTATCTGGAATTTTTACAAAATCATCTTCCCGGTCTTCTAGAAAATGTGCCTTTAAATGTCAAGTAGAAATCTGGGTCTTTCAGGATGGAGCGCCAGCCCATTTTAGGCGTAAACTGTGTCTTAGTCATAACTTTTCCAAATAATTGAGTAGGTCGTAAAAGGTCAGTTGCGTGGCCTGTTTGGCCACCAGATCTTAACGCCTGTGATATCTTTTTATGGGGTAACATGAAAAGCATAGTTTTTAAAACGGCAGTTAATTCAAGGGAAGAACTTATTGATCGCATAGAACATGCTGGTTAGACTATTAGGGAAAGACATTTACCACTATTACGCACATGCACCGACTATTGGATTCGTCGCGTCCAACTTGGTGTGGTATGAATCGGCGACCACTTTGAACATTTTCTTTAAGTACAAGGCCCAGGACCGGAATGAATGTTGACTAAATAAAATCTAAACACCTCACTAAAAAATTTCATTCCTCTACTGCCAGGCCCTACACATTCATTTTAACTAGGCCACATTCTAAGCTACACGTCTTCGGTACGTAATAAGAGGAAACACCCACCCAATAAGGAGAATTTGTTTTCCAAATTAATATGGTAAGTTGTTTCTCCTTCAGTTTTCTGAAAAATGCTATTAGAAAAAATGTTTATTTTATCGAGTTTTAAACGTGATTCGTAAGTTGAGACTTTTTTAAGTCTCAGCTTAGGAATCACCCTGTATTCAAATTGCATTAACAGATTTTAGAAAGTTTGGATTGTAATCAAATAATTTGCATTTGCATTTTATATCAAGTTATAATCAAAGAGTGTCGATAGTACACTGATATTTTAATGAGATATTAAAACAAACTGTGTAAGATGCAACTGACTATCAGGGAAGAGAATGACTGAGAATTGACTATTAGGGAGAGATTCTCCTGCGAAATCACACTTAATACACATACAATTATGCATATTTGAGTTTTATTGTCCTTTCTAATCTTTTTTTCTGAAACATCGACCAAACCAAAATAAAAAAAACCAAATTAAAATTATTTGCATTTTACACAAAAAGACAAAACTGTGTAAATTATATTTATAGCAAAGTGATCTCGGAAAACAATTGTATCGTAAAGGAAACAATAATAATTAAACTAAGCGCGTGGGCCTCGGTCAGAACGTAAATTAAATATCGCAATGGGCCTAATCGCATACATTTATAAAATGGTTTCAGAATTAAAATGGTCAACAAATACACTGAGAATTTTAAGGATTCTCGTGAATTCGTACAATATGGGTAATTGTACAGGAAATCCAGATCCTGTCTGGAGGGATGATAAATTTATTTACTCTACATTATTTACTTCTACATTATATACTGAAGAACAAAAAATAATACTGTAAAAAATAAATTTTAGTGCATTAATATTATGTTTGTGTACAATATGGGATATTATGTAATGATTAAAAAAGCAATAAATTCAACATCTCATGCATAAAAATGAGCAGGTCTATGATGATTATTGTAATACTCTATAATTCTGCGGTTTATGAATTAAATTAGACGATTTATGTTTTCTCGTAGCAAGGTGAGGGACCATCATTTATCACAGTAAACAATTTTTCAGAACAAAACACCATATTTTATTTCCGTTCACTTTCTTTCTTTTAACTCATTTTCCCTGTCCGGTTCACCTCCTGTATAGGGTTTCAATAGCACGAAAAGTAAAAAGGAGGAAGGGAAAAGCAAACAAATCTTCAGCAGCACTATGTTTTTCTACGCCCTCCCACTTTAAAAACCCACAAGCTGTCACTGTATCCCAGGCACATCGTGCTTATGCTTCTAGTTCGTTTAAAATTGTTAGTCGGCGCAATCGCTCAAGAATTTCACAATTCTAACACATACATATTCTTTCCACGATAAGTATGGAAATTTACATATATTTTTACAAACTGTTTGCTATGTGGCATTATCTTGATGAAAAAGGAAATTTGGACAATCTTGCAGATATGGCACCAACTATGGGCCGCAATAGTTGGGTTATATAATGGGCTGCATTTAAACTTTGTCATATGATTACTAAGGACAACCTGATAACCTTTTGTCACATATAATCCACCATTCCATAATGACTACAGTGATAGCGAAAATTCTGAATTTATTATTATTCAGCGCTAAAGGCCTTGCCGTCCCTTGGCTTTATGTCTATATTACGGTTACCCTTCGAATTTTCGAGAACTGATGTTCGACGTTATGCGGCTTGCCCTTAGGGCTAAAAATTTATACCCGAACCAAGATTTCTAAATAAGTGACTAAATAAAATCTAAGCACCTCACTAAAAAATTTCATTCTTCTACTGTCAGGCCCTACACATTCATTACAACTAGGCCCCATTCTAAACTACACGTCTTCGGTACGTAATAAGGGGAAACACCCACCCAATAGGGAGAAGGAGCACGCATCTCCATCACAAATAAATGTCGATTAACAATAATCATCGAAAAAAATACTTGCAGTTACAACAAAACCATTACCCATTCACCGGATATTTTCCTGTACAGTAAGAAATTTAAGATGCCATTTGTCATATCCTTCAAGAATAACTAGAATATTACTTGTGCATAACTCTGATCCTCAAATAATGTTTTATCATCGACGTCATAACAATGGAGGCAGCTATGTTGAAATCGTCTCGCTGCTTCACGAAATCTTCAACCTATTTCTTTTATAGCAATTGTCCGTCATTTTCAAATTCAGATAATCGCCTGAAACTACGTGGTTTGCGAACTCGTGACATTTAAATATTTTTAAATATTGTCTAAATGGTTATGACATGTTCATATATGTTTTTCTTCTTTTGGGGTTTTCGCCACGATCAAATACTCAAAAAATATCCAGAATATCTGTTCTTATGTAAATAAAAGAATTACTGGGTAAAAAACAAAACAGAGACTAATTTCTCAGTGATTCTTTTTCTGTAAAAAATTTGCCTAAAGACAAAAAATTTAAAAAATACAAAATCTTCTAAAATAAATACAGACTTTTGAGCGTTAACGTTTCGGGAGGTCTTCTCTTCCCGTTTTCAAAATATAAATTAAATATTTTTAACAGAACCACAAGAATACCATGTAGCTTATCTCACACCTCAGAATACCTCACAACGTAATTAGAATAATTTTTTTTAAACAAATTTTTAACAATCGCTTGCAAAAATATAAAAGTAAATTGGATAAAAGTCTTTCACTAAACATTTATGATGAATTTTCATCAGGTAAAAGACAACACAATCCAATAGTTAATTAACTAAATACATATCTATCATAAAATATATATGTATAAAACAGTGAGTATATTTTCAGTCAGAATATATATATATATATATATATATATATATATATATATATATATATATATATATATATATATATATATATATATATATATATATATATATATAAAAGTTCCTGTTAATATATCCCAAAAATTGTTTCTTGAAAGGGCTAGAGCCCCTTAAAGGGGGACCTCTGAAGATAGATTTTTCGCAATATTTTCGAAACGGTTTGTGCTAAAGTGGTGAAATTTGTTATACTTTAATAAGCTGGAAAGGAAAAACGTTTCTTGTGTTAATAATTAAATATTTTAGTTAGGGACGTTACAAACGGGGACGTTTCCTTGGTAAATGCTGCCATAACTTTTTTATTTTTAGTACTTTTTAATTTTTTAAATGAAATTATTGAATCGCAGAGTTTTTGGTAAAAAAGGTCCTCTTAGTTCATCTCGCTGGGATAGACCGTTTTCCAGAAAACTTACTTTTTCTAAATCGACGCACGATTACATGGATATCGAAATGATTTTAATAATGAAGTAAGCGGCTGTCACTGTTAATCTTTGTCTGTGACGTTTGGTAAACTGGACCATTTACACAATAAAGTCTAGATTTTTAATGTTTAAACAGTAAAATGGCCCATTATTCCTTCGAAAAAATGGCGAATATGCATTTTATGTATGGGAAAGCGTATATGCAGAGGCTTTTCCTGGACGAGTACATCCTTGTACAGAAACAATCCAATCCTTCCAAACACGACTGTGGAAAAAGCCGGAGCACCAGAACTGTAGAAAATGAAGAACGAGTTCTAGAAAATGTAGCAGATAACCCAGGAAGAAGTGTCAGACGAATTGCCGTTCAAGAAGGCATTCCTAAAAGTACCGTGTGGGGAATTTTTAGAGGGCAAGCGCTCTATCCATATCAGTTACAGAAAGTTCAAGACTTAAAGGCTAATGACCTACCACAAAGAATCCAGTTTTGCTAATGGTTAAGGAAGCAATTGCGTTTAAATAAAAATTTTGTACAGAATATCCTATTTACAGACGAACCTATGCCCATACGCAATGGAATTTTTAATTCTCACAATATTCATGTGTGCGGAAGAAAATCCACATGAATTTTTCGAATCGGGGAATCGGGACAAATTTTCTATCAATATCTGGACATGGATACTAGGGATTTTTTTGATTAGACTGTTTGTGCTTCCCAACCGTTAAAATGGACAACAGTATTTGAACTTCTTTGAAAACCATTTGCTGGACCTAATGAAATATGTACCATATCAGTTTAGATGGCATGTTTTTGGCCCTGTAGAGGAATTGCAGCAAAGTGTATTTATTACTTTTGATTATATCAAAAATAAGCCTGGTATTTTCTGCAGGCTAAAATCTTTTATGAAGAAAAGGATTAGAAGGTGGATTGAGATGAATGGAGGTTATTTTCACCATCTATTGTGAATAAGTGCTAAATCCTTAATAGTAATTAGTTTTTTTGTTGTTCTCTACTAAATAAATATTTTCGTACAAGTGTGCCTACTTAATTATTAAGAGGCATTTCGATATCCGTGAAATCGTGCATCGATTTAGAAAAAGTAAGTTTTCTGGAAAACGGTCTATTCTAACGAGAAGAAATAAGTGGACCTTTTTTACTTAAAAATCTTTGCGACTCAATAATTTGATTTAAAAAATTAAAAAATATTAGAAACAAAAATGTTATGGCAGCATTTACCAAGGAGACGTCCCTGACTAAACTATTCAATTATTAACCCAAAAAACGTTTTTCCATTCCAGCTTATTGAAGTATACCGAATTTAATGACATTAGCATAAACCGTTTTGAAAATATTGGCAAAAAACCATTTTCAGAGTTTCCCTTTTAAGGGGCTGTATTCCCTTTAAAAGGCAATCTTTGGGGTATGTTTATAGGAACTTTTTTTTTAATATTTCGACGTTATTTTTGGACACCCTATATATATATATATATATATATATATATATATATATATATATATATATATATATATAGATTACTGTACCTTCTCTAATAATCAATTTCCATTTCATATGCATATTACATAATTTGTTTTAAAAACTCAATATCAACAATATCAGTATTGTATTGACACTGCAACCTATGCAAATTATTTATTTACAATTTTACATATTTTTACATTATAAATATTGAAATATATTACTGCAAGTTGTATTTAGTTCAAACATTGCAAGTTCTTGAACTTACATCTTCAATTATATGATAAGTTTTATTTTCTCTAACATAATTAAGTGATATGCAAAAAATATGACTATTTTATTATGCATATATATATATATATATATATATATATATATATATATATATATATATGTGCATAAAATATCACTAATTTTGTATGCCACTTTAACAATTACTTTGAAAATCTGTTTTAGTTATAAGGACGATTTTCCTTTGAATAAATTTGCAATATACTAATTATATTATAATATAATTATCAATAAAATGAAAGAAAAAGAAATGTAGGAAATGACATAAACATGAAATCGCTATTAATACTACACATTGTTAAATATTCTCTCTCTATTATTCATATAGTCCAATATTTTTACAGTGATTCCGCAAAAACATATGTATCACCTATGTTTGAATGAGAAATAAAATTTGATTCTTGAAAACTTTAACTAAAATCTTTTTTTTTTAACAACATCTACATAACACCTTATGTTTTAGGCATGTCCTCCTAAAATCTAAAGTGTCATATAAAAATGAAACATATGACGTATTAAAATATCGGTTCAAGCTTTATGCAAAGGTACAAAGTTTTGTATAATTTATATATATGGTGGAATAACCTCGGAAAGCAATTTTGCCGTAAGGGAAACAATAATAATTAATTTAAGCGCGCGGACCATGGTCGAAAGGTAAATTAAACACAGCAACTGGCGTAATCGTGCACATTTGGAAAATCATTACAGAAATAGGAAAGGAAATGCACCGAAGATTCTCAAGTACTTCCTGAATTCGTGAAATATATGTCAGGGTAATAGTAAATACTTGTAACATTTAAATACGAATAATTGCACATTAACATAGCACTGAAAAAAAAACTGAAATTATCGTGTTCTTTATCTTAAAATATATTTCTTCTGGGTTTAATTCTAAACTCGATAAAATCATTATTAACAAAATAATAATTACAATAGAATACTTCATTTCAATTTAAAGTTTTTATAGAAATAAGTTTACTTGATAAAGTATGTAAAATTACTACTTCCAATTTAATATGTAATCAATTCTGTAGGGCTCCCATTTAAAAAATATCCTAAAAGTAAAACTATAAAACCTAACCTACCCAACTTTACTGATTACAGATCTCTCTCTTACTGTTTGTATATATGACATATTCCAAGAACCAATCTTGAAACATTGATATTTAGTAGAAATAATTTTCAAATTTTTTCAGTAGAAATAAGTTCCAAAAAACATGGATTTGAAAATTTAAAAATATTAATTTTCCTAACAAAATTAAAGATTAGTTATAAAAGCAATATTAATTACAATTAGTATAAAATAATATTTGAGGGTTTTCTTTACTCGGAAATACTTACCATACGTCGGTGATCTTTACCATAGTATCGTAAAAATTGTACACTATATTATTTAGTATATTTTTCAATAAGGAAAGGCTTAATTTGCGTATTAAGATTGGAACTCAAATTAATACAACCAAAATAATAGACACGGAAAATATGTTAAAATACAGTAGAACCTCCGAATTCGTCGATGCAGTATTCACCGTTCGGTACAAGCTTGACACCCCTATCAAGAACTACGGCGACTGATGGACTATAGTCCGGAGGAAATCGTATAATGGGGTGGCAGAAGACATGGCAGATCTAAACTTCAGATACTGTATGTTTAGGTGATGAAAGAAGAAAGAAGAAAAGTGCAGTGAAATAGTGTGTTGGTAACCATAAGTACCAAGTACCGTATTTATATTATTGAAAAGTCGAAATACCTTCAGTGTTATCGGCGAATGAAATAAATCAAATAATATATTAAGACAACACTACCCTCTGGTACTCGTCCAACAGAGGGGGAGTGGTGCAAAGTGCTTGGCCTACCCCGTCCAGCAGTCAAACAGCGGAAACACTAAGGCAGGAAAGATAATTGTTTTAGAGTGATCTAGATTTCCAGATGTGCAGTTTTGGGGTTATTTTCGAAAATTACTTCGGGTGGATGGAGTTAAACGCGAAACGAAGGTACAAGCTTACGAATCTGTCGGGCACCGGTTGAAACATACGTATACATAGGCGTAATATTATTAAAAGCAAAATATTATAAAAGCAGACTTAAGCTTCTACTTATGAAGACTTGTACGAAAATATTTGCTTATTTCTACTTGAATTCAATTTTACTTGAAAAGTCAGAGTTTGTCAACAAACAAAAATTTGATATTGAAATTTTTAGAGTGAAAAATTAGACTAGAGATTTACGACAAAAAATTAAATGACTTTTTTATAAAACACTTAAAACACTTAATTTTAAATAAGTAATATATAGCACGTACCTTTTTCTTTGCTTTTTTTCCAAGATTTCAGTTATCTGTTCAAGACGTCTGAACCAAACAAATAAGTCACAACTTCCGTTGTTATAGTGCGTTTCAAGATATATCATTGACCGATTGGCTGCAATAAACTCTTAACAATCCCTGCCGTAACGAAACCCGGCAAAGTTACGAAAACGAAACGTAAACAGGGCCGGGCCTAATAAAATAAGAGGTAAAAAGATAAAATTAATTTTATTCCTACTTTGATAGTTTCGAAATATTTTAGTATAGTTCGCATTCTTTTCTTAAACAGTGCACTTCTATAACGAAACGAATTAACGAAAACTCCGTTGTCTACAGTTATAAATATTGTGTCAAAGCCAATTAAAGCCAAAAAAGTCCGCAGTGATTCTGGTAAAAGCAAATGTGTTGACGAAAACGACAAAGACTTAATTCGAAGCAAAATTTATGCTATATATTAAGAGCAAACTGTGGCTACATTGCATTCATGGCAATAGCGACTAAGGAAAGATGAAACCAACATTCTTTGCAGCAGAACTAGCCTCCGGAAAATATGATCTCAAATGGGTTTTGCATATCGGACCATTAACAAAAGACCAATATTAATGGAATCACAACGATTGCGGTTTGACTACTCTATAAAAAAAAATACAGATTACAAATTGTCCCATTATCTACCTTGATGAAACATGGTTCGATACACATGAGACGCCAGCAAAAGGATGGGTAGATACATCAAGAAAATGCCAAATCAAAGCCCCAGCGAACAAAGGAAAAAGAATTACAATTTCACATGCTGGGGGTTCCATTTTTTTTAGGGCTGTCTTCCAAAAATATTAAACATTCATCTTTGGACTACCATGACGACACTACAATAGAACTTTTTGTAGATAAGTTTATAAATAGCCTTTTGCCCAATGTATCTAAGGAAAGTGTAATTGCAATGGACAATGCTAGTTATCATAACCGCCAAAAAAAAAAATAAAGTTCCTAATACAAATAACACTAAATTAGAAATTTAAAACTATATGTTAAAATACAATATATATTTCGACATTATATTTTAAAATATAATATAAAGTCATTTAATATTAAACATGAATATGTATGTGATACCATTGCTGCCAATATGGGACATACGATTTTACGCTTTCCTCCATATTACTGTATTTTTAATCCAATTCGGCATAGGTGGCATCAGGTAAAATCCAATGTTAGAGCAGAAAACATATCTCCGACTCTGCAACATTAATTTGGAAGGTTGTAGATAATATTCCCAAAGAAAATTGGATAAATTCGATTAACCATGTTATTAAAATAGAAGATTCCTATGTATCGTTTACTAATAATATAAAACCACTTATTATTAATAGATCAAAGTGGGAGTGAAAGCGAAACCGAATTAAATGTATAATTAAATTTAAGTTATAATTTTTATTGTACTAATAGATAAATTTATTTATTCACTTATTTTTATTGTACTAATAAATTCCAAATACACAAACCAATAAACAATGTTTTAGTGATACATAATAATAATTATTTAATCATAATTTATCAATATTTTATTTTCCCATAATTATTCAGAAGTTAAACCACTCCGGCTCTAGCGCCTTTTAAGAAACTAGAAATATTTTTATTGAGATTTATTGGGGCTACTAACATTTTGCCGAAGGGGAACGAACAGAGTTCGACAAAATCTACACGCTGTTGCCTATTCAATGTCCCAAGTGTTAATATAAAAATAGAGCTATAAAATATAACAAATAATTTTCACTAAATAACTAAAACAAATTAATTTTCTTTTAGAATATTCGTAACATTGGTTAAAAGCTTTCATTATCTAAAAGAATTGCTTACTTGAAGAAAATAATAATAATAGCACATAAATAACATATTCAATAATAAAATTCATTGTTGATATAACTAAGTGAAATCAGAATACCATAATGACCGTTATATTTCAAAAATTAATATATTACTAGTTTTTGTGTCACTTAAAAACAAATTGAGAGTTCGTGGAATTTTCAATTGTATGTATTCAATTTTTATTAAAGTTGCATTAAAAAATAGGTAATAGAATATTGAAGTGCTAAAATATATCAAGCAGAATAGTATATGAACGGCATATGAATTTAATATCAACATACGTAAATTTAAACACTGTAAACACTGACACATTCATGCTCTTGGACTTAAAACTCAATTAACTCTTATCACCAACTAGCCATTTAAATGGCAATTTTCATTTTCTAATTGTTGAAACATAAACCATAAATAATCTTCAACAGCGCTTCTTTTAAGGAAAGCGATTCGTGTTATTTTATTGTTGCATAAGCTTTTTTGATTTCAAGTGCAACATACATCCTTGCCATTTTTTTTAACTCATTATAAATTGATTGTTAAACCAACCGATAATTTTAAAGTATTTAAAATTCAGAAGGAATTAGAAAATTTATTTTATTGATATTCAGTATAAAATAGAATTAGTTTTCAATAAATTTAAACTAACTATATAAAAGACTACATTTGCCACCATTCAAATACACAAAATAGCATAGAAATTCCCTTGAGGACTTTCGTTTGACCCCCTCAACACTTGGTCAACTTATGATTTCGGGCAACACTTTTCACAAAACATCCACTAGCATATCAAGCGAAACTGAAAGGGAAAATAAATTAAAATATTAATCCATGTTGTGCGCAAGGGGACAAAACTGTGTAAATTATATTTATAGCGGTGTGACTCGGAAAAAGGAATTATAAGGGCGATGAAGGAATTATAATCAATTAAAAGATTTAATTTTACTCTAACAAATCTTGAGGCAACGAACTTAAATAGATGAAGAGTTGTATTTAGTATTCATAAACTTAAAAAATCATATATCACAATGATTAGAAGTAAATTGTGGAAAGCGCAATGAAATCTTGACAGAGTTTGGCAGCATACTACAACTATTGATAGATATATTTAACAACAATTATGCACCAGCTTTAATCGGTAAGCAATTATCAGTTCCTATTAGAATGTATTGATAAGATGCTACATTTAAATTAAACTTTGTAGGCGATATGGTTATAATCGGTTAGGACCCTTTCAATTTGGAATTCATGACGTAATTATCAATTTTGCTAATAAATGAGAATTAATGGAAACATTAATTATTAAAATATCTAGCGGCGATAGATGTAAAAAAATCAGAAATCACGATTTTGGGCAAGGAAAGGCAAGAATATAGACATATCAAGATAGACATATGCAAAATGCTGCAAGTCGAGGAAATAAAATATATGTGATCAATAATTACTGGGAATGGGATAATAGATGACGAAATCAATAATAGAATAAACGCGGTGTACAAAATCTGTTATGCCTCAAACATAAAAGAAACGCGAAACGCATAAAAAAACGCGAAAAATAAGAAAGGTGGTGAGTCATGGTTGTTATCTAGTAGATATAGGGCCGTATTGAGAGCATGCGAAGTGAGGTTTCCAAGAACGATAAAAGGGATATTGAAAAAGGGTACAATATAAAATGGGGAAATCAGAGACAATTAGAAATTACAGTGGTAGAACAAATTATAGATGAGAGGCAGATTTGTTGGCACCTGGTGAGCCAGTGAACAAGAAAAGCAAGTGAAGTCTAGGATTAGCTCGAATATTGAAGGAATATTGAAATGAAAGTTAGACAAAAGTTAAGAAGAAAATATTAGGGCAATTTACATGGATAGGGATGAACAAATCTTTACTACACTAGGTAATGAAACTTATAGTAGAATATTGCAATGAAATTGGCTTAAGATATGACAATGTAAAAAGTTTTCATTAGAAGACAAAGCTTGACTCAAACACACCTCAACACTGAAAGCTCGATGACGACCGGATAAGCATTTAATTTTCAGATCCGAGAATGATATTTGATAGGGTTAAAAGGAAAGATAGAACTTGAATCCATCACTTTTAGTCTATTGAATCCACCCCACAAGAAAGTCAGGTTACTTTTTAATCCCATGTACAAAAGTAAAAGTTTTGGCTTTTGAATGGATTTTTTATTCACTATCGATTACGTAGATACCCCTTATAACACAATATTACATAACAATCTTAACAAATCTTAAAGCAATTAAAGGGGAAAAACAAGGAAAATTAATCCAATGTGTTTCTCCAGATACACATTGTTGTTGTAAACTATTGTGTAAATCTTGAATTAGTAACAATTTCAAATATGCCTTTTAGTTGTCAAAAGAAAATGAAAATAATTCTATGCCATTATTAAAAGCAATATTCTAAGCAATGAGGACCGGGAATAAAATTCGATCTCCACCAAATGTCGAACCTTATAGCCATAAGAAACATATTAATTTTTTTTTATATTTAATCTACCTGAATCTGGTTTCAGGTTTTCAAACAATCAAACCGAATGCATGGTAAGATAACAGTAATCGAGTCAGTAGCATAATAATGCTAAAGGACTACTAGTAAAGTCAGATCCACTGACTCAACCCATCAACTCAACGTATATTTCCTCCATTAAATATCATTATTAACCTTTTCTCAGCTTATAAATAAATGTAGGAGATAAACATATATTCTTTTGGACAGAAAGGTCGGAAATAACAAATCGCTTATTTGAATTTTCTTTTTTTTCTAGAATGAACGGTTTCTATTATACTGTAATGTTTTGGTATCGGTTAGTATCCTTCTCTGCTACCTTATATTACAAAAATAATATAATACACTCTAATTACTAATTATATCTCAAATTATATAAAATATTTATACTTATATTTATACTTATACTGAATATTAAAACTTTCAAGGAAATAGTGTCTCTTAAGTCACAGGGATTTTGGCACAAAAAGTTCTAATATAATAAACCCATCTAATATAACGTTAGTAATAATTGTTGCAAATATACCTATTTTGCTATTTTCATTTAAACCAGCAATAGATCGAATTAAAACAAGCAATAATCTAATATATGATATATGTTTTTTGCTCAAATTAGACCAAATATTTAATATAAAATTAATAATACAAATATTAATCAATGATATAATTACCTTTCTTCTCTATAATTACTATTAAGTCATTTAGAGAAACAGTGTTACGTTTTAGAAAGAATACCAACATCCTAGTGGCATTTCATTATTAGTTACCATACTGTTCAACTAAGAAATTTCGAACCGATTGATTGATCGAACAAATTAAAATGTTTCTTATTCTCTATGGCTTTACAACTTATAAAAAACCTTTGTCTGTCCCCAGAGATATATAAGTCTGTGTTTATTTTTACATGGAGCTATGGACACGCATTTCCATAACCTCTATAACCTAGCTTTAAAGGAGCGTCGAATTTGTATCAATGCTTCCTTGCCTCTTCCGGTATCTTTATCTACTTCGTTCATATCTCACTCTCCCTTCTCAATCCGTTATTCTCATTTCTTGCAGATCCTTTCTCGCTCCCTTTCCTTATCTCTGCCTTGGTGTTCCCTTCGGTCTTGCTCCCTCTATGCTCTTCTCAATATTTTATTTTATCTCTCGACGTAGCCCCAAAAACTCAGTGGTTTATTCCTAATTTCCTTCACTCTAATCTGATCTAGTAAATATTGTTAACAGTCCTTTATTCGTTCTAATTCTTCAACCCCCTTCCGTTTAGATGGGATCATATATTATCCTTTTTCAGAGACTTAATGGTAGTTCGTCTTTAATAGAGTCTGCAGTTCTGACCCCAATAATACTATTGGTCTAATTATTGTTGAATATATCTTTATTTTTGTATTCCTCGATATTGATTTAGATTTCAAGATATTCTGTAGAGCATTTTTTTTTGTTTCAGGGAATTTTGTTTCCAACTGTTATTTTTGCTGGAGCGTCCTATGATAGTCCATTGCGAGTCGTAATTACTGAGCTGACTTATGTTGAGTTTATTCCTAGACTGTTCCAATACTTCCTTCTTTCTACACATCATATGAAGATATCATCTGGATACGCTAAGATCTGAAACTGTATAGTAAAAATAAGTACGTTAATATTTATTCCTAGTCTCTTTACTTGTTCTATAGTTTCTAGAGTAAAATTTAAGTGAGTAGTTGACAATGGATCACCTTGTCCTAGGTCTTCTGTAATGTAAAAATCTTCTGAAGCTTAATTTTGAATACTTAGTTTGACTTTAATATTCTTGAAACACAGTTTTGTTAAGCTAAAGAGTTTTTGTGTTATTTAGAGTCCTTTTATCCTTATACCCTTATATCCTTATATCCTTATATCCTTATGTCCTTATATCCTTATATCCTTATATCCTTACTCCCTTCTAATTACGCTTGTACGAGTCGTACGCTTGCTAAAAATTTAAGATTAGGTGATATATAACTTCTTAGGTGATATAAAAATTCTCTAGAATTTGTGTGAGTACAAACATTTGACCGATCGTTGATCATTCTCTTCTGAATCCTCATTAATATATAAATTATTATGTCTATATATATATATATATATATATATATATATATATATATATATATATATATATATATATATATATATATATATATATATAAATATATATATTATATTAGATACAAATTCACAGATTATAATCCACCATGGTTATCTTAGGACTCTATTACTTTACAGGAGATGGACCTGATCCACAAATCAATTTGTCCACGTGAATTCGTGGACAAAACCACATGAATTAGCTCATTTTGGCAGTATACTGAGCATGATTAGAATTAATAAGCTATATTAAGGAAATGTAGGTTTAAACTGAGAGATTTAAAATCTATGGCTGTTACCCTATGTTACCCTGTTACCCTATGTTAAAACTCTATGGCTGTTGACCCAGATGCCATTAGTGAACACTTGTTTAACCCGTTTAAGATTCTTCTGCGCAAGGAAATAAAAATATTTAATCGGTCTATCTCCAGTAAAATTATAGTGTATAAAATAACCATGGTGGGCGTATTAAAAATGAAAATATAGTGTACAAAATAACCATGGTGGGCGTAAGTAAAATATAATATATTGAAAGTATACTGCATAAAAATATTACATATTTACGGAGTTATCGCACATACAGTGGAGCGCGCCAGAGCCCGTATATCACGATCCAGACAGCTTAATCAACATCTTGGCCTCTGAGATGCGCAAACAAAAGAGTGAGTGGGTCACTGTCTAAGAGAGACAGATAACAAAGAGTTCTGCGAATGTGCAGTATTTAACCGAAGTTAGCACGACGAATGCACTGCTTCGAATGAGCTCTGAAGCGTTAGGTCGTTCGGTAACTGTGCATTCAAACCTTAGATGCTGAGCTGTAAATATGGGCAGGTAAAAACCGGGCTATTCATTACAATATGATCTTATCTATTACCGGAGTATTTTGGAAATTTAGCTGGTCATTCGTGGTTACTATATGACCATTTATTAATGATATTTTTATTTCCAATATTTCAGGTAGGTCTAGTTTTTTACTTTTCGTTTCTGAATATTGTAATTTAACATTGTTTATATCTATAAAATGATTATTTTTAGTACGATGTGTATACATTCCAGTGCTTTTTATATTATTGAAGATATCTTTTTTGTTCTTATATAATATCGCTCGAAAAATTTTACAAAAAAAACATTATCAAGATAAGCACTTTACCGATAAACATAGAGAAAGTTTCGGGCCAAGTACAAGAGATAGTGCAGTGTATTTGCGTGTATAGTGCAAGTATAATTATTGGCACCTAAGCCACAGTTTTCGCTGAAATCACCGATGAGGCGCGAATAACGAGACAACCGGAGGAGTCTTTCCGAAACAAAAGCAGCTCGTACAGCTCGAAAATAGCTTATCGAAGAGGCTGAAGGTCTATTATATACACAAGAAATCGCTGATTCATCGGTAAGTCAGTAAAACTAATCGTTTTATCGTACTGAAACTTTGAATGCGATTATCTCGAAACTGTGTTTTCAAAAACTGCTCGCTCTGTAACTCAAAAAGTTATTGATCGATTCGGCTGCAATTTTGGAAGGCTTTTCTTTATATCATTATCGGAAGGATGCACCTAAGGTTTTAAAGATTTCGTTTAAATTAAGTACTTTTTGAGATAAAAATGTCGAAAAAATAGTACAAACTTTGAACATTTTTTGTTTTAAAGCTTACTCAATTTTTATTTTAACTTTTTTATAGTTTTATAGGTTTCTCCTTCCCCTGCATATATCAGAAATAGAATTTCTTTGTGTTTCAGATGAATAGAAAAAGAGTGACGAGTACAGCACTTTTGGACCTCCTGCCAGAGTCGCCCGAAAAATAAATTCTTAGACGCTATTTTATAAATAATAATAATAAAATAATAATAATAAATAATAATAATAATTTTATGCTCTTTAAAGATCAAATAAAATGAAGTTAATAAAATGACTCATTTTGAGACGTCTAAAGGGATTTCCCCCCTTAAGTGGATTTATTAGTCGTGCATTTGTACCAAATATAAGTGAAATGTTTTAAAAATTTAATAATACAAATAAATTAAAATAACAATTTATATTTTAAGGAGGATTCAGAAGAGAACGATAAATGATCGGTTGTTTTCATACTCAGACAAATTTTAGAGAATTTGTATGAATATAATATTGCCTTATCATCAATATAATATCATCTAGTCTTAGATTTTGAGCAAGCATATGAGTCGATAATTAGATAGGAGTTATACAATGGGATGGAGGAGCTGAAAATTGCACAAAAACTCATTAGCTTAACAAGAGTCTGTTTAGAAAATATCCAAAACCAAATTAAGGATTAAAATCAATCATTCAAAATAATAATAATTCGTAGTTGCTTACGTAATTTTTTTTTACAGACCAGCATTTTATGGGAATAATTGTAGCTATTGTAATATTAATTTGTTTTTTTTTTATTATAAGCTAATACATTTCTTGGTAAAATTATAGCTGTTCCGTATATAAGAAACTCTTAAAATCTTTTTAATATAATGGATTGGTGCCTTTCTCGTAATTGTTGGTAAGTTTTCGCCTTTTCAATTTTTCTTCCATTTCTTTCTATCCGCGATCTACTCACTCTATCCCTCTACATTCAGTATTCTTATATTTTCTTCCACTTGTTTTCATGTGATTCTGTTCCATCTTGAGTTGTTCTGTTCATTATGTATCCGTACCATCTGAAACTTTGTGCTTTAATTATTCTCACTACGTTTTCTTTTCCAAAGGGCTTGTCAATCTCAAACTTCATCTGAATTCTTAATTCATTGTTTTCCTATGTCTTTGCTCTCATTATTATTCTTATTATTTTGCGTTCAAAATTGTGTAGTTTATTTTCTTCTTTTGCTGTGAGTGTTATAGATTTGGCGACGTGTATTACTACTAGTTTGTTTGTTGTCTTGTATAGTCTTAGTTTATTTTTTGTGCTTAATTGATTCTCTTTTGGTAAATTTTTGTTGTTATAGTCTCAATATTATTTATATATATTTTCGCCTATGTCACATCTCCTATTTTTTTATCGATTATAATTGCTGATATTGAAATGTTTTGCCACCTTCAAAACTATAACTTCGGCACCCTAAATTTCTAAACATTTTATCATTTCTGCTGCAACATATATTTTTTTTCTATTCAATTATTTCCAGCCCATTTTTCTTAGAATCGTTGTAGCTCTCTCTGATCTCTATTAATTACTATCTATCTGTCACTATCTGTACTAGGTTTTTATATATGGTTCCCATATTTTCTTAATTGTTTTATTAATTATTTTCTTAATTATTTTCTTAATCCTCTTTGTTATGTCATCTAATGCTATTATGAATAATACTGTCGATAACGCGTCTCCCTATCTAACCTCTTTTTTTATTTGTTTGTTCTTCGTAACTGCTTGATTCGTAAATATTTTTTTTTAATAGATTTATTGCCATTCCAGTTAATTTTCTAATCTTTTTAGCACGATGTTTTTTAAGTCTTTCATGTGTTATTATCTTTTAATTTATTGAAAGCCTAGTTAAAATCAATGAATAATTTTACAGTATTTAAAAACACTGCAATTCCATATACTAAAAATATAAATTAAAATGAAGCAGCAACAAAGGAAGAGCATATCCAGTCAGAACACACAAACAGGAAATTCGTTCGGATGGGAGGTGTACAAAACGCAAATGGAACTCGGCACCGGTATACCGACTGAATTCCGCCTTATACTTAAAATGTTTCCGCTTGTTTCTACTTTATTTCTTTGTCTTAAGTGGGCCATCCGTATGCGGATATACTTTAAGATGCCCGGTTTCTATGTACCCGCATAATTTATAATTGTTAGCTGGAGAGTATATTACCTAAATTTAAAAGAAGTAGTCAGTGGTATTATTTCATACGAATGCAGCAGGAAAATCCTGTTTACTGCATCGCAAGTAACACCAAAAACGATCTTACGTTGTGCCCTTATGGGTTACATTGCTAGAGAGTAGTCAATTATTTCTTGAAAACAAAACCTTGCTTTTGGACACATTTACTCAGACTCGGGAAATTCGATGAAAACAAACGAAAATATTGACAGTCGAGAAAATAAAATAGTGGAAATTTAGATACTAATCTTGGTTTTTTTATTTAAAATGAATTTCCATCAAGTATCAGCTACCTCAGTTAAATAAAATATATATGATCAATAATGAGGATGGAAAATTGAAGGGGAAATCAGTTAAGGAATAAATGCGGCAGCCAAGATCTGCCTCATTTATTCCTTAAAAAAAAACTAGCAGAAAAGCTAAAATTATGGTTTATGTGCTGGTTAGTCATAGTTGTCTAATAGAGGTCTATAAGATGTCTAATAGTCTATAAGGGCGTGTTGAGACAATACGAAGTGAAGTTTCCGAGAAAGACAAAGGGGTGTCGAAAAAGGATACAACAAAAAATGAGGAAATCAGAGAGAATTGGAAATTAAAACACTGAAAGAAATTATAGATGAGAGGTATGTTGGTTGGAGGGTGATTATGGTGAAAATGTATGAAACAACAAAAGCAAACGACGTGTGGGATTAGCCTGCATATTAAAGCAGAAACGAAATTTAGACGAAAGTTAAGAAGAAACGATTAGGGCGTCGAGATTAGGGGATTTACAAGGATATGGATGAACAAGTCGTACACTGGGTAATAAAACTTATAGTGGAATATTGCAGGGAAATTGGCTTAAGATATGACAATGTAGAAATATTTTATTAGAGGAAAAAGCTTGACTTAAACACACTTCAATACTGAAAGGCCGATGAGGACCGGATAAGTATGTCATTATCAGATTCGAGAGTAATATTCGATAGGGTTGAAAGGAAGGATCGAACCTGGACCCATCACTTTTAGTCGATTGAATCTGTCCAACAAGAAAGTCAGGTTACTTTTTAATCCGACGAACGAAAGTAAAAGATTTTGGATTTTGAATGGATTTTTGTATTGATTCTTGACAACGTGGATACACCACTATTAGACATTACTCCATAACAAAAAATCTTAAAGCAATTAAACGAAAAAAAAACAGGGAAAATTGATCCAGATACACCATTTTTATTGTAGACTATTTTTTTAATAGTCTATTTATTTTTTAAATCTTGAATTAGTAACAATTTCAAATTTACCTTTTAGTTATCAAAAGAAAATGATAATAATAACTTTAAATTCTTCAACGCCATTATTAAAACCATAATTTTAGGCAATGAGGACCGGGAATACAATTCGACTTCCACCTAGTGTAGAACCTCACAGCTCTAAGAAACATATTCAACTTTTTTTATATTCAATCTACCTGAATCTAGTTTCAAGCATTCAAATCGAATGCATGGTAAGTTAACAGTAAATGAGTTAGTAGCCTAATAATGCCAAAACACTAGCAGTCCACTAACCCACGTAGTATCCACTGACAACACGTCAATTCAACATATAATTCCTCCATATCAAAATATCATTATCAACTTTTTCTCACCTTATTCTCCTACATTCCTTAAATGTAGGAAATAAAGGTATATTGTTTCAGACAGAAAAATCTGAATTAAAAAACCCATTATTGAAATTTTCTTTTGTTTTTAGAATGAGAGTTTTTTATTATACTGTATTTGTAATCGGTTGAAAATTATATACATATGTAATTATATACAAATCTGCAACAATAGTTAACAAAACTATTAAGTTGAATATAATAAACATTGTAACGTGTTCTTATTTTAATATCAATGTGCGACTAACGTTAGAGCGACGGCAGCCGTTCGCTGGAGGCATTTGGATCATGGGTCACAGATGAGTTGCTAAGGCACGTTTATTTCTGTCAAAAAGACTCAATAACCGTAGTAGATATTTAATTAACACAAGCAAAATTTCAGAGAACAACATAGAGAAAAAGTAAAAAAATTAAACAGTTAAATAAAATAATAAAATTAAAAAAAATAGTCTAGCCGTGGTGTACACGACTACCCTACCAAACTAAGCGCATGTAAAGAGAAAAGTTTGATTTTTACAAACATTCGTATCATATAAAAGCACTTGTCTAACTTACAAAAGACTGCAAATCAGATTATCTCACACCAACTTAACTTAAACTAAACTAAATCAAATTAAATCCAATTAAATCAAATTGAATCACATTAAATCAAATTGAATCAAATTAATGTAAATTAAACCAAACCAAATCAAACTAAACCAAATTATCTAACGTTATTAAATGGTGGTAGTAAGATAGTGATTGAGCAATCAATGTTGAATATTCATGAAAATACTAACAAGATAATAAAATATTAAAATAATATCTGGTCTTATCCTTTTGTGGCGCTGTTCAATTATCCAACCTCTGGACTCCCCATTTATCAAAATGGTCGATTAATGAAAAGTTTTATGTCCAGAACGCGGGGATCCTAAAAGGTCTGAAGTCTATATTGACCGGGTTCTGCAATAAGTGAGCCCCAAAATGACCGGGTTCTATAATGACCGGACTCCAAAATGACTGAGTTCTATAATGACCAGGCATTAAAATGACCGGATTCTATAATGGCCGAGCCTTGAAACCCTCTACAAAAACACAAAAGAATAAGCCTGAGTAGGGTTTGGCCAGCTTATGTACATACTAGCGTTTTGGTTCGGTACTAGCAGCGTCGACTGGCTAGATCTCTGTCCGTCTTGTCGGCGTGTAGACGTCTGTCCAGTTCGAGGTGAGATGATGACTCTCTCGGCCTACGTCTCGGAGAAAACCGGTGCGCTCTCAAGTAAGGTTTGTGCAAAACAACCTTACCTGTAGCGGCCGATAATTTGTAAACGCTACAACATTTTTATAATAAGTGTCAATATGGCGATTCGTAAAACAAAAGCTTTTTGGGTTTTTTGGTGTTTTTTGGAGTTTTTGAGAGCTTATATAAATCACATTTGACAGCTGTCTTTAATGAAATGGCATAACCTTTGATAAGAATAACATGATATGGTACAAAAGAACGCCATAATGTAAAATTGATTGAAAAAATATCTGGATTGTTAATAAAATTTTCTCTAGTGAGGAAGAGCAATTTTACTCCAAATAACCTAAATGTCATATACCTATACTTCTTGAAACATGTGGTTGGCAATGCAAGTACTGCTAAAAAACTAGGATTTAATGAAATGATAATATTTTTTTCTGATTGGAATTGGACAATATACTAATATGATGGATATGATGGACTGACTTTAAATTACAGTATAATTAAGTATTTATTTAATCATCCAAAATTATTTTATCTGCTTCATAGTATTCTATTCCGCTGCAATATATATATATATATATATATATATATATATATATATATATATATATATATATATATATATATATTTCAACGTTTTTCAAGTCTTCAACCTTTTATACTTGACTTCCGCTATTTCCTTCAAAGCGGCTAGCGAATTCTGTTGCGAAGTTGAATGGGTTCGGCTAGCGAAGTTGAATGGGTTCTATGGACTCAAAACGGTATCCAGGAAGTGATTTCTTGAATTGCGGGAAGAAAAAAAATCATATGGGCCATATTCGATAAATTGATATCATGCGAAAAATCTGTTTATTATAATGCAAAAATCATATATTATCTTACCACAAATCTAGACGCTTTTTCAAATACAAATGGCGCATAACACTCTCAATTAATATTATTTCTTAATTGTTTGATCAATTCGAAATACTTCTTTCTGGGTTATACCACAATAATCAAAAAGTTGATCGAAGTTGTTGAATTGTTTCTCGGTCATAACCGCAGTCTGCTACTCTCATCACTAATAATTATTCATCGCAGAATAACATAATTCAAAGAAAGCATCTCTTCAGCAACTTCAATATGACAATGTATTTCAAAAAAATTTGTGTTTTCAGAACAAGACATGAAAACACATGAGACAAGCCTATATTGTTCTTCAAAATTGATTGAATTGGTCCAAATGACATTTCAGTAATATATATAATTTCTCTAATTTCGATAAAACTTACCGCTAAACACCAAATCACTTCTTTAAAATATAGTATTCACGCATCAACTTGAAAACAATGATGGATTGTCATTTTTATATGTTTTACACAGTAGAAACAATAAAAATGGGTTAGATTTTGATATTTTTGGAAAAAACTCCACCCCTTTGAGATACATTCCTAACGATTCGAATCATAGCTTCCAATAGAATAGAATAGACAATTATTAAAAGAATCTCCGACTTTTCAAAAGGATCAGAACGGATCAAAAATAAATTCATGGTAATTGATGCCCAGTTGATACGAGGGCTGGACAAGATTTTGAAAAAAAGTGGACATTAAGGTTGTCTATAAACCATATAATAAATTAAGAAAAGTCTTGGATAATCCAAAGGATAATGTAGATCAACATGATCAAAAAGATTGTGATCAAAAGTATATTAGACAAACAAAAAAACCCATATTGACCAGATATAAAGAACACATTGCCTACATTAGATATGGGAGAGGTGAAAAATCTTGTTTAGCCCAACATGCACTCGAGCATGACCACAATATAGATATTAGTAATCTAAGACTTAAAACTTTACACTTTTAATCTAAGATTAAAAGTGCAAATAATAATAGGGCTTTGGATGCGTATGGAAGCATTCAAATACAAAAATGTAAGAAAACCATGAACCGGGATAAAGGACAGTTTCAAGGACTCTTTCGATTATTAATGTAACACTCAGTTAACTTTACGGTTCATGATTTTTACACGCTTCATTAGATATGATTGTCATATAAACAGACAATAGTTTAGTTTTAGAATTAGAATAAATTACCTCCTGATGATGCTAACATGGTTAGCGAAACACGCGTTGAGAAGTTTAAAAAGATGATTTGGTATTTAGTGGTAAATCTCACCGAGTTTCGTGTTTTACACCAAAAGTTCCAATAGAAGGATTGAATTTCTTTAATTCCTAATCGACGATTACTCAATACAATATTCCCAATTTTTATAATGTTTTCTTCATTGATTGATATAGAAGGTCTTCCTGAATGAGGTTAATGTTATAACTAATGGTTATGAATTAACTAATATATTTCTGTGATATATCAATATAAAATCCCGAGTGATGGGTATAGATTTTGATATTAGAATTTTGTTTATAGGTTCAAGAACGTGTTGCTGTAGCAATGGGCGTTTCCATTAGAAATATTCGACGAATTAAAAGTGAAGCGAAAGAAGTTGAATTTCCCACTTTCAATAAAAAACGAGTTAAGAAAAAAATCTTGACGACGGAGATTTGGTAATTTTGCGAAGAACGATTGTTACTGTTACTGTTGTTGATCACCACATAACAAAAAAGAAGTCCCTACATTAAAGACAGTTCATAAAAAAATTGTAGATTATATTGGCTACCAAGGTTGTTCAGAACTTTTACGTAAAGAAATTCACAAGATTGGTTTTCGATGTAAAAAATTTAGGAATAATCGACGAATACTAATGGAACGTTAGCCCATCAGACTGCTTAGAATTGAATTTCTTAGAAGAATACATCAGTACCGGAAAGAAGCTCGCCCTATAATATATATATATATATATATATATATATATATATATATATATATATATATATATATATATATATATATATATATATATATATATGGACGAGACGTACATTCACTCATCACACACCCACGAAAAGGGATGGAGCGGTGAAACTTTAGAAGACTTACAATAACCAATAGGAAAGGGATCGCGTCTGATCATAGTACCCACAAGTGGTGAAAATAGGTTTATGGCTAATGCCTTTATTAGATGGAAATCAGGCAGCACAAGTGGCGACTACCATCATGACATGAATTACGAAACCACAACTTTTCAACCTTTTAAAAGTCCATAAACCAAGGCACAAGAGATATGAATTAGATATGACTGCCACCATACCATCCATATCTGAATCTCATCGAGTTGGTTTGGGCCGAAATGAAAGAATATGTCGTCAGGAAAAATGTAAATTTTAATTTTAATCAAGTGATTAAACATTGTGATGACTTATTTGGGGAATTCTCAGCCGACAAATGGAAATCTCGGTGTGAGCGAGCAAAACGGTTGGAGCAACAGTATATTTTGAATGAACCAACAATAGATGCGGTTGTTGATTTAATCATTATTATATTTCGACGAAAACCATTCTGATTCAGAATGCGACGAAAGTCATGGGTCAGATCTAGAGGAAAGCGATTTATCAGGAATAGAAGAATTGAATGACGATAATAGGGCTCGAAGCGTAACTATTAAAAATAATAAAAGCTATGTTAATTTGTAAATGTTGTAATGTTAAAGTGTCTGTAAAATATGATTTCAAATTATTACCCTTATTTAGGTTAAGTAGTCATTAAGGTGTAGATATTGTTAGTTCATTATCGTTCATATTCTATTTTATTATGTAGGAATGTAGGTTAGTCATTAAGGTATATTGTTAGTTCATGATTATTCATATTCTATTTTATTATGTTACATATAATGCAGACACTAATTAAGATGCGTCCCTATGACCCTATATGTAATAAATATTTTACATGTTTGGATGTCAATAAATCTCTATTGTTAAATATAATCCAGACCCAATTCAAAATACACTGAATTTGAACAAATAATTGTGTTTTATTTATCATTATTAATACTTAATTTTTAAATTGACGAATACGCTTTTAAACACGCGTCATTAATTATTATTAACTTACTGAAACATTATTGCGAACAATTATTGCCTGGACTGTACATTCAAGGAACCCTCAGTTCTCTGTCTGTGTTAGACAGTGACCCTCTCACTCTTTCTTTTGCATATCTCAGAGACCAAATTGGTTGAGCTGTAGCTCCAGTTTTCATATTTAGTGTACCAGCACAAATTATTTAAAAATTTTCCGACAAACGTTTCTAACAATTACAAAGAATTTTACAATTTCTAACTTAACAAACAAGATACATAATATGAAATTTCTGTCAGATGTCAAGGACAGCCCTACTCACTTAAAAAATTAATACATGTATCGATACGTAAAGCGAGCGATTTAAAAAATATCACTTTACTTGTGGATTATAGTAGTATATTTAAAATATGACTTTAACAGAATAGCACTACACTGAAAGTAGGTTCTGAAATAATTGATTTATTACTACTTACGATAGAGATACGTGTTTATTGTCCCATCTCGGTGATTAGAGTGACAACATACCACAAGACGCATCACTTAGAAAGGTACCAAGCTAGAATTGAACAGGACCTGAAAGATAACTTTATTTAGGGGGCTAGGGTGTGTGTGTGGTACAAACTAACACATTTGTTGGTGCATACTAATGACGTCTATGGCGTTTTTGAGGATAAATATATTCCACTAAAAGCTAGTTTATTGTTAATTGTCACTTTGCAAAAAAAAAAACATAATTTTTCATAACTTTGAATATGTCAAATTATGTACCAGGCAATGGCGCTTTGCAAGGAGGTTTAATAACCTAATATCCTTCTTTCATTTAAAGAAAACGATTACCTGTAACATTCTGCTTATATGATGGCTTAAGTTGTGTGCTATTACGCTCGCCGTAAAGGTAAAGGATTTCTGTAATAAATATTTCCCTCTACGGTCCCGCTACGCTATTTTGTGGGCATACCTGGTCCATATACCCGAGGTTGCAGGCAGAATGTTACGGGCAGTTCTGACTGCTACGAGCATTCGGCGTAGTTTTGTGTTATTACGACCTGCCATCAAAATGGCCAGCAGTCATGGCCTGGCCCCGATCGTCTCTCCCAACTGCTTTTCTTGCGTTTGGCTGATGGCGGCTGAAAGGCTAGAAACCGGTCCCGAGAGATAGCTGGTGGCAGTTAGGAAAAGACAAGGAGTAAGGGTAAAAGATTTCTGTAATAAATAAATAATATATATATATATATATATATATATATATATATATATATATATATATATATATATATATATATATATATATATATATATATATATATATATATATATATATATATATATATGTATAGGGGAGCGAGGGGCTAGTAGTAACAGAGGTACGGGGTAACAGCTTAATTACTCATCACATTTCCAATATTTTGTTTTTAATTTACACTTAATTACCTCCTTATAACGGGGCCTATGACGTAAGCACAGCCAGTGAGACGCGGAAGAGCGCAATGAGTGGTTGTGAGCAGGCGCACCATTCTTGCCAGGTATCGCAACAAAATTAAAGTTCGTAAAGTTTCATTCTAAGTTACTGCCATGTCTTTTTGAAATGAGTATCTATTAATTTGTGTAGTCAATATATTAAGCTAGCATATGCAACGATCTTCATTTGACAATAGCATAAACTTTTTTTTCAATAAACAGAAATGTTTAAAATTTTGTCATGGGGCTAATTGTAACGAAATTTCGGTAAACATTGTAACATGTTACAACTTGCCTCTTCATGTTTTCATGTGAGTGCCTATGCTTGTCGTTATATAGGTACACAATAAATTTTTTTAATAGCATGTTCATATTCCACTGCTGGGCAAACGCCTTAGTTATTACAGACCTAACAGGTTTATCTTAATCAAATTTCTTTTTGTGTCTTAGGATGATAAATTATAAGAAAAAGTCAGAAAGGGTCGCTAAATCTCAAGATGTTTACGAACTAGAGGGAAGTTTTAGAAAAGGGAACAAAAATTCGAAAAGCTGCTGCAATGTTTGACCCTTTTCCTGTGTCGCTGTTTAGATACATCAAAAATTTACGCCAGAGGAAGAAGAGAAAATTTCCGCGTATCTGCTTAAATGTGCTGATATCTATTTCGGATTGCTTCCATCAGAAGTAAAAAAGCTAGCTAACTAGCGTGCTGTAACCGTTGGCGTTAAAAACATCTTTCCATGTTGGCGCAAAAATGGAATAGCTTGTACAGATTGGATCAAACAATTCATGGAGAGAAATCCAAGACTATCACTCAGGATGCCAGCTACGTCGCTTAGCAGAGTAACATCATTCAATCAAACCAACGTAACAGATTTTTTTCAAAAGTTCGAAACGATTCTATAAAAACACAACATTCCTGCTTCTTACATTTGGAACGTAGACGAGACAAGAATCACAACCGTCCAGAAACCAAAAAAATCGTCGCTGCACGTGGTCAAAAGCAAGTTGGTGCGATGACGTCCGCCGAAAGGGGAACGCTAGTGACTCTTGCTTGCGCAGTAAACACCTCTGACAAATAGTGTTTCTCTAATGTTCGTGTTCCCACGAATCCGGTACACGTATATATTGTGGGATATAGTGGGCCACTTGACTGCCTTGGAGCCGGCAACTCTTCAGGCGGATGACTGAAAATTAATTTTCAAAATTCATTTACCATTTCATCTTTTTCATATTAGATAATCACAGCTTCAGCCTTTGATGCAGCCTTTGAATGTGGGGGGTATAAGGTCCATTTAAAAAGTATATGAACAGATCACAGATTTATTGGATGACTAACAATCATGGTAAAACTATGACCATTTATGAGATTCCTTCCATAGTAAAACAGTTTGCCACTAACTATGAATTCGAACAGCATCATGAGTGGTTTCAGAGCAACTGTTATTTGGCCTTTGAATACAAATATCTTTCAATATTCTGACTTTGCGCCCACTTTTGTCACTGCGCGTCCTAACCCTGCTGCAGACACCGTCGCAAAAAATGCTACTTTGATGCAAAGTGAAGAAGACTTGACATTTGACTTAGAAGACCCCGTAATTACTACAATCTACTCAGCAGTTGGATATAAGCGTGACTGATATTATTAACCAGTTGAAAGTTTAAAAACTAGTGAACCAATTCCAGGACCATCAGGGATCCAAAATAAATCAATCGGTTTTTTACCCTCAAAAATTAGACCACTACCTAAGGCTCCAAGCAAGCGAAAATGCGCTTTATTAACTAATACTTTAAAAAAGAATCTTTAGAAAAAGAATTCGAAGAGGAAATGAAAAAGTATCAGAAGCAAGAAGATAAATAAAAAAACAAATGGAAATGGAAGAGAAAGGGTAAAGGAAAGGCAAAAGGAACATCGACCAAAAAAAAAAGATTTATAAAGTGAAGAAAAGGGGCTTGAATGACGAATCAGATTCAGAAACAGAAGAGTGGTTCTGTTTGATTTGCGGAGAAGAATACAGCAGATCTGATGGAGAAGACTGGGTCAAATATTTGCTTTGCAAATTGTGGTCACACGTTAAATGTGTAAAAGGCGATCCTGTATCATACGTTTGAGTGAACTGTAATTCTGATAAAGGCTGAATTAGCATTTAATATGATATATTCTATGATGCTAGATGAGTCACGTTGATTGTGACAATTTAGTTTCAAAACTGGTTAATGATATAGGTATATTTTAAAACTATGCAAGTTCAATGACCACAAATTATGTTATGCTATTGAAGATTATTTTGACTGTTGATAGAAATGAAGTTATTTTGTTTAAAAGACTTAATAGCTACTAAACGATAAGAAAGATCTCTAAATGTTGGTAAAGAAACACTGTTAACATCATTACTTTGTAATAAATACGTTATAAGTAATATTTTTCATATTGATTTGCAATAAATATATGATTAAATAAATTAACTAACTATATATATATATATATATATATATATATATATATATATATATATATATATATATATATATATATATATATATGTATATATATACACAAGAGAATAAAACAGTGGTTAACACCAGGACAACCACCTTTGCCCATCCAAAACCAGAGTTTTCACACTAAAAATGTGCAATTATTCACTATGAGCTTCTGAATCCTAATGAAAACATAAGTGCTGAATATTTTTGTGCTCAGTACTTGGCTTTGTTTCAAAAACGTCCAAGACTAATTGATTAAAAATGTATTATTTTGCACAAATGCAAGACTTCATAGTACCATAATCACACATGAAAAAAATCAAAAAAGTTAGGCTGGGAAATACTTTCTTACCCACCATATTCTCCTGATAACCGTCTAATTACTATATTTTTTGATGTTTGGAACAATGTATTCGTGGAAAAAAATGTCCTATTACGACAGCTATCAAAACTGGACTCGAAAAATATTTTATTTCAAAATCACCATCATTTGACAAAATGAGAATTGAAAATTTGTCAGAGAGATAGGCTAAGATTGTCAATAATGGTTTCCAGATTAAAACTGTATTAACTCTTGAAGGAATTTAATTATATAGTTTTGAAGTATTTATTAAATAACCAGATCGATAACCTTAAATTATGTCATCAATATTATTAAAATATTCTTGCGGTATGCACATTTATAAGGGAATATTTATAATTTTCTAAAAGTTCTTGTGCAAAACAGTAATGTCTTCAAGTTTAAATTAGTTGATTAAAAATACTTCAAAATGAACAACGCCTCTAATTCAAACTGTAACTTAAAATAGCGCAGCAATAAGGATATAGTTGACTCGCAGAGAACGCAAACAAGGCATACCTATCTTAGAAATTGTTTACCGGACACTGCATTCCAGTCATTTCAGACACAAAGTGAATTAAACTAAATTCGAACTCGAACTAACGCTATTGAATTCAATATTCGCTCGAAAATATTTTTAAAACTAAAAATATATTTAAAAATAATTAATGAAATTTACTTGTTTCAAATTAAATGCAACAAATAAATTTATAAATGATCATAACAATGGACTCATACTATATAAATTTCAAATTAAAAATGTTGTAATTTTTATATAGTTCTCGTAAAATATTTAAACAGCGTATAGGTCTATAGACAAAAAATATACTTTTTTTAAATATGAAAAACCACAGCAGCAATACAGGAATCAACAAATCCAATTAAAACACAAGCGAAATTCAGAATGCAGAATAAAACCTCCTTATCCTGATGTAAGTTATCCGTTGTGGGTAAATGTGCTTTAAAATATCCAAATTATTTGTCCATAATTCAACAATTATACCCTTTGATAATTTTTACCAACTCGCTTTGAATTCACTAACCAATTTAATATCATTAGGAGTTGATTACAACTAAAACAGTTTAAAAACAGTTTAAAACTAAACAGTTTCATCACCTTCTGATGATGCTAATATGGTTAACGAAATGCGCGTTGAGTAATTTCGATACGATTAGGTATGAGTAAAAAACTCACTATAAAGGTATTTTTTAATAAAATACTTTATTATTGTTTGACGAATTTTATCAGGACTGTAGCTTCGTCAGAAATAAATATGTTTAATGATGAAATCGGTATAAATATAAAATGTTTCTATGGGCAGATGCCATTTCTTGCCTTTACAAATTCAATAACGGCTATTTGTTCCGATCAATTTGGTCATTCAGAAGGGCTTTCGCATCTTTTAAATGGTTTATTTCTAAACTCTCCAGATGGTTTAGTTTTTTATTTTGATTTATACATGTAGTATTTTAAAGCCACTATTGCTTATTAACACTCGACAAACATGAACAATAAAATGGGCATGTAAACAAAAAAGTATTTTATTAAACATTTATAATGAATTTCCATCAAGTAGAACCCAACCATATAAAATTAATATTTATTTATTTATTTAGAAATTATATTACTTACTTCCAAATAAATCAATTATGCAAATAAATCCAAAGGCTGAAACACGGCGAAAACCCAAATCATTAACTAAAATGTCCTGGACGAATCCATAAGCAATGTTCAAATCCTCTGGTAGCTCTCTGGTGGTTAATTTGCCGTTATTGATCACCATTTCTTTCACTTCGTTCGAGAAACGACTGTTTTCCGACACTTTTCGAAGATTCGACGACACTTTTTCAACATTTCCAAGGTCCTCGTACCATTAAATCCGTTTTTAACGCAAAGTTAGGGTCTCCCTATTCTTGATGGTATGGTATATGCCGGTGCCCTGAAGAATCTGAACATCGAGAAACGAAACATATGCCATCCAGTTGAAGGGATGGGTGGGACTCGTACGCGGTCAAGCAACCAACAAACATGTTCATGAGTCCATCGTGAATGTTTATGAACAAGCGGTATTCAACGCAGGATTGCTTAGGTCCATTTATCGTACCATCGACTATACCTTGACAACACACATGCAAGATTCAATTGGGTTTATGCACGAAAATATTTGGTAAAATAAAAGAATATATAATTTTATAAAACTAAAAACTGTGTCATATTTACACTTTCAACTAACTAGCCAATTAATAAACATAAATTTTCAATTAAATTTATAACATTTATTCGATGTCCAGGAACTAGGAAATTATATTGCTTTTTTACGATCTGTCAAAATATAACTGTTAATATTAATTATAAAAATTCTGAAACATACAAATTAATTTTCGTTCAAGAGATAAAAATAAATTTACCTAGAATTCTACATTTATGAGAGGAATATTTAAAAACAACGTTGTTGCATATACAAACAACTCTACTTCCAATTCTGACTTAAAATACAACAGCAAAGAATGAGTTTGTCTAATCAGAACACAACTAGGAAATATTTACCTTAGAAATAATTTATCTGACAATGCACTCCAACCGTTCGAACACGAACCGAAGAAAACGGAACAAAATGGAACTCGGCAACGAAAACCTAATTTCGAGTTACTCTTAAACCGTTTCCACTTTCTGTTTTTCTATTTAATGGGTCACTCGAATGCAGTCCTCTAAGCAGCTTCACTCTAAGATACTCAGTTTTTCTGTCCCTACTTATTGTAAAGTTGTTTTCTGATGACTATCGTACTTAGGAAGTTCGTAAAATAACCCGCTGTATAACAGTTTTAGGGCATATGTACCTGTTTGAGTAGCATACTACAGTATATCAGTCCAAACAGAGTTAGATTGACGTGCATCTTAATTTTTCATGCCACTGTTTTATACCTTTACCGTGTTTATACCTTTACCGGAACCTTTACAGAAATTAAAAACATTGGCATTTACAATAATGATAACAATTAATGCAAAATATCTTCCAATTTCATATGTTTGAAAATCATAAACATATGCGATATATAATTCACACTATACACCTCTATCTAATTTCCAGACTAAACGAAAGCAAGCATTTAATATTATAAAAAAGATTTTATTAATGATTCTTCTAAAAACTACACTGTTTAAAGAATTGTATACATTCTAAAGCTACTCTGCTAAAAACTGAGATATAGGCGTACTTGAAGATGCAACCTAACGACTTACAATAATATTTTGGCTATAAAGTGGGTTACATTTAAACTTCCTCTGATCATTACTTGATGTGACTTGCTGCCCAAACATATTGACCCCTATGCAATAATTACTGAAATAATAAATACAAGGTGTCCAATATTGTTGTTTATTATTGTATGTATAATTAATAGAAGTCGATTTCAGGTATAATAATTTTATTATTATAACATTATAGTGTAGTGTTTGGAAATCTATCTAGCAACAATAATTTTGTCACAGTTGTCACAGTTGTTAAATATTCCCAACATTTCATTGGCAAATGTCAAGCACAGAATAGAACAGTTTCAATAATTACTGAAATAATAAATACAAGGTGTCCAATATTGTTGTTTATTATTGTATGTATAATTAATAGAAGTCGATTTCAGGTATAATAATTTTATTATTATAACATTATAGTGTAGTGTTTGGAAATCTATCTAGCAACAATAATTTTGTCACAGTTGTCACAGTTGTTAAATATTCCCAACATTTCATTGGCAAATGTCAAGCACAGAATAGACTCAGTTTCTTTCATTTCTTGTACAATTTGAATTTTATAGGGATGACGACAAAGACATTTTTTTAAAATGACATGCAGTGAATATTTCTTAAAGTGAACCTGGGTACTTCGCTTCTGTATGGATTGGGATGGATTTCCTCTAACCGACTCACGCACACGTTCAATGTTGTTTGCATCTCTGCTTGGCCTTGGACGGTAAATTTAGAGTTGATCCTGTAGTTTCAAACTTTTTTATCCATTTCCTTATTAAATTAACACTTGGTGCCTGGTTTATGTTGTGTAAATTATACTCGGCCCTATAAAGACGACGAGCCGAAATAAGCGAATTGTTGTTTTCATAATATGCGCGAACAAATAATGCTCGTTATTGTCCGGTGAAACGCCCCATAGCAACTAATTTTTCCTAAACCAAGCTTTTATGTAAAGTTAACACGATCAGCGCGTTCTGAGCCATCTAGGATGGAACAAGTAATTAAATATAAACAATATTTCAGGACACTTGGTATATGCCATTCTAAAGAGAAAGTAAAATTTCGCTTTTTATCTCCAAAATATCTCATCTCTATATGATTATCATGATCACCTAAACAAAGTATTCACTCATGACTACAGCAGAGTTCTAGTTAAGATAACATGTAATTCCGACTCGGCACCACAGCACGGATCATATGGCATCCTGTAGAACGCTGTAAAAGGAAGTAGCTAATAAGAAGGATAACCCTGCATCCATATCGCATGTAAATTTCGATTAACAGTCATCGTCGAAATAGTCCTACTTATAACTGCAACAAAAGCATTTTGCACGTGCCTGATATTTTCATGTCGATTTCGTACATAAATAACTCTAAGGTGCTGTTCATCTCATTTTTTCTTGGATGGAGTCCAGAACTTGTTACTAGAATATAACTTTAATTTTCAAACTATTTTACCCATATTCCCATAACGGTAAAAAAAGTAATTACCTAGCTATTTCAAGAAAAACGTAAACGTGCTTCTTTCATATCAATAATCCGTCCCTTTCAAATGGTATAACTACGGATGAGATTACCGATAAAGCTACATCTTTTATCAACTCACAGCATTTTAACACTTTTATCAGAACCACAGGAATACCATTTAACTTAGTAATACTTAAAAAATTACCTAACAATAAGACAAGAATCAATTATTTTATAAACATTTTACTTTATCACACTTTCTATAAATGTATACAAAAAAATGTAAACAAGAAAAAGTGTATCAAGTTGTGTTTCCAAAATATATTAACCACTAAGTCCATTTTCAGTTTGATTCAAAAGTGTGTCCTGATATTAGCTTTATCTGCTTCCAGCATATTTACGCAGCAACCACATGTGGTTCCTTGAGTAAATAACTCAACTAATAGTTCCTTGAGTAAAACTCTTTTTCTACATAATAAGAACGTATAAAAATACGAACACGTTCACTTGGTGAGAATTCCGCTAACTATCGTAGCATTATTTGGAAATGATGCCTTCTAATTATGACTCCAAAAAGAGGAGTTTTACTGTATAAGTTTAACCTACGGAACTTTGTAAAATACGAACCTTAAATGAGGCAACTAAATATACACATATATTAAACTCAAAGATTTTTTTTTTAATTTCTCGACACGCGTTTCGTTAACCATTTCAGCATTATTAGGAGATGATTCAATCTAAATCTAAAACTGAACTATGTTTTATTTATTTGGCAACTGTACCCAATGAAGCATATAACAATCTTGAACCGTAAACTTAACTATGCGTTACATTAACAAGTGAAAAAGCTGATTGAATGATATAGGTCTTTATCCTGGGTCATGGTTTTCTTACATTGTTCTATTTCAATGCTTTCATACGCATTGAAAGCCCTATTGTTATTTATACTTTTAATAAGTCTTAAAATACTAATATCTACAATATATGTATTATGGTCATACTCGAGTGAATGTTGAGCAACACAAGATTTTTCAAATCTCCCCTATTTAATGTGGGCAATATGTAGTTTATATCTGGTTACTATGGATCTCTTCAGTCCAGTACTAAGCCAAGTAGATTAAAAAACCGATTCAGACAAATACATTTTGAGAGCCAACGACTTGTGTGTGCAGCAGCAAGTGATTGTAATCATTTTCGTTACCAAGTTGACTAAATAAAATGTCGTTCAATGAATTGCTTCTATGATATATTATGTAATTGTTCTCTAGTTAATTGGAGAATGTTACGGTTTCAGATTTACCATTTAAGTTTTTAGCAACGCCCTCAGAAAGTAACTTCCTTCATTAATTCATCCTTCGCTTAAGTTTCTAATTTCCTCATAAATAATCTGGTTAAGTTTCTGTTTATTGTTTAAAATTATCTATAATATAATTAGTAAACTAATACAAGTGATTGTTAATCACAGATTTATAAAAGTAAAATGTGAATGAATCTAAAATTCCTAGTATTAGAAAGCAAAAATTCAACACACATTTAATCAAGCTGAAAATATATAGTCCCTATCTGTATAGTATATCTTGAACAAGAGAACTGATACTTTAACTGAACTGAACATTAAAATTGTTTAACTTTATATTTCTAAAAGCTGCTGAAGAAAATATAGAAAACAAAAGTTTAAATCATGTTATGACGAATTCTTCATATACTACTAACGGCAGCAGTATTCTTATGGCACTGTTGAAAGTATAATATTAAAATGTTTATTCACGACATTTCAGGCAGATATTAAATTTTTAAATGGAACTAGCTATTTGTGAAATGACCTCAATGAAAGAAGCAGATTAAACTTTTTGCGAAATATCATATGATTGGGGAATGCTAGTTCTACCGTCATGGGGACATGGTGATGGTTTGAAGATAAATTTCTGACTATTTTAAAAGTATCCAAGAACGTGACAAACGTCATCTTAAACTCCTTGCTGTATGAAATCGATATAACAACATCCCACAAGTGCCTTATGCTTTTTTTGCTGCAAGGTGGACTGCTACGAAAATTAATACCACAAGACGCGCCGTTTAAAATGGTGCCAGGCTCGAATTGAATAGAACTTGAAATAGACTTATATTTATTATGAATGTGGTCATGATGGATGTTGAAGGGTTAAACATTTTCGAATGAAAGGCGCATGCAGTTTTCGCATTAGACCGGCACACAACTACCAATCCATAAAATATAGTATGGAGGGCTGTATGCCTGAGAAACAGGTCACCCCTAGTAACCATCACAGCAAGTCTAAAATGCTACCCCATCATGTAACCGACATATCGTAATCCGTTGTTAGGCCATATCTGAACGCACACAGCTTATAAAATACTACAATTTCTAGAAAGACTTGAATAGCCGGCGAGATGCCTATATCTATCCCAATGCATATGGAACAGCATTAACTAGACTCTTGAGCGAGTGTCTCGTCCGACAGTAGCTTTAAATTAACTTGAAGCTGTGTAAAGTGAGCCTGAGTTCATGCTGCATAGAATTACACAGTGGTATTTTACGCAGTTTAGAAATAAGAAACAGCCCACATTTAGATTAACTTCTGAGACTGGTTCGAGACTTTTGTGACTTATATTCATTATTATAGTTGTTTAATTGTATTTACTTCTCTTAACTGCATAGTCATAATGTCAGAGTAATAATGTCATTAAATATTAATTTAAAACTTTAATACCAAACTATATTGATCTACAAACTTGAGCCGGTCGCGTTGGTGCGGACGGTAAGAGCAGCGGCCTGCCGCTGCTGTGTCGAAACCGCACTGGAACGGTAGTTGGTTCGATTCCAGTGCTCGGATGGTTGTTTTTCTTTCTTTCTTCTGTCTGTTTACTTTCTAAATGTTTCTGATTGTTTCTAGGCAAGAGTGTAAAATCCGATTACGAATTACCCCTCAGTCATGCCAGTTAAAGGCTAGGCAAGGCCGGATGCCTTCTGAGAAGTGTTCTACGTTGGTCACTTCGCTAGTCAGTAGGTTTCCTGATAGACTTATTGGTAGGCACATAACCAAGGGTTCATAGCCCGAGGGGGGTGCTGGCCTGGGTTTGTAGGAAGCTGATGACCGTGGTTCGGAACCTACGTTAAGCTGTAGGTCCAGCCGCTAAATAGCCTAGTTGCTGATGCGCCTCTAACCCTAACACTTTACCTTTTTTTACAAACTTGATCTATAGTATAATTTTATAATTCAGCTAACGTTTACATAAGTTATATTGGGCAACAGATAAGACTAAATACTTTTCTATAGATAATTCGTAAACTTTTTGATTTTCTAAATTACAATAACAGAATTTGGTACTTTGCCTAAAATGGTAGATCTAACCCTATATTCTTGTGTTGCGTTTGTGCAAGCGAAAAGAACCAAACATTTCTTCTAGAGGCATTTTTAATTCTTTATTACAAGTGATTTTCCTGGAAGTAATCTCCAGAATAGGCCAGTTTCAACTTTTCATGAGAACTTATTTAAATGGAGTTACTAGTTCAGGATTCGTAGATACATGTTTACCAAATATTTTCAAAAATCTAAAGTCAAATCTGCGCTTGAAGTTTTGGAGTCATTGTTCAGTATATAGAACTTGTTAAATAACTTTCTGTTATTCACTGTAATGGACAATTCATATAAAGAAATGTTGACTCCGAGCAGCTTCTGTATGTGAAAAAATAAAAGTAACTAGACCTGGGTATTGAGACCTCTATTTTTCATTAAGTCTGAAAACATTTTTATTAATCAAAATAATTTCTTCAGTCAGAATAATCACATTAAAAAATTATCTAGTATATAAATGGTAAATAATTAATAATTTAAACAACAGAGAAGTTTCCTGCAAACAGAAATTACGTATTTCTGCGAAAATTTAACTTAAAATACCGCAACAGTAAAGGAAGAACATGTCCAGTTAGAACGCAAATAAGAAATATTTACCTTAGAAATTGCTTGGCGCACACTGCATTCCAACCGTTTAGGATGCCAAGCGAACAAAACGCAAATAAAACTCGACAAGGGGATACCGGCCAAATTTCGAGTTACCGTTAATACATTTCCTCTGGTTTTTAGTTTCTATCTTTCCTTTAAGTGGATGATTTCAATGAGGATACACTTTGAGATGTCCACTTTATGTGTACCTACTTATTTTGTAGTTGCTTGTTGTATAGTATATTAGATAGTTTCAGAAAGAAACGGTTGTTTAACCTTTATCTTATATGGATGTCACAACGAAATCCTGTTTAATGTATCATGGCTCCATTTAGGACGGTTTTATAACGTGCGAAGTCGTTTTGACGTTTATTTGTCAGGCAAAGGGATATAACTGAATAATGAAAATAATTATAATTACTATATCACTTTTTTTATGTTTTTGAAGAAATATCCATAATATTATTAGACGTTTATAAAGCTATACTTATAAAAAAACGTTATATAAACTATTTGAAAGAATAAATATAGTGCAGCTTTATTTAAATTAGTGACGCGTCAACATACTAGACGTTATTTACCCACTTCTCCTACTACTTAACGTGAGCTTCTAACCATTATCATCCGCTACCGATTAATGTAAATTAGCACCGACGTTAACCAACGTCACCATACAAGAGGTGGCGCGGCCTAGTCGCCCATCGGCGACTCTCCTGCCACCCAGTGAGCTATGGTTTTCGAATGAGTCTGTCACACGTTATCTCAGGAAGCGGACCAGGCTTGATGTAAATATGTTTATTATAATAAAAATATAAATAACAAGAACGCAACAGTTAATGAATGACAGGAAGACAAGAGAAGATTCAACAGTTAATGACAGAAGACAACAGAAGACGCAACAGTTAATGAGAAAAGGAATTTCGGTACACTTTTTCAAACATTTATGGTTTGTTTCAAGGCATCAACTGTTGTTGTTTATCGGCATAGACTAAAGGTTTAACATAACTCCAAAGAAAATAATCTGAAGGCGTTAAATCACATGACCTTGGTGGCCAATTAACAAGTCCGTTCCTCGAAATAATTGTTTTCACCGAAATAATCAACATAGACGAATAACAAAGCCGAACCTTCTGCGAACAGCAATGAATTAATAAATTTGGATCTTCATTAACACTGTCAGCACCAGCGTCGATATTTTCTTCGGAACGCACAGTTTCTTGTTTTTGTTTTAGTATGGAGCAGCGTAAAATGTGTTCCGAATTTGCAAGCGTTGCTCTCTCTATATTTTACAGAGTTGCACGTAAACTATCAATTCCTTTGACAGCGACTACAATCGAAAGTTCGAACACCTTTCTTCACCTTTTATTTGCCATCAATGGCACCTAGGCCGGGAGGAAAGTTTGCACTACGTTCGAAAGTTTCACTAATCTTTAACCAGTTTTCTTCTAAAGATTCAGGTATACTCTCCTCTTTCGGAGGTATCCATATTATTATACTTCACAAACTTCTTCCACGATTCCGCAAGGAAGGAATAGTTGGAAAGTAAAGGTGTAATACAAATCCATTAAGATGCAGCCTGCTGACAAATCTCTGAAAGAAAAAAATACATATAACTCCTTCAAATTAATTTAGTTCACAAAGTTTCAGATTAGATATGCATGTTTTAATATCCGAAGTTATAATTGATGCCATTTACAAAAGTACTTTCATTAGTATTGTAATTACTATTTGTAAATTATTTTTCAGTACAAACGAAACTGATATTAGTGCTACTCAATTAAAGACGGAAAAGTGTCTATTGTTTCTGGTATTTTTTTTTTTAACAGGACAGCAAGTAGATAGTCGCGGGAAAAACCTTCGGTATAGCTAGAGAGGTGAGCTCTAACATTATTGTTTCTACTTCAATGATCAACTTATCCAGTTTCAAAAAGAATGAAACAAGATCCGCGGGCGAAATATTAGTACATACCGTAGAGAGGATCGTTCAAGAGAGGTGGAACATTATTATGCTAGAATGTTCCTACCAGATTTGTTAAATCCACTGAAACAAATTTCTCCATAGGTTAAATTTGAAGTGAAGCGGAAGCTGATGAATTTTCTGGACAGTGAATTGCAAGTTTATCGACAAACCTTCTTAATTTGTTTACAGATAAACAGAAAAATACATTTTCCATGTGACGACTTGTGATGACACATGTGATGACAAATTTTTCCTCTGATGTAATTGCTGCTCGCATGGTGGTGCACAATGGGTTAGAGTATCTTTCAAAAAGGTGAGAACTTCATCGAACGACGAGAGAACACCCGATAAAAGTGACAAATTTATGAAGGTCTTCTCTGTAATGAGGATAGGATGGTTAGAACGAGCTAGTTTAATTTTTCTTTCTTTATAAGGGATTCACCCAAAACCGTATTTTTGACCTTATTTCCGTTTCACAAAGTGAAGGTAGATTATAGCTGCTGATTCTTCGACTTTCATAATTCAAATAAAGGGCCTGAGCGGTGTGCTTATTCTAGAAGTGGTGTTAAAATTTACATTCTGATTCTGATTCATTCTTAACGTCTGACATTGGCCTTATACTCTTGCTTATTGACAAATAATACAGAAGTCTGGTCCCTCCTCGGAGGGTCACTCATCTAAATACTAACAGCATCAAGAGACACTTGCACTTCCACCCACGAATCGATGGATTACAAAATCTACCGATCAAAGAGGATAGTAAACGTAACTTTAATAAATGATTTAATACAACATTTAAAATTTGTTAAATAACTTAAGTACCGTTTTGCATTGCATGCTTGATTTATTTTTAGGTCAGATTAACTAAACTTTGTATTAATTTGACCTTCAGTTTAAGATGTGCTCCAATTATTACCGACAGACGAACCCAAGTCAACATCATCTGGGATCTATCCCTGACTTATGTTTGTCCTTTTAAACTTGTAACTTTTAAGGGAGCATCTGGTCTTACTATAACTGGTTATAAGCGTGACTGCGTTGTTTTAATTCTAACAATCAGCATTGCTTAAATTCAATAAATAAAAACATCCATCCCATGTATGGGAATTGAATTAGCGACCACCGTATAACCGTTGCTAACGCAACCAGCTGACCAAAGTTACTTCAGAACTATTAAAAACTATGTAATCCCATATTCGAAGTTCCGTTCAAAATACAACTTGGAATATGTTTACGGGGCATTGCATTCGGGCCGTTTCGGTTTGGAAGCCAATTAAATTCAAATTAGATTTGGTAACATTATACGGGCGAAATTTTCACTCATTCCAAATATGCAGAAAACTATTACTTTATGGAATTCTTTTAAGTGGGCGCAGGTGAACTTTAAGATGCTCACTTCTGTTTTCTTTATAATTCGTTAGCCATATTCTCATAATATGGTTCTTAAAAAATTCTTCTGTCACGTTTTTTTCTTCAACACTCGATTTTTTAACATTTTATTTCTTATGTTTGCTCGTTGTTTGTTTTCTAATTTTGTTTGGATTGTGTTTTGGTATTTGTTGTGTTGGAGTTAGTGCTTAGTTAGTTGTAAATTTACAATTCCTTCGTCCTCTTCAGAATTGCTGTTATTTCTATTATTTCATCAACTGTATAATCAAGTTCTTTTAAACTAAATAAATAAATATATATATATATATATATATATATATATATATATATATATATATATATATATATATAGTTCTTTTAAACTAAATAAATATATATATATATATATATATATATATATATATATATATATATATATATATATATATATATATATATGTGTGTGCAGTTTTTGACTTCTTTGGTCTGCAAGGGAGTTATATACCCCCGACCGTTGGGTTCCACAATCTCATGTGGAACGCACAACAACCTGCATCTCCGCCATGATGAGCAATGGTTAGTTGCTTGACCGGGAGGGAACCACACCCATCCCTTATATTGGAGGGCAAATGTTTCGTCTGTTTCTTGTAGTGGTTAGACTCATCAGGGTATCGACATATGCTATCTCGCCAAGATTAAGGAGTCCTCCCCACAATCAAACAACCCATATGTTTGCCGCCTTCTCGTCGGATGGCTTATAAATGCAGTTTTTTGACTCCTTTGGACTGCGTCCAATGCGACAACAGTAGTCAGGAGTTATACACCCCCGACCGTTGACCTCCACAATTAGGCACTCTATCTTAGATTAGGCACTCTACTTCTTTGATCTCCTCAATTGCCCCGAACGCGACACAAGATTCCCCTAGGAAAATTGTATCAATACCTTCTCAGAATCACCACCACCAACGCAAGAAGAGATCTGCAGGCACATACACAAACTGAAGAATGACAGGACATCCGCCGAAGATGGTATCATCGCGGAACTATTGAAAAGCCTGGGACCAAACTCACACACAATTATCACGAATATCTGGTAAACAGAAACATTACCAGATGAATGGAAAAGAAAGGAGACAGAACAGATGTGAATCACTACAGAGGAATTTCCTAACTACAAGTCACTTACAAAATCCTCTCAGTATACCTTCTCCAGAGAAGACAAGAATAACTCGAACCCAAAATTGGCAAATACCAGGCAATACTGAAATACGAAGCTATCACGAATGTTCCAATCATCTGCACCTTCTTGGACTTCAAGAAGACATACGACTGCATCGACCGAAAATCTCTGTTCAACATCCTAGAAGAACAAGGACTAAACCCCAAAACACTACGATTGATCAAGCAGACACTGACCGATACAAACTCTAAAGTGAAATTACGCCAAGGAGTTGGGTTACCCCACTCCTCTTCAACCTGGTCCTGGACAAAGTCATAAGGGAATGGGAAAAAGAACTGAAAAATCAAGGACACTGAAAACCAATAGAATCGGACGACCCAAATATAACATAGATATCTTATGCCTAGCCTTCGCAGACGACTAAGCCATAATCGCAGGCAATGAAACAAGGGCAACCAAAAAGATACAAGTCCTCAAGGAATGTGCATTAAAGTCGGTCTACAAGACTCCTTTCAAACAACTGAATTCTTCTGCTCAAAATTAGGTGTCCAAAATTTGAACACCAAATATGGCAAAATTAATAGGGTCACACTCTTCAAATACCCGGGCGAGATCCTCGAACCCGCGGGACGAGAGTACATAGCACAGAAGACTCTATTACAGAAGATGATGAGGACATACGGCAATACACATAATATCTACAATAACAAATGCATATCCACACATACACACAAATAAGATGCTACAACACAGAAATCAAACTAGAGGTTCTATACGCAAGCGAGTCACTTACACTCCACATAAAAGCGGCATAGAAAACATACTAATAGAAGAACGTAATATTATGAGGAAAATTCTTGGCCCAAAACTAACAGAGGAAGGATATTGACTACGTTCCAGGAAGACCACAGGGAGAATGTCTAACGTAGCGGCGGGCATAAGGAAAAGAAGGTTAAAATTCTATGGATAGCAGACTAGACAGGATCAGTAGACTCCCACCGATAAGTCTCACCAACAAAATTCTTACATACATACAAGGGGTCAGGTCAACAGTACCCAGTACCATGGATCGGACAAGTCACAACTGATCTGGGAAATGCACAAATGGATCCGACAGAAATTGAGGACAGAAGCACGTATAGAAACAAAGTACATGTGTGAAACTCCGGGTCTACACGCCACTATATATATATATATATATATATATATATATATATATATATATATATATATATATATATATATATATATATATATATAGGGGAAGCGTGTTAGGCAGTAGTGTGAGTCGATGTTCGCGCCCCTGCGGACATCTTAGATCCCCCTTAGATCCCCCTAGATTTAGTCAGAGTGGTAGGTTCGGCTTAAAATGGGGCTGTAATGTTTCGGTAACATAACGAGCTGCATTTAAGCTCTGATTACATTACTTCTGATAGTTACTACAGGTAACCTGCTTCCCAAGCATATAACCCGCGTAACATAATTCATGTAGTGTTAACTTTATGCAATTATATGACTCATTTTCAGAAATCAGATATAGGAACATAAAGGCAAATAAGCAAAATACAATCAGTTTTTGTGTTCACGATGAACTATAAAATGAGTTTATTTTCAGTTTGGTTCTAGGATGTACATATATTTGAAAATACTGCTGAATAAATTAAGAAAGCAAATAGCAAAGAAAAATGAAACAGATGTGGAAGAAAATGTATTTCTTTTAGCAAAATATGCATTTAATATTAAACTACAAAATAATAAAATTAAAAGTTAAACAGTGTTTAACAGTTTCAAGTTCAGTCTAGTAATTTGCAGACGACGTCACTGTTTGAAAATGATAAAATAGTATTGCAATAAAGAAGCGCTTGTCCCGTCAAAATGCAATATTAAATACCTGCGTTGGAGAATGTTTATCGTGTACTGAGTTTCAGCTAGTCCGTAAAGCAAGCTAAATGCAAGCTAAAAGTTTCGCCACAGGATAACACTCTAATTTCGAGTTACCACTATACTGTTTCCACGACTTTCTGTTTTTACCTTAAGGGGCTCGTCTCTCTACAGATATACTAAAAGATGCCAAGTTTATATGTATCTACTTATTTTATAGTAGTAAGTTGGAAAGTTTATAATATAGTTCCGAAAAAGATGGTTGTTTAATGATTATTTTATACAGATATCGCGATTAAATCCAGTTTTCAACGTCGTAGGTGACGTTAAATATGGTATTATGAGATAGTATCATGAGACCTCGCGGTAGTATGAGGTCTCTAAGAGTTAATGTATATGGGAGAAAATGTTTCCTCCAAGAAAAATATAGGCAAAACAGTCCGTAACAAAACTATAATGTATGCTAATAAAAGTTTAAAAGTTAACTTTTAATTTACGCGGGGTATTGACAGATTGTTAACTATACTTACAAATAATTATATGTACATGTCATTTTCCAACAATATATCATACATTTAAAACATCGATCTGAAAGTAATTCTAATTCTTTAGAAAAAAAATATTAATATTATTATTTTCTGCATGCAAATCTTTTTACTATTGTCTTGCTTATGGTGATGGTTTTTGTTCTTTTTTTTTGATGTTGGAGACAACAAAAGCAAGAAATAGTTTCAATAACAGCAAGAGCAAGGAACATCTCGTAAAATTAAGACGCATTTAACAACTGTGCATCATCGTGTTTCTACAAAATTTTGTTCGAACTTTGATTAATAGACATGATTAATAGAGTGCATTATTTTCTTCCGTGGTTGGTTTTCCATAAACAAAATAATATAATAATATATATATTTGTTCCAGCAAACAAAGCCACAAACTTTTCTAGCGCAATTCTACAGATGAAACTTTTTAGATTGAGAAAAATTGCACTATCTCCATACTCCCATTTCTCCTTCACAATATGACCACCCCTTAAACAGTTCGATCCGTAGTTGTTTTGTCTTAATGATGAATCCAAGCTTCATCCATTGTAACAAAATCCAGAATATCAGAGCGGTCTTATTTCAAATATTATATAATTATTTTTAGTTTAAATACCCCTTAAACAATTTTTGATAAATGTTTGTTGAACAGTTGTTAGTATCATAGGGTAGCACAAAATAAGCTTCTCTAGTTAAAATTAAAATATTTTATGTTTGTTTTAACAATTATTTTTCGTTTTTATTTCGGAATAAGAGAAAAGAAAAAGAGTGAAATTCATTTGCAGAAGTAGCAGAAATTATTTCAATTTGCTTTTAACATGTAAAAAGCATCATTTCTACTTAGCGTCAAATTGGACGAATTTTAAAATTAGAGATGCTTCTTCTAAGCTTGCAATGCACAAATCTGTGAATAATGCCAAAATACTCTGATCAACTGAGAATAAAGTAACTGTCTGTAAATTTTAAAATTACACTTTAATATTATCTAAATTAGTATTTATTATTACTTAAATGGGAAACCTTCTTTTGTGCTACCCTGTAGTGAACTATTCGTATATACAAAAGATAGACAGACCAAATTAAAGACCTAATTGGTTCATCTCTCCAATATGCAATCAAGAAAGTCAAAAATAGAGAATGCTGACAAAAAATACTCCGAAAAGTATGTAAAAGAAATGAATGTCCGCAGTTCACGAGCTAGAAGAACAATATGAAGAAGAGGAGAGATACATGTATGAAAACGTAAATCAAAATTCCTTTGAAGAAAGAAGCAAGCACAGATAGAACTATATGAATTATTTCCTAACAGGACATTGTCCGAATGCATATATAACCTAGCGTGCCCAATTACTATGCACCTATTTATTTTAGTAGCTCAATAGTTCAAGAAAGAAAAAACTGTTTGGAGTTGTTTAATTTCGATTTAAGAGCATATCTATGATGAAGAAAAAATTGAAATTCAAAAATATTTATAATAAAAAGTTTATTCAATGCTTTAATTCATGGTCATATTATATTGTTGCATTGCATTATTTTTTTCATTTAATTTCAATTGTTTTCTGTTCTTATGGCGAAGTATCGAAACACTTCGATTGACCATAAACATTCGCGTACGTTTGCAAAATAATCCATCGGCACAAATGTTTTCTGAATAATTGCTAGGTATTGAAAAGGGTAGAATAAAACTGCAACCAAATACGCAATGCTTTAAATTACCAGACAATTTTTGCACTGTTGTTCAGACAAAAAATGAATTAATTAAGAGTATCTCTCCGGACATACAAAATAATCATTTGGATCATAACTGGTAATCCATAAATGGTAATAACTCAGTAATCGGGCTATTTTGGCAGCCAAAAATGTTGATGTTGACGAATTTGCTTCTAGATACAACAGTTGTTGCCAAGTAATCTGATGTCATTTAAATCAATCGACACTGTTGATGAATACAAAAGTGTAAATTTTCCAATTGAATTTGTAAATTCTCTGGATATGTCCGGAATGCCACCATTTAATCTTCAGTTGAAGATTGTTTCACCTATTATTCTTCTGCGTAATTTGAATCCGCTTCGATTATGCAACGGTACACGTTGGGTCATCAAAAAGATTACCGGAAATATTTTTGAAGCAACCATTTTGACTGGAAGGTTTAAAGAAGAAGTAGTCCTGTTGCCACGTATTCCAATAATACCGCCAGAATCTGCTATACCATTCAAAAAGCTTCAGTTTTCAATTCGTTTAGCTTTCGTCATGACCTTAAAAAAGTATTAAAACTAAACAATGTTCATTTGCGGTTTAGACTTGAAAAATCCATGTTTTTCCCATGGGCAACTATATGTTGTATGCTCACGTGTGAGAAAAAAATCGAATCTATTTGTGTTAGCAAGAGACAGGTTAACCAAGAATATTGTGTACCGATTAGCGCTGAATTAATTTAAAACTGAAAATTCAATCAATCGCTTCCAAATTATGACCTAAGGTTCAAGTCTCAATCCCGTGGGTTTTTATATCGGCAACAACGTTTTCGTTTTTATTCGTAAATAATGATTTGACTTTATTGAATAGTTTACTACAATATAATTCAATGTATAACTAAGCCACATCAACGCGTGGCCGGGTCTGCTAGTATATATATGTTATTATTATTATTATTATTATTATCGTATGGGCCCTCTTTCTGGCCTTTTTCTCTCTGGCCAACCTCCCAAATATATATAACCTAGCATGCCCAATTACTATGCACCTATTTATAGTAGTAGCTCAATAGTTCAAGAAAGAAAAAACTGTTTGGATTGGTTTAATTTCGATTTAAGAGCATATCTATGATGAAGAAAAAATTGAAATCCAACAATATTCATGATAAAAAGTTTATTGAATGCTTTAATTTATGGTCATATTGGTGCTAAATTTATTTGCCTTCCCTCTTACATAGAGTTTCCTGTCATTATGGATTTCTGGAACTCTTTCTTTAAAAACAAAAGTAAAACATAAAACTAATTAATATATAATCGAACGGAATAAGTTATTTGTCATTATATATTTCACCAATCTTTTAATATAAATATAACTGAAGTTGAAGCACAGTTAATAATGTCTGAAGTGTATGTTGTGTAACTCCATTAGAAGAAACATTTCGAAAATCGTTTCTCCACGATTTAGACCCAATCTCAACCTCGTTGAACCTCATCCCTAAATAGTTAAGGTTCACTCGGCAAGCATTACGGAATAAAAATGCTGCTTAAACCATCGAAATATTATTAAAACCTTAAAATATTGCTTCTATAGATGTTTCAAAACGAAACATGTGGAGAAGATACTATTCAAACGTCAGTGCGCTACTGCATGTTACATGACCTGTAAAAAAAAACGACTTTTGAAACTCAAATTGAAAGTTCTTCCAAATCCAATCTATTCTACGCACTTAATGTCATCTTCTTACATTTTCTCAGATGCTCCAACATACTCACATTGACATAATTTATTCTAATTAATAAGCGAAATGATATGAAACTTCTGGCTGATAGGTATGACCTACTTCTTAATAGTTAAATATATTACTTCACAAAATAGTTAAATGTATTACTTCACAAAAACTGAATATATTTACCTGAAAATGTTTATAAAATAGTCTATTTTATTTTAAATTTTACTATAATACATTTGAATTAAAATAAATCTCGCGTGAATAATTTCATAAATGGCTATCTATCATGTGATTATTTTTATAACTAGATATAAATACTATAAACAATAATTGATAGATAACAACTAAGATACAACAAAAAATAATTATTAAATAACATTTCTTTTCGGAATTACGTAATTCACACCCTAACCGGAAACTATAAATTGTGTAGGTATAAAGAATTCAAGTATTATATTGAAGTAAATCCGCATCAGGAAAATTCACTCAAGAGAAAAATAGAATATGGAAACTAACGGAAACGTTTCAGAAGGAACTGGAAATTTGGGCGTTTTCCCATTGCCGAGTTCCATTTGCGTTCGGAAAGCTTGAAATACAGTGCCGAATAAACAATTTCAAAGGTAAGTATTTCTTGCATGCTCTCTAACTGGACACGCTCTTCCTATGCTGCTGAGGCATCTCATCTAACATTACAGAGGCGTAGCTTCCTTTATATAAATAATTTCTGTATTTAGAAATATCATTTAATTTAATTTATTATCATTTTGCCGGGTTATCCGGTAAGTCAGTTAGTCAAGTTAATTCAAATTGAAAATATTGGTCGATAACTTGCATTTACATCACATTGTATTTCAGAAAGGGTAAAAACATGTCCGTGAGATTGCAGATAAATTAAATATTGTTAAAGTTATTGTTTTTGCCCATGTGAAAAATCTGATGTTTATTTTATAAACAGTTTCAGGTAAATGTGTTCAGTTGTTAAGCAAACAAGATAGATCTTACTTACGTTTTCATCGAATATTTTATTTCGTTGTAGCTACGATAAAATAAATCTAAAATTCTTCAGTATATAAAACAATAGTTTTATTCAAAAATTCGATTGCAAATTATGTGACTAAAACTAATTCTAAATTTGACAATAATTTTTATTAACAGTAACAATAATTTTTATTAACATAACCAGTGCCGGTTGGTCCATAAGGACACGTGGGCACGTGTCCTACCAAAAAAATTAAAAAATGAAGTGGAAAAAAAAATCAGATTTTATTTTAATTTATTCTGTTATGTTTATGATACGCTTCTTGCGACTTTTATACTCTAACATCCATAATGTCATTTGCGATAACGAAATAGGTCTTGGGTTGCCTAAGCGCACCTATTAAAGAGCACGTACTTTGGGCACAGACAAGTTTGTGCCGCTACTGCTTTCTTTACTACCGCTTGCGAAAAACAAAGACAGCAATGCATTTTTCATAACGTCATATCTTGGGTGCTGCCCCACTCTCAGACATCCTAAGCGCTGACGTCAGTGATGAGCGTAGCTTATCGAACCTTTCCAAACAAAGAATTTTTGTTAGTCATTTTCTTCCCTTTACATGTTTAATAAGCAATTTCTCTCACAGTTTCGTAATCCTCAAAGTACATTTAACATATTTGAATTGCTCGTAAAACGTTTTTATATGGACTTTTTCTTGTGTGGAAGTAAATTTAACGTTCTGTTACTTTGCGCTTTGAGTGCCCTTTGAGTGTCAATTTCAGTTTTTGGGGAGGATTTTCAGGTATATTTTGTTGAATTTATTATTGGTAAGTTAATTTTTTACAAAATTTGTTATATAAATTGTATTGACAATATTGGTGTTTCTGTTTTAGTTGAAAATGGTGACGTGTAAAGATATTTGAGTCCCAAGATATTTGATTTTAATATTAAAAGGATATTTGCATTTGAATTTCCAGGGAAATGGTATGATATTTAAAGATTTGAGAGATAGGATAGATTTTATCTCATTTTATATTCGCAATGGTTTTTTATTGCAAATTATTCGTTTATTATATGACAAAGGGTTATAATTATCTGTGAGTTTCATAATTTTATAACAGAGGGTGGTGTAAGTAGTTTATCGACATAACGCTTCAACTCTTTAGTGGGATCGGGTAATGGGTAAGTATCCAATAGATGGTGCTGTGTTAAGAGTCCAAATGTTTCATTTATGCTACAATTCATTTCACGTCACACGTTTATTCAAAATTTATTTTCGACATATTATTGCTTTCTCAATTATTGCTGCATTATTTTTTTTAATTTAATTTCAATTGTTTTCCGTTCTTATGGCGAAGTATCGAAACACTTCGATTGACCATAAACATTCGCGTACAAACATAAACATTCGTTTGCAAAATAATCCATCGGCACAAACATTTTCTGAACAATTGCTAGGTATTGGAAAGGGTAGAATAAAACTGCAACCAAATACGCAATGCATTAAATTACCAGACAATTTTTACACTGTTGTTCAGACAAAAAATTAATTAATTGAGAGTATCTTTCCGGACATACAAAATAATCATTTGGATCATAACTGGTAATCCATAAATGGTAATAACTCAGTAATCGGGCTATTTTGGCAGCCAAAAATATTGATGTTAACGAAATTGACTTCCAGATACAACAGTTGTTGCCAAGTAATCTGATGTCATTTAAATCAATCGACACTGTTGATCAAAACGAAAGTGTAAATTTTCCAATTGAATTTGTAATTTCTCTGGATATGCCCGGAATGCCACCATTTAATCTTCAGTTGAAGATTCGTTCACCTATTATTCTTCTGCGTAATTTGAATCCGCTTCGATTATGCAACGGCACACGTTGGGTCATCAAAAAGATTATCGGAAATATTCTTGAAGCAACCATTTTGACTGGAAGGTTTAAAGAAGAAGTGGTCCTGTTGCCACGTATTCCAATGATACCGCCAGAATCTGCTATACCATCCAAAAAGCTTCAGTTTCCAATTCGTTTAGCTTTCGTCATGACCTTAAAAAAGTCTCAAGACTAAACAATGTTCATTTGCGGTTTAGACTTGAAAAATCCATGTTTTTCCCATTGGCAACTATATGCTGTATGCACACGTGTGGGAAAAAAATCGAATCTATTTGTGTTAGCAAGAGATAGGTTAACCAAGAATATTGTGTACCGATTAGCGCTGAATTAAATTAAAACTGAAAATTCAATTAATCGCTTCCAAATTATGACCTAAGGTTCAAATCTCAATCCCGTGGGTTTTTATATCGGCAACAACGTTTTCGTTTTTATTCGTAAATAATGATTTGACTTTATTGAATAGTTCACTACAATATAATTCAAAGTATAACTTAGCCACAGCAACGCGTGGTCGGGTCTGCTAGTATATATATATATATATATATATATATATATATATATATATATATATATATATATATATATATATATATATATATATACATATATATATATATATATATATATATATATATATATATATATATATATATATATATATATATATATATATATATATATATATATATAATATGCATTATATATAATACATATTATATATATATATATATATATATATATATATATATATATATATATATATATATATATATATATGTATTATTATTATTATTATTACGTATGGGCCCTGGTGGACCACGCGAGGTACAGTTAGATGCGTTTGTTGTTGTTAGCCTTCCTTTGTGCCCATACTGATTTCATTCTTTCGCTGTGAGTTTTTTTTTGCTTACCAAGTTGTTCCAGTCTTCCGACATTTTTCTCTCTGGCTAACCTCCCAAACGTTAACCTTTTGTCTGAAACAGCCTCTATTCTGAATTTCACTTTGTGTAATAAACTTTAACTGTAGCCTACTCGGATTCATCCGTTTTATGTGTCCTTCTATGGACATAAAATACTGGTAAAATTGTATTCAAAATGCCTCAAAGATCAAAAAATATCCAGTCTATGGAAAATGCTGAAGTGATTGTTCTTCATAAGAAAGGAGCACAGGAAGATTTACAAAACTACCACCCAATAAGCCTCCTATCAGTAATGTACAAAGTTTTCACCAAGATAATATCTAAAAGAATATTAAGAACATTTAATGACGCACAACCAAGAGAGCAGGCAGAATTCAGAAGTGGATTCAGCACAATGGAACATATCCAGGTTCTCCAACCGGTCATAGAAAGGCACAATGAATACATCATGCCACTGTGCTTGGCTTTTATTAACTATGAAAAGGTATTTGATTCAATATTATTGCAAGCCATAATGAATGCGTTGCTTAACCAGTGGATAGACAGGGCCTATGTGAACCTACTGAGATCCATGTATAAGGAAGCTACAGTGTATATGGATGGCCTTGAAGTTAAAATCAACGTAGAACGGTGTGTACGATAAAGTGACTCAATATCGCCTATTCTTTTCTCAACCTGCCTTCAAGAAGTATTCCTTAATCTGGATTAGGAACAGGAGGGAATAAAAATCAATGGTGAATACCTAAGCGATCTTAGATTCGCAGATGATGTCGTTCTCCTCTTACAAAGCCCAGATGAGGTACAAAACACATACAAGAACTGCAAATGGCGGCAGAACCATTTGGTTTGAAAATAAACCTAAATAAGTGTCAGGTTATGTTCAACAAATTTGCCAAAATTGTCAACAGAAGAATTTCTGTTTTAGGAAGCGATTTGGAGGTTGTAGACCACTACATATATCTTGGGCAAATGATTTCAATGGAGGTGGGGACTCAATATAGTGTTTGGACTCAATATAGTGTTTAAGAACGAACTCCCACTTTGTCTGAAGAGAAAAGTTGTTAGTCAGTGCGTACTGCCTGTTTTGACCTACGGAAGTGAAACATGGACACTCACATCACAATCAGTTCAAAAACTTCGGGTGGTACAGAGGGGAATGGAAAGCTGTATGCTTGGCATTACAAAGCGGGACAGAAAGACCTGCACATAGATCAGAGAACAAACGAAAGTATGTGACATCATTAGAAGGGTGAAAGAATTGAAATGGAAATTAGCAGGCCATATAGCGGAGGTGATGCGACGACAGATGGGCCAAAGCAATCCTGGAATGGATACCGCTTGATCATAAACGCCCACGAAGAAGACCGAAAATACGATGGACGGATGACATCATCAAGTATATTGGACCCGAATGGCAGAAGAAAGCTCAGGACCGCGCAAGTTGGAAATATGCTGCGGGGAACTTTACCCTGCAGTGGATCGACAATGGCTGAATGATGAAACTGCAAAAACTGCAAAACTGCAGATTTTTTAAGTAAAAATATTGCGATTTAACCCAACCTATTTTAGTTCAAAAGTTAATAGCACCAATATACAAGGTGTTAAAGTTATAATTTTATTTTAAATTTTTGTCAATAACTCTCTTAAATAGCATCTTTCGTGAACGAAATTTGGTAGTTGGTGGTTATATCTCCAAATTTTTTACGTAGATGGTAGAGGGCGATGTCTGTGAAACTTTTCTATGTTTGTAAAGTCACAACTTTTTACACCTTAGTGTATTAGAAAAGGTATACCTTGCAAATGTCGCTCCAAGTTACCGTTTTATAAATATCGGCGTTTAAATGTTTCATTGCACCGTTTAAATTGCGCTTTTGAAACATAACAATTTTGTTTGCTTTCCCTCACACTTTATTCATGCTTGGAACTGGTTCAATTTCTACTATTAAAAGCAAAAACTCGGAGTATTAAAAGTCAATGGGCTGCAATAACAACGTCAAAACAAGAACACAATTGGAACCATAACATTACAATAATTAATGGTATCAGTAGTTAGTTAACTTCACAAATGTTGTTATGTTAATAACTGTTAATAAAAATTAATGTTGCTGTTAATAAAAATTGTTATCATTTTTTATCAAAATTATTATTAAAAACTAGTTTTAGTCATATTTTTTTCAATCGAATTTTTGAATCAAACTATTGTTTTATGTACTGAAGAATTTTAGATATATTTTACCCTAGCTATAATTTGAGCTATGTCTACATACAATTTTTGAGATATGTCAATGATATGTATATTGACAATGACAATAAATTTCAATATAAATAGCATTGACATATCCCAAAAATAAATCTACAAATTATAATTTTAAATTTATATATTAATATAAAACTATTGCAAGCTAATAACGATTATATATGTTTTAAAAGAGAGTACAAACGAATTGGCTTTAGAAATGTTGTCCGAAAGATGTCTCTTTTCGACAATAAATGTTTACTGAACGACCGTCTGATTTTAAATAATAACTGTTCGTTTCGAAATGATTCCACAGCATTCTCAATTTTATGCCATAATTCTTCATGAGTACTCGCTACTTCCTCATATACTAATAAGATCACATAACATCAAACACATAAAACCATATATAAAAATCAAATATAGTGAAGTCGGGACTCCGAGGAGGCCTCCCCTGGGTCAAGAGATCTGACTCCCACGGCCTATCCAGCAATTAGGAAAACGGGTTTCAGGTATTCTATGACAAGTCTAGAAAAGTATACCAGGGCTTCATCCTGCATGAACAACATCTTTCGTCTTAGTTCTAGAGGAATGCTATCTAAATACTCGAGTAACTGAGTTTAAAGAAAATTAAGAAACAGTTCGCCATTAAAATTAGGTGGTAATTCGACAAGACCACACCAGTGTGTATTTTATAAATCCCACGTATGATCATTTCTAAAATTTAATACAACTATACATGTAAACGTTGTTTCAACTGTATATATTTTTTTTTAAATATGGGGTCGGCATTTTGCTGGGTACAACGGAAAGATGTATGTGTACATATGTTGTATATACTCTATATATATTGTTCAAGCCTTAAATGGCAACTATGTCTTTTTATAATAACCTCTTACAATTGCAACAGAAAAAGAAACAACCATTTTTTGGATAGTGAGGACGTTCCTCGAAACGTTCCTGAAAATAATTAAAAGTTTTTCTCAAATTTCAATCAAAAATGAAAGTGGAAAATCTAACATACAACTAGTTATATTACGAAATAGAAGTTACAAGAAAACAATCCAAAATTATTTTTTCGACATATTGTGAATATGAAAGGCCCTTACATTGGAGGACGCATGTCTCGTCCGTTGTAGTTAGACTCATCAGGGTACCGACATAAGCTCTGTCGCCAAGAATAGAGAATCCCTCTCCATAAACAAACAACCCATATTTTCGCCGGCTTCTCGTCGGATGGCTTATAAATGGAGTTTTTTGACTTCTTTAGACTCCTGGCTACTGTTGTTTCATTGGACGCAGTACAAACAAGTTAAAAAACTCCATTTATAAGCCATCCGACGAGAAGTCGGCGAAAAAATGGGTTATTTGATTGTGGAGAAGGACTCCCTATTCTTGACGAGAGAGCATATGTCGGTACCCTGATGAGTCTAACCACCAACAGACGAAACATGTGCCCTCCAATGTAAGGGATGGGTGGGGCTTTCCCCCGGTCAAGCAACTAATAATTGCTCATTACGGCGGAGACGCAGGTTGTTGTGCGTTCCACATGAGATTGTGGAACCCCAAATGCTCGGAGGTGTATAACTCCTGACTACTGTTGTCTCGTTGGACGCAGTCCAAAGAAGTCAAAAAACTCCATATATAAGCCATCCGACGAGAAGTCGGCGAAAATGTTTGATTGTGGAGGGGGACTCCCTATTCTTGGAGAGAGAGCATATGTCGGTATCCTGATGAGTCTAACCACCAACCGACGAAACATGTGCCCTCCAATGTAAGGAATAGATGGGGCTTCCTCCCGGTCAAGCAACTAACCCTTGCTCATATATATATATATATATATATATATATATATATATATATATATATATATATATATATATATATATATATATATGATATATGTGATATATGTTATATATCAACTCAACCCTTGTATATTGTATTTACAAAGTTAAAATCATACAATGTATCATAAACGCAATGTCAGTAGTTTAACCCACATATCCTCAGTGACATAAACAAGCCAACGGTAAAGCCACATCAACAGAATCGCTCTCCTACGTCGTTTCCCATGGTTCCAGTAAACAAGTCCAAGGTTGTAGCATCAGCAGAACCCTACAACAACGCAGATTCCACTGGCGATCTGTCCCCATGAGGCCCAGATGCCAAGTCAGCACGCCTGAACATATAAGAACCAGAACCACCGTCCAGCCATCATTAGTACTATTATTTTTATTATATCAAAGTCACTATATTATTTTGATCATATTTAAAGTGTTTCTATTTTTTAAGATTCTACTGTATCACAGTAATCTTTTGTATTGTTGTATTCTTATTTGAAACCAAAAAGTAACAAAGTGTAAACTCCCAAATAAATATTTAAAAAAAGTTAAATTAAAATCATTTCATAAAATTGGCGCAGTCGGTAGGATCAGCTGGAACGTTGATAGAACACGTGTTACTAACTACAACGGTGGATTCCAATCCTTCGTCCAAGCTAGCCGAAGAGAAGAGAAGAAAAACAAGGGAACCATAAATCTACGACGTCCTCACTCGTCTTCAAAACTACGGAAGGAACACCTGGTGAAGCCCCTGGTAGTTAAGGTAGATAGAGAACAAGACAAAGATGGTTTTTGGAAAACTCCTGTAAGTACAGCAATTAATCATCTCGCTTTTATATTTCCCTTTTTGCTTATTTGTAATATTGCTATATTGGAATAAGTGATCAGAAAATATTTAATTTTCATAAATACATAACTATTATTAGTTTAATAACTATTATTAGTTTCATAACTATTATTAGTCAATCAATACACAGCAACTTTCATAAAATAACATCATTTTTGGTTATCAAAAACTATCAATTTAATTATCAATCAAAGCAACAATTTACCAATCAAAATTAGTCAAAGTGAAATTGAAATTGAACCTTACAAACTATCTGAAATTTTTTCAATAGTCCCTGAATTTGACGGTGAACAAATGTTTTTACATACATTCTTGAGCGCTTGTGATTGTGCTAATTTTATGGCAACAGGCAATCAAAAAATGTTATTATCCATATAAAAAACAAATTACGTGGAAAAGTGGCACAACTTGTCAATTCAAGAAATCCAACATCTTACCAAGAAATCATTAGCTTATTTAACGCACATTTTGGAGACGCCCGAGACATGTCCTCATTGATTCAAGATTTGCAACGATTAAAACAACTACCTAACGAATCTCCTTTAATGTTCTTGAACCGACTTGAAGTTTTAGACGCTAAATTACAATCCATAATTCACAGGTCGAATCTTTCAAATGGTGAGAAGGATGCGCAAACAGAACTTATCGATTCAATGGTACTGAACACCTTATTAACCGGACTAGAACCAAAATTAGGCCATATAATTCGTGCAAGCAATCCATCAGATTTATTCCAAGCGAAAAAACGAATCAGACGCGAACTACAATTGTCTTATTTCGAAAACCAAAAATTTAATCAACAAAACCCACAAAATACATACAGATCACCACCATTAACACAACGTCAAAACCAACAAATTAAAAAACCAAATTTGCAAAACCCCAAATGCTTAAGTTGTGGACGTTTAGGTAATTTTTCATCAATTGTTTATTCAGAAATAATCAAGGACCTCCAAATTCGAACTTCCAATGAACGACACCGAATTTCCCCAATAGACAACAATTTCAAAATCAACAATTTCATAATCAACAATTCCAATTTCAAAGAGCACAATTTCAACAAAGACCCAGTATTCAGAACACCCAACCACAAAACTTAAATTTTCAACAACACTCTTCAGTAATACAAAGGAATCCTAATATCAATCAAAACTTCCATACAAGTAATCAAAGAGCCCACCTTATTAATCAAGATGGTAGTCATAGTACACACAACCAGTTTGACGATTACAATCAACAGGATTATTATTCACAACCGGAATTCTATCAAGAAGAATTTTATCAACAGAAAGAAGCATATACAAACAATTTCCAACAACAATTTCCCCAAGAATTTGAATTACAACTCGAATACTACGATGAAGTCGATACTACTCAAAATGTTCCTGTAGCTACAGATCAAAACCACCCTCCGATAGAACCTTCAGTCAACAAAGGAACTTCAACTTGCCAGAACAGAAATTTTTGTAAATCTTACGTTTACCATAGACTCAAGCAATCTTTATTACATGAAAGATACTACCAACACCTTTAAAATGTTAATAGACACTGGAGCCAGATTCTCAATTTTCAAAGAAAATATTATCGAAAATTACAAAAATCGTATTCCAGAAAACTTAACTATTCAAGGCATAACCGACAAAAAATTGTTAATCACACAATCGACCCTTGAACCTTTTGCAGACAGAGATCCACATAAAGTTTTTATTTACAATCTAGATATAGAAATCTATATACGGACGACGGACTTTTAGGACTAGACTTTTTTGAACACTATCAATGCACCATCGATTTACAAAACAGACAATTAATAACTAATTTTAAAACAATACCCCAATTTAAAGCCGGATATGCTGAAAATACCAACCTGAATAAAATTGAAATAAATGGTAGGACTGAACAAATATTTAAATTAAAATGCAATCTTAACAATACAGATGCAATCTTAAGTCAACAAGAAAAAAAAGCTCATATCCCAAACGCCCTACTACATGTTAACGAGAAAGGAGAAAGAAGATAACATTAATAGTAAACGTAAATGCAATTCCAAAATCAATTGAAATTTCTAACATTTAAATAGAACTCTTCGAAACGACCAATTTTACTTCAAACAATTTTCAAAATCCAAATCAGATCGACAGAATTCAAGAAATAAAAAACCAACTTTGCACAGACCATCGTAATGAAAAAGAAACGGAACTTATAACAAGTTTATGTTTAAATTTTCAAGATATTTTCTACATGGAAGGTGACGAATTAACTTTTACGAACGAAATTAAACACTTAATAGATACCAACAACGCGAAACTAGTCTTTTCAAAATCATATCGCTATCCACACGTACATAAGGAAGAGGTTAAAAATCAAATTAATGACATGCTAAAACAAGGAATAATACGTCTTTCTATTTCCCCATGGTCATCCCTAGTTTGGGTCATTCCTAAAAAACTCGATTCATCTGGAAAACAAAAATGGCCTATTGTCATTGATTACCGAAAATTAAACGAACTTACCATTGATGCCAAATATCTGTCAATATGACAGATAAATAGTTTCTGCAAGCGAAACTCTTTGTCATGCCGAAATCAAGTATTCTACAATCGAACGTAAACTACTTGCGATAGTATGGGCAGTTAAACATTTCAGACCTTACTTATTTGGCCAAAAATTCACACTCGTAACTGATCATCGCCCACTTACCTGGCTATTTTCGATTAATGACCCTGGAAGCAGATTAGCGCGATGGCGATTAAAGCTTGAAGAGTATGATTACAAAATTATTCACAAAAACTAAACTAAATCTACCAATATTTTCAGCCAGCGAAACATCTGATAATGAAGACAATCCTAATGAAATCGACAAAGAAAATACTGATGAAAATTCGGAAAAATACGACATATTTATTGAACTATATGACAATCGATCCTTAATTGAAAATATTTATTAATTGAAAATATTATTTAAAAATTGAAATTTCTAACAACCAATTACTAGATAAATCACACAAAAATATAATTAGATTCTTTTGGGAAAATAAATTAGAAGAATTTCATCATAACATAATTGACAACATACTTGACGAAAACATCAATTTAAAGCCAAATGAACTAAACATTCACGATAGTAAATCTGTTAAAAATCGTAGATATTTCATAATCCCACTTCATTTCGATCCAACTTTTTTTATATATCCACACTCGATTGTTTGTTGCATGCTGCCCAACATGCAATCGAACATGACCACAGTATAGATACTAATAATTTTAGACTAATTAAAAGTGTTAATAATAATAGGGCTTTGGATGCATATGAAAGCATTCAAATAAAAAAAATGTAAGAAAATCATAAACCGAGATAAATGACCGATTCCATTCAGTCAACTTTTTCAATTATTAATGTAAGGCTTAGTACACTTCACGGTTCATAATTTTTACACGCTTCGTTGGGTATGATTTTCATATAAATAGAACATAGCTTAGTTTTAGAATTAGATTAAATCATCTCCTGATGATGCTAACATGGTTAGCGAAACGTGCGTCGAGCAGTTCAGTGCTTCAGTGCGAAGTGTTTTGGTGTTTAGTGGTAAATCTCTTCAAGTTTAACACTCTTTCAACTTTATCCAATTCCAATATTAGACAATCGAACAAATTTACATCATATTCAAACAGTAACCACAACATTTATTGCGAGAACTGATGATTCATTGTTGTATACAATTATTGAAAGTACAGACAAATGCAAACCATCCGGCAGGAGCACAAGAATTTGCCGAAACACATTCCCGTATCTAATTGACAGAGATGCAATATGTGAAGCCCAATTGTTAAAACACCAAGAACGTCTTCCACGGACTTGTCAAAATTCAATCATTATGGCAACTGATTATAATATTAACAAATTAAGCTTAAACATTTGGCTAATCATGGTATCCGACACAATAAAATGTGGAAACAGAAACATTGTAACAAAAATGCTAGAAACCAATACTGTATTGAAGTTACAACCAGAATGTAATGCCTTTGTCGGAATTACAAGAATACAGGGACAAAGAGATATTGATGTTTATAAAAACGTTACATACAACATAAATCCATTCCAAATTCCATATGATTGCTGTAAACTCCTACCAGAGAAAATCGCAATCCCTGAATTAAAACCATTAAAAATAAATAAGACTGATTTCGAAGAGTTGAATATTGCAAATCACAAACTAAATCAATATTCAAACCAATTGGACGATTTAATAAATCAACCATTTTTAAAGAAACATCACAGTTGGTTCACCATCCTTACAATCACCATCATTGTAGCTCTTGTAATATTATATATCTTCTGCAAATGTCGAACTCGAAGAAGATCACCAATAGGAATTGCTATCACACATGACGACTACCCGCCATCACCTCCAAGAAATAGATTTGCTACTTATATGAAGAACCAGAAGAAGAGGATAATTTCGAACTCAACACCAGTATATCATCAAAGAATTTTTTCTAGAAGTTGTCCCCATGTGCCAACTTTTATATAAAAAGGGGAGCTGTTATATATCGACTCAACCCCTATATATTAAATTTACAAAGTTAAAATCATACAATGTATCATAAACGCAATATCAGCAGTTCAACCCACATATCCACAGTGCCACAAATAAGCCAAGGTTAAAGCCACATCAACAGAATCGCTCTCCTACGTCGTTTCCCATGGTTCCAGTAAACAAGTCCAAGGTTGCAGCATCAACAGAACCCTACAACAACGCAGTTGCCCATCGCGATCTGTCCCCACGAGACCCAAGTCAGCACGCCTGAACATATAAGAACCAGGTACATCAGTACTATATTTTTATTATATTATTAACTTTTAAAGTCACTATAGTATTTTGATCATATTTAAAGTGTTTCTATTTTTCAAGATTCTACTGTATAACAGTAATCTTTTATATTATTGTATTCTTATTTGAAACTAAAAAGTAACAAAGTGTAAACTCCCAAATAAATATTAAAAAAAAAATAAAGTTAAGTGAAAATCCTTTAATATATATATATATATATATATATATATATATATATATATATATATATATATATATATATATATATATATATATATATATATATATATATATATATATATATATAGATAGATATATATATATATATATATATATATATATATATATATATATATATATATATATATATATATACAGATATACATTTAAAAATAATGTAAAATATAACAATAAAGTAAAAACATGTAAAAAAAATATTGGGTGTCTAAAATAAAAATTATTGGCATTTGTCTGGAACTTTTATCATCCTGTAAAAATTGTTTTAACTGAACTACGATAAGATATTGCATGTAAATTTTACTATAGCAGTTTTATGAATGTAGATGATAATTTATAACCCATGATCAAGAATACTACTTTTTATTCTTCTGTCCTATAAAGGAAATTCCCGAGGAGAAAATTTTAATAGTATGGTGCTCAATATGGAAAATATTCCCCCGATAGCTATAAAGAGAGTGTTGTGACTTATCGATAATACTTTATTGAGAATCGGGATTCCTCTTCAGAAAATTGGCTTTCCGCATGCGGGTTATGTGTATGATATTCAGTTTATATTCCCTTCTAGTACCAATTTTATACCATAATGGCAATTCTTTGTTTTCTTATATTTGCATATCTTATAGTAAAGATGATATATCATAGCTACAACAAAAGTAATTTCCTATAATGTCAGATAGACGCACATAAAAATATATCAAATGAAAAACCATTATCTTACTTATTTTACAAATTTTATTAAAATATGATTTCAGAAATGTTTCTATTTTGGCACTTCTCTGAAAACAATAAATCAATGATATTTAATTATAAACTATGTTACAAGGGTGTTTTAACAGGATTTTTTGTATTTGCCATTTACAAGAATGCCAGCTTACAGTTCACAACAGCATGAATTCAATTTTATGATCACAATGACCATTTTGTGAAAACTATATTTGTAGTTAGGCAGGAGGCATATGGATTAGAGGAAAAGAGTGACAGATACAAGTATTTTTTTCTTTTTTTTGGGTTTTCGCCACGATTTAAAACTTAAAAAATATGAAAATTATCTGTTCTTGTGTAAATAAAGAATCACTGGGTAAAAAACAAAAAAACAAATTTCTGAGTGCTTTTTTTCTTAAAAACAAAACATTAAAAGACCGCAATAAACTAAACATAAATACAATTTTGGAGTTATTAATTCTGTGCTTAAAAACCACATATTTTCAGTTAGAAAATGATTATTATCAACAAAATTTCGGAATGGCAATGGGTTCTTCTCTTTCTCCTTTGATGAGTAATATCTTTATACAGGAACTGGAGAATGGCATATTAGGTAAATTTCTTAAAAAGCTAATAATATGGTTTTTATATGTTGATGATAGTTTTGCGATATGGCAATATAGCATAGATGATCTAAATATTTTTTTACAAGATATAAATTCTCGAGAGCCTACAATTAAGTTTACTTTAGAGACGGAGAGGGAGAATAAATTGCCTCAACACTGTAATACTGAACCAATACAACACATTAAAAAACTACGGTTTACTCAAAACCGACTAGGGGTCTCCGAACCGAACACAAATAGGGGTCTCAATTTATTTTCTAATCACTAATCACTAATCTCACTAGTCACACTAATCACAGTCAAAATAGGAGTAATTAAAAGTTTATATGACAGAGCAAAACTTGTTTGTACCGACAGTGATACACTACAAAAAGAAACAAACCACATCAAAGACATTTTAATAAAAAACAATTATCCAAAAAATTTCATAGAAAAATCGTTTAAAACTTTTGATACCAAACAAAACAGACAAGTTATTAATAATAATAACTCTCAAACAGTTAACCTCACAATTCCTTACATCCCGCGGTATTTCTGACACAATTAAAAGAGTAGGAAGTACATACAACATAAGAACGACATTTAAATAAAAAAAAACTCTTAGATCTATATTAACAAAAACTCAACCAAACAATACACAACAGAATACCAAAAATGTGGTTTATAAAATTCCCTGCGAATGTGGTATATTTTATATAGGTTAGGAGACATCTAGAGCGTTAGATGTTAGTATAAAAGAGACATAAAAACCTTCTTAGGAAGGGCGATTTTAATAAATCTAGAATTTGTTTACACGCATGGGAATCGGGTCATTAAATCAATTGCAATAATTCCAAAACGATATTAAAAGAATCGGTCACAAAATACAGAAGATTAATGAAACCGCTATAATTAATTTAAATAAAAATAATTGTATTGCTATGCTTTTGGTAGATTTAAATTCAATATGGTTCCCATTTCTAAAGAATACAATTAAAAACATTTAAGTATTTCAATACACAATCATTACACTAAACAATCACACAGTAAACCTCACCAATATATATATATATATATATATATATATATATATATATATATATATATATATATATATATATATATATATATATATATATATATATATATATATATATATATATATATTTTTTTTTTTTTTTTTTGGGTAGTATGTCACTGTCATAATTGTCAATGTAAATATCATTGACATACAAAAAATATATTTACTGCCTATCTTTTCAGAATATAAAAAAATTAATATAATTTATTTTTTAGATTTGTTTTGAAAACGGGAGGAGAATACTTCCTGAAACGTTAACGTTAAAAAGTTTGTATTTATTTTAAAACATTTTTATATTTTTCAAAATTTTGTTCATTAGGCAAATTTATTATAGAAAAGAATCACTGAGAAATCTGTCTCCGTTTGGTTTTTTGTTTTTTACCCAGTGATTCTTTATTTACATAAGAACAGATATTTTTGATATTTTTTGAGTTTTAGATCGTGGCGAAAAACCCAAAAAGAAAAAAATATATGAACACACCACAATCATTCAGACATTACTTAGATACATATATTGGCTCAAAGATTAGATATATAATATTTGAAAATAATTGTAAATATAATAACGTTGGACAAAATATATTCTAAAAGCAAAGAAATTTGGAACCAATTCTGAGCGCGACTTCAAAGAGCAAACATCTCTAAAAAAAGCGGTGATGTTCGATAGTGTTTTCTCTTTCAAGTTCGTATGACGAAAGACGACAAGCAAAAAGGATCAGTATAGTCACTGAAATATTCAAACAGTCGATGAATCTACTTACTGAGGTTTAATTTATGTTGAACTCTTGGACAAAGAAATTCTTTAGCGAATTAAGACAGAGGCAGAGTTTTTCCGTCTAAATACAAGGGGGTCATTAAGCCGCGGCTAAATAATATTAAAGTACTGAAACACAGAGAAAGCAAAACAAACATCAAACATCGAGTAATGAGATGCTGGTGCGAGAGGAAGATGCTGGTTATATAGACAATAGATCGCCAAATTCAATAAGCAAAATCAGTAAGCAAACAACTTCACTGACTCAAATTGATTTATCAATGTTCAACAGCTTCATAATCGCCCCAAAATCCTGCACCACGTGATACAATCTCAAAAGGAAACAAGACAAAAAATAGCTACCAAATAGGCTCAGAGGCAAATCCTTTCAAATAAGAGCAGCTAAAAGCAGTCACCAAGTCAGACAGGGCGACTACATACGATATAGGAGCTCAAGGAATAGCGTTCAGCGGGTAAACATCCAGCACTACCGACGAACGCTGCTTATGTACAAGCTTATTGAGTGTCGTTTTAAAGATTTTCTCAGTTATTATCAGAAAAAAAATATTAAATGAAGGGGAGAACAATATAGAAAAGCTTAATTTAAATGGAACAAGCCGGATTTTTTATAACGAAATGGAAGTAACTGGAAAAACTTAGTGATAGAACGGTAAACATGATGCCATTGAAGAAGAGTAAATAAGAGAATTGATTATGCATATTATCTAAAAAAATTATTTAGTAATTTAACGGAGCACTTGTAAATGATGTATCACTATTTATTAATAAAGCTTTACACGATTAGACAAAGTACAAATATGCGATATGGTAACTTACCACAATGTCGACTAAGTAAATTTTTTGAATCACTTTAACAACAAAATTTTTAAATTTGTGTAAGGATGGCTTCATAAATTTAAAAAAAAATGGCTGATTTACAAAAAAACAATTTTATTCTTAAAGCGTGTACAACTACTAAACACTTAACCTTCTTCTTCTTTTCTTAACCTAACCTGCGAACATAACTGTCGTTTGTTACAAGCGTGAAATACGAAATAACCTAAACTCTTACAACTCGGTCATTCTTGACACCAAGATCGCCCTCGCTCAACACAATCTAAATAAAAGTATAGACTCTTAACCACACGTTACATAAATACCTACTTAAACAAATTATGTTTACAGCATAAAGTCATAATTTCTTGCATAACATAAGTTCACATAAAGGTACATAAGAGGTACATAATACATCTCATAAATCTAATAACTAGAAATCAGACATAATTACTAACATAAGCAATAGACATAATAGATATGTAGTAACAACTTAAGATAAGAGTTTCTAAAAAAAAGAGATATAAATTATACAATAATTTCTTAGTTGAAGGTATTTTGTTGCAACAGCGTGGTTACTAAATTCATAAATTGAGGATTTCCACTAGCACCATCATTGTCAGTAAAGTTCACAAAATTTTCAAAGTCTTCGTCACTAATCACACCTTTCGTTTGAGGGGAATCGTTTTCAGATGCCATTTTTCAAATAATATTGTGGACCTCTAACATCAAATTTTTAACTTAACTGGCGTTTGCTACAAGCGCGAAATACGAAACATTATAAACTCCTACACTTGGAAAATCTTGTTACATTCGTTTGAAACCACTCTAACCTCGTCAAATTACAGCCTTATGATTGGTGTTTGGAGGATATAACTGATGTTTATTTTTTGATTGTGCCATTTATTGAACGTTATATTCTATTAGGTTATTATAAATGTTTGTTCTATTTTCTCTGGAAATTAAAATAAAATCTTATTTATTAATAAATACAATTAATCAATTGTTACCGTTCCGTTCGATAACTTTTCTCTATATCTTGGGAGATGCAAAATCCTACCTTTATAGAAGTTCTAAGGTTTCTGGCAACGAACTCTGCAAAAAAGTAAAGATTTTGTATCGATGTTGTATTGAAACGACCTAAATAAATGGTAGTCGGAGGACGTAAGATCAGGAGAGTACGGTGGATGAACTAAAAGTTCCCAGTCAAGTCACAAAAGTTTATTGTGCCAAAGACACGTGTAATTTAGCATAGCCTCGATGGAATAATACCCTTTCTGTTGGCAAATTCAAGTAGTTTTGTTCACTTAGTTATGAACATAATTTCTAGGAATTACTTGTTTAGTTTTTAGGTAACAGCTCATAATAAACGTTTGCCTTCCCATGAAATGTTTCTCCGTTAACTCAGCCGTTAACTCCAAGCTGACGTAATCGCCTTGACACTATTGACTGCTTGATTCCAAGAATTTCTGCGTTCTCTTGAATTACTCTTGAAGCCTTTAGTGAATTAAGACAGAGAATGAAACTTTCTAAGCCACTTACGATACGTAGAATCGTTATCGGAACCTTCAGGGTACACACCACGCAGCTTATTTTACTCCTGCGAAACAGTCTTGTCTTTTCAGAAATGCTCTTTATTTTGTCATTTGTTATGGTTAACAAAATTATAAAAAAAAACTTTTTTTTCCAAATTGCTGAAATACCTTCCTGGCTGAAATTCCTTCAGTCAAAGAGCATCAAAATTTTACACATACAATATATCAAATTGAAACTTGTACAATTAAAAATTTTTTAGATAAATGATTTTTATTTTTTAAATAACTACTTTTTTATATGTTTTTTATAGATTTCAGGAAGTATAGTCAAAGATAAGATGTTATAATAAGGATAAATATAGAATACAAATATAATACCTACATATAAAAAACTATTCAAAAAGTAGAAATTATTATTTGGTTGGCAATCCTTTATAACTAATTACATATTTTAAATGGCGAAGCATAGATTCAACTAAATTTTGACAATATCTAGATGCTAATGTTGCCCACTTTTTCTGAACAGCCAGTTGTAATTGCTCAATAGTAGAAAATTAATGAATTATAATTGCAGCTTATAGATGTTACCATAAATGTTCACTCACATCACATTTAGGTCGGAACTTTGTGGAGGAGTTTTCATAACTTTGAGGCAGTTATATAACAACCACGTCTTAATTTTTACCGCTTTATGCTTGGGATCATCGTCTGGGTAAAAGATAAATCGATCTTCTATTCCCAATTTTTAAGCACATTGTTTCAGGTTTTGTCTTAAGATGTCAAGATAAACATTTTTGTTCATAACCCCTTCAATAAAATGTAAGTTACCTTACCTACCTTTGGCCTACTTGCACCCCACCCCATACCATTTCGGAACCGCCACCATATTTTACAGTCGCTCAAATATTCTTAGATTTTACTGCTTTATTAAGTTTTCTCCACGCCCTATGTACTCCGTCAGAACCAAAAATGTTGAATTTACTCTCATTCGCGAATATCATATTTTTCCAAAATGATAAATTCTTATCTCTGTGCTCTCCAGCAAATGCAAGAGGTTTGATTTGTTTGCCTGGCTTAGATAGAGTTGCTTTCGTGCTACTCGAACACGTAAGTTGTTTCTATGTAATAAATTTATAATTGTTTGGGGATTAACTTTTTTCTTTAAATATATTTCTACCTCTTTTGTTAATTTATGAGCTGACAATTTGGGATTACCAGGAACTTTTGCGTATAATCCAACGCTCATCGTACATATTAAATTTTTTTCTTGAAGCAGTTCTCACTTTATTTCATATCCAGATGGTCATTGTTATAACATGTTATAATTACTCTTGTGTAATAATGAATCGCCAACTCTCTCTCTACTATACTTGTTTGGCCCCTCTGATGCCACGTTTTATTAAAGATGCAAAAATGTGAACTGCACTATGCAAAATATAAACTGTAAAATTATGAATTGAATTTGGAACTGGATAATTAAGGCAAGATTTTTTATTGCAATAAATTCTATTTGACTATAAAGGATAATAAAAAAAAAATTCCAAGTTTGTCATTATAAAAGTTTGTCGTCATAAGATAATTGAAATATCCATTATCAACGGATAATGGATAAATATACAAAAAAAATTAAAAAGATTCTTATATAAAAAATAATTACTTATTTGAAAAATACATAAGTGTACCAGTTTCAGTTTGATATATTGTAGATTTGAAATTCAAATCAGCAAACGACTCGTTATTATATTTAAAGTATTTAATATTACAAACTATATTAATATAATACAATTTAAAAAATGTTTTAATCCATTTATCTAATATTTAGATGAACAGATTATTCTACAACTCTTTTATTGTTTTAGATTAGTGATACAAATATTGACCCATGCTTTCCCCTTAGGAACAAATTATATTTTAGTTATGAATGAAATTTGAGTATATCCTAATAATGCTAACACAACAAGTGAAGCACGCAACCAGAGATAGTAAATAAATATTTTCGTGAGAATCTTGTTTTGTAGAGATTCTTTTTGATCTGAAAGGATCACTAGAAAGGTTCCAATATAAAGGTTAATGTACCTTGTCATGAACTAAATGAAATCCTACACACGTTCAGTTATATTGACAACAATTAATCCTCCAATACTTAGTACTAAACTTGACTGAATTTACATATTGTCCAACTATTAATAGAGAGGATCTTATGTATGTTAGTGAAATATTTTCACAATATTTTTACCGACTAACCAAAAAAATTATAAAAACTGTTAAAGAAAACTCACTCTATGTAGATCAATTCAAAAGTTTCTGCTATTATTTTTCACAATGTTCTGACTTAGTATCAAGAAGCGATTTCGCGAATCTCATTAGCATAAACCTAAAAGGCCTGAAAGGTATTAAAAATCAATGATCATGCAATTTATTATTGATATTTCGAAACAAAAAGAAAGCAATTTATAAATCAATAGATAGCAAGTAAGGTATAAATAAGGTATAACTAAATAAATAAATTTCGTCCTTTTTTTCTTCCTTCTAAAAAATTTATTGAGTGGTAGTGTGGGAACTGAAGTTGAAGGTGCTCACATCCATAGAGTCAAGTATTCTTTATTTTGAATATAAATTTATATAGACCGGGAGACTGGCATCTCCTGTAATCTGGCGACTCGGAGGTCGAAGTGCAGCATCGTTTATTGCGGTTTGTACTTGGATGGATGACCATCCGAGGAAAGACCAGGCATGCGTACTGTATTTCAACAGGTAAGAATGTAAAATCCGACTAGGACTTTCCCTTCAATCACGTGAGTTCGAGGCTGGATTATGCCGAATGAGAGGTATTCTACGTTGGTTGCTCGCCTGTTGGTAGGCTTCTCGAGGGACTATAGTTAAGCACAAAACGAAAAAGAGTTTATTAGCCTGAGGTAGGTGCTGACCGAAGTTATCACTAAGTGATGACTATGGTTCGGAACCTACGTTAAATTAAAGGTCCAGTCGCTAAATAGCCTTAGTTGCTGATGCACCTCTAACTCTAAAATCATTAAACTTTTATTTTTATTTATTTAGTGGTTAAAAAATTACGTTAAAACGTTTTATAAAAGAGACACAAAAAGTTACAACTTATAAATCACACTAAAATTTATTTTACGTACCTACTATTATTACTTACCTACCTAATATTACTCACCTATTTCATGCAAGCCATCAGAATATCACAAATTACACCAAAAAGTTAATTAGATAAACTTTTAATTTTCTACATTCTAAGCTATAATGTGTCCTTGCCATCTAAAAAAAAGGGTAGCATTTTTTTAAATAAATGCAAACCTACAGCGTATAAAATGTTCCGGGTTTTATAAACTTGAGATCCAACATTTATAATTTTAAGTGGATGAATTAAATGGAGTCATTTGCATAACTGGTGCTCTATTTTTCTCATTAACTTTAAGTATTTCCTTGTAATTCCTCTAAAAATTGAAAAAGGGTCGTTTTGCTAGAGCCAACGTGTTTTCATTATTCAAATGATGACCATTATGCCGAACAACTGCACTAAAAATTATGTTTTTCTCTAAATGTTGAAAATATAACTTTAGTTATTTAATTAAAATTAATTTTTTGAAAGAGGGTTTTTACTATGAGAGAAATGTAATGTATTCCATTTTTTCATTCCTATCAAAATAAATAGAAGTACATAACGAATAATGTTAGTCTCAGAAGGATGCATGCCACAATCTAAATGTATGCATGAATTCATTTGGAAAAATAACTTGCAAAAATAATTTGGAAAAAGGAACAAAGGTCCCAAAAATCAAATATAATGGTTATGTTAAGCAAGACAAATAATTTAAATGTAAATTTATGAAACAAAAGAACTGTTGACAGCAGAAGGAACCGACAAAGCACCTGCGTTCACAACTTAAAAAAGTATACATAATATATCAATATTTTTGACCCACACTACACATCGGGAAAAGGGATTGTAGAGAAAACCACTAGAGAAAATAACTTCCCGCATTTTCGAGCAATTGATAAATTATTCGCCCGGAAAGGGGGAAAGGGGAAGATGAAACGAGACAAAAAAATTGAAAAAATAAAATCAGAGACGTAGTAGAGAGTGTACCGAAATAATACGTCGGCAAAAGTGATCCAGGTTGTGCTGAGGAAACTGAGCATAATTAGACAACACGTAGAAACAAAAGTAGTTCAGATTGTGCCGAAACATGTTGCACCAATGTAAATAATTGAGTGTGACAAGGCAATACGTAGAAGGAGAAAGAATTGAGAAAACTATGAGACAACACGTAGAGTTGAAAAGAATTGAGAATGTCACGAGGTCATACCTAGAAAAAAGTGGTGAGTATTAGACAGGAAAAATTTAGAATATATACGAAAATACACGTAAAAATCAAGGGATTGAATTTTAGAGACACATTGTAGGTTTAGTTAAACAAAGAGTTTAAGTTGCAAAATACCACATGTACTGTTGCTGAGAAAAGCATGAAACATTACAAAAAGAGATACTAAAATGGAGAGTTAGAAAACAAGTCCCGCAAAACTAGAGATTAACACCAAAGTTAAAAATAGCAATGAAATGAAGTGACGTAGAACAATAAGGTTACTAAAACCGAACACCGTTTGTAAATATGCACGAAAAGAAATGTTGATATGTTAATCGTTTAACTTACCCGTCAAAAATAATTTGGACTGCATACATAGTACATTCTGAACTTAATAACATAGGCTATTCAAAGATAGAAATGAAAATTGGCTCGAATGTTAATGCTGGTAATAATAATCAAAATAATTCATGATAATAATAATATCTGGCCTTATTTATATGCTTGATTTAAATGTCCAGAAAACGCGTCCGTTACAAGTGCTTTCGGAGTCCATGCTTTCTCAAAATACTTTGAAAAGGGGAACAGTTCTACCAGAAGTATATCTAGAAAGTTACCTTAGATTGGGACTCTAGTTTTTACGCGGAAACCCTCTAAAAAAATACTAAAAAATAAGCCTCTAATCGACTAGGCCTACTAATCGACTAGGCCTACTAATCGACGAGGCCTGCTAATCGACTGTATCAACTAAACCTCTCGAGGCAAAGTTTCTAACTATTTTCGCGCTCACCCCGCAACATCCAACCGCCCTCTGAAGCCAGTCATGCGAAAGCCACCAGTGCCAGTAGCCGACCATTATCTTTTTAAACGCTACCTTTCGTGTTTTAATCGGGCCAGACGTTGAACGCCAAAAATTATGTAACCCTACATAATTTTTGGCAATTTTTGCAAAAGAATACAAGTTAATGCGTGAACGAAATCAAATCTATAAAAGGCAGAAATAACTCTAGGAATGGTTTGTTATTTTGTCTGGTTCGTCAATTATCCATATCCGTGAGTGTTAAGCGATTAGTGAGTGATAAGTCATAGAGTCAATATTTTTATAATTATCTATAAATCTGCTGAAAAGTTAATTTGTTCAAAACGTGGTAAATTTTGTATTTCAAAATGTCTGAATCTAAGAAGAAATACCGGCAATACAGTATTAAGTATTTAAAATATAGGTTTTCACACTCTCCTACAAACCAATCATTATCTACTTGATTAATTTGCCAAAAAGGTTTCTCAAATGAAGCCATGAAGTCTTCTAGGCTATAAGAGCATTTGAATAAAATGCATTCTGATAAAGAAAGACAGATATTTATCCTATATTCAAGGACTGGAAAAGAAATATTTAGAACAGCCAACCATATCGAACTTTTTTACATCGTCTAACAAGAAGCGACGTTTTGCGTCATCTAAACAAGAAGGTGGTGGACTGTGAGTTTCATATATTTCATGGTTAATCGCAAAAGCGAGAAAATCGCACACTATTGGCGAGGAATTAATCTTGCTGGCCGTCAAAGAGTTAATAAAAACTGTTCTTCGTCATACCTCAGACACCATTAGATATCAGGAACATTATTCTGAGTAATAATTCAGTGCAAAGGAGAATAGATGAAATGACTATAGACTTTGAAATATAATTATGCGATTACCTAAATACTTGCAAATTTTCCATTCAGCGCGACGAATCAACTCTACCAAATAACCAAGCACTACTCTTATTATAGGTTCGATTTAAAAAAAAAGAAAAAAAAATATCAAGAGTTATTATTTGCTACAAATTTGGAAGCCGATACAAAGGGAGAACCAGTATATAATACCATGAACAAAATTTTTAAAGAGAAAGAAATTCTTATTCGTATTATTTGGTCAGCTGCTACTGATGGTGCTCCTGCAATGACGGGGCGTCATAAGGATTTTATAGCGCATTTGAAACAAGCAGTCCTAAATGTACTTGCTGTACATTATATTATTCATCGTCAGCATTTAGTTGCAAAAAATCTGAATAAACACCATTTATGTCGCTTCATTACGTTATCAGAGCAGTCAATAAGATTAGAAGCAATTCATTGAAAGAGACATTATTTGTCCAACTTTGTAGTAAAAATGATGAAGATTACAATCGTTGGCTGCTGCTCACAGTTTGTTGACTTTCAAAAGATATTTGTTTATCGTTTTCTCAATCTATTTGACTCAGTACTTGACTTCTTTGAAAACAAAGACGAAAAACAGCACAAAAACCTGATTATATTCAAAAACGACAACGCTTATTTGATGGGCCTGTTTAAAATACCTAATGAAGTTAATTTACAATTGCAAGGAGATTAGTTGAATTGAATTAAAACAAAAAACGTAAACAAACTTACTTACCGCTAACACTTGAATATTCTTCACGCTGATTTTATAGAGCAATTACAGGATATTTTAAACATAAATCTCCGAGTTGCTAATTCACATAAAGCAGGAACTCGCAGAACTCACAACTAACGAAGAACTATAAGTAAAATTTAGAAATGGATACCGAGTTCTGGCTTTAAAAACAAACACTAGCTCTCTACCCTGAATTGTGAGCAATACAGAAAATGTATTCAGTAAATGTATAATAGTACATTCAGTACAGTAGCTAATTTACTGGAAATTGAAACCCGATATTAACAAATTGTTGAAACTTCACCAGCCTCATCTCATTAATTTCTTTATTTCTTATTGATTTTGTGTTTATTTTTAAATTTTTAATAAGTAATTCTTTACTACATTTTATGGTATTTTTAATTCAATTATACTTTGTCATTTTAATAGATAGAGAGACAAATAAAATAGGTATTGATAATGTACAACAATATTTTAATATTCGGTATAATTAACCATTATGGAAGAGGGGGCGTTTTTGTGTGGGCATTTTTTTGTAAAGAGAGTGATAGTACAAAAAAGGTTGATCATCTGATCCTCTGATCTACAGTCGCGAGCTTGAACAGGTAAATTTGTAAAAAAACGTAGTTAGCAAAAATATTTAATATAATTTATTTTGTATCACTAAACAATGTTCTGTTAAACTCAAGTCTCGATTGCACCAACGAAACAAATTGACAGGATTTTCATTCGATACAGACCCCAAAATTCAAAGAATTTCTCTACTCTACTGCCTCAAAATTAAAATGTTTCTGCCGCGAGGCCTATGATTGATATACTCCCACACATTTTTAATGATATTTACATCCAGTTATTATAACAGATATTCAAATATAATAAAATCTAGTTGCGATTAGGATATAATGTGTTCGACTGTAGGGTAGGACTGGACTGGAGGGTATCAAACTTGCTGAGGCTCTTGGAGTTGTGGACTTCCTGCAGGATCCAGTCTTCAATTTTCTTGAGGAATCAACTTTCAATAGTCCATAATAAAGCTTTCTGGCTAGTACTGAACATTTCAAGAACCTAGTTTTATTATCCATCTGCAAAGTTTCAAAACTACGTATTGAGAAGCAGTCCCAAAGATGTTCAAAGTCCACTGCATTAATTGGTTGATAAAAGTTGACCAAGCTCATAGGGGTAACATCCTCAAATTGTAGCTTCATATATTTATATATTTTTCTTCACCCAACCTAGTCGTGTATAAATTATTTGAGGATATATAAAGATTTTATATAAATATACTAAGATTTTATCGTTGTAAGATTTTTCGAACACTATCTAAATATCAATTTCTCCATTTTAGAGCACGTTTTGCAAAGTTACGTTCCGGCAATTCATCAATATTTTTTGATATATTTTACTTCATAACCAGCTACTTCATAACCATTTTTTATAAATTCTAGGTGAACACAACCGAACATACATGACTCGTTAGGCTCAATGAAACATCACTTATTAAAGCATTGAGTATAAATACACTCTATACAGAACCGTGCTTTAAATACAGTGATTGGAAAAATAGGGTCAGACGTTTTATTTATAATTCTGTATGTTATTGTAAAACGTAACAAAGTAAATGGTTTTAAAAATGTTGTTTTTATCACGTTATGAGATAGTTTTGGTATTTTGTTCAGCTAGTCAGTATTCTGTATATAAATTTAAAAATAAATGAGATATTGGTATGAAAGAAGCCTTTATACCAACAGTAATAGATTTATATTTTCGTGAAATAGGGAGACGATTTAATATTGCTATTTTTACCATTATGAGGATATGGATAAGATAATCAACGACATTTTATTCTGTATGAAATCGACATGAACATATCTGATAAGTGCGCGATGATTTTGTTGCAACTATAGTTGAACTCTTTTGAGGACAGAATAAAAATGATACGGTGAGTTGTTTCACGGACACTATAAAATACATACTTTTTAAGGATATAATAGTTTGATAATTTATTTTGAATTTTCTTAACTACATATTATTAGGTGACATTTATTTGCGATGGTGTTGTCTGCTCACCGTCCTTTTTGAGAGCTCTCTCTTTTAGGTCGTACCACGTAATGCCTTGATTAAAATAGTGCCGAGCTAGAACTAAATGTGACCTGAGATGCAAATTTATTTGCTTTAATATAAGCCTAGATCTTATTTAGATGATCATAATGAATGTACAAAGGACAGAAGTTTTCGGGATCAAAGGTAAAATTTAACTTTTGCAATAAAACTGCAAGCTGGTTCAAGTATCATCTTTCAGCAAGATAACTAAGTGGAGCGAACTCGTGAGCGGTTCCTCGGCCACCAGCAACTTTCAGCAAAAAGACCTATGTACAACGTGTCTAAGATATCTTAACACACAGATCATTCACTTATAATTCAGTCCGTGAACGTCGCGAAATTGCAGAACGATATAAAACCATAGTGAACCTACTAATTATTATTTCTATCAAATATAAGTGAAATATCTTGACTGTTTTACTATTACAAAATATAGTCACGGTGTACACTAAAATTATGAAATTAGTCTAATAAAAACTAATTTTCCTATAGCTGCATTTTTTTGTTCTCTAATATACTATTTATAGGCGTAGGCCTAACAGTCCTACGGGGCCTTGGTCCCCGGAAAATAATTGCTGCTACGAAATCTGATGCAAGGTGTGTAAATAGAGTTACGAGACTCGTATTTTACATTTTTTCTATTGAATTTGAAAGTAGAATTTTACATTGACTCAAACTCTAACTTCAACTCAACTCCGACTTCAAAGTAGTTACCTTGGGATGCTACACAACGCTGAAAACAGTTTGTTCACTATATCAGTCCTGGAATGTATGAATATATTACAATCTACTTCAAAGGGACGCTGAGTTTTTCGGCCGTGTTCGTTTCCACATTGTATTCAAAATTCCAAGACTCGTCACCAGTAATGACACTCTAGAAATGACATTCTAGAAAATGAGGGTTATTTTCAATCCACCCCAAAAAATCAAGACATGTTTCCCCCCAATTGTCTATTTGATACTGCGAAAGCCATTCGAAGCCATTTTTATGTAGATTTTTTTACCTCTTCATTGACAAAAATCAGATGAATGGTTGTATGAATCAAATTCAACTCTGTCGTCCAATTCAACTCCTATCATTCTGACCATGATCGTCGATCGCCATATACAAGAACCTGGATGCGGTGGATATTTCCACTGCGGTGGATATTCATGCAGAGAAAGGTATTCTGCTGCGAGGTTCGTTTTCAATCGAGTTTCGGCCTTCAAAAAAGGCCTTAAATCACTTGAAAACCTGGATCCTTGATAAAACACTGCTTTTACAGGCCGGTTCAAGATTTGCGAAACTAGTTTAACCTAGTACTGAAGACGCATAGGATGTTGGCCTCCCACCCCTCCAAATGGCAAACCAACAATGTTGCGAGATCGAATGTTACGCTACCAGTCTCATTTCTTTATTTGTTTTATTTTAGATTGGATTGATTCAATATATACCAATCCGGTTGGGGCGAAGGTTGAGAGAGGTCAAGTCTCACTAACGGGCTGTGTGTGCCACAGGAAGAAGAAGAATATAATATTTAAAATATGCTTATAATACAGAGATATGTAAGTGACATAAATTAATAAAAAAATAATCGTCAGGGAAACTATCACATATTTTAAATTGAACAGACACCTCTGGAGTTTTATAAATGGAACGAAGCAATTATTAAATCCTGAATAATTTAGGTGCCATTATCCTTTATTAGCAAAACATTTGTTTGACTATTTTTGGTATAGTGTTACTTCAACTCCTGTAAAAATCCAATTTACCAGAATGATTTAATTGAAAACTTGCTGTTCAAACTTGATACGACATTAAATTCAAAAAATATTTTATAAAACCGATTAAAATATGATAATATAATATATAAATAAAGTGTTTTCAAAAACTGTAAACGGACCATTGATAAAAATCAATCATAATCCAAATGATTTTATGATTTAAAGCTTAGTGTAGATTCCTACAACCTAACTATTTGTATCTGACTTTGGACTAGATAATGTAGGAATTACCTCAAGGTTACGAACCTTTAAAGGCATTTTTGTTTTCTATGGTTTAGTTTGTTTCTGTCTCATTTACATTATATTCAAGGGTTTAAGGCAATTTTTTATAACATAATTAGTCGTTCGATTTCGAAAAAATCCAGCGGATAAATTTTGTTATATACGTGGATGGTTAATTTTAAAGTCACAAGCTAGATCTATATTCGAGAAAGTCAAAAACGCCTATATTTTTATTTTAAGTGCCAAGATGGAGATCAAGATAAAAGTTGGGCTCCTCATGTGTGTTATGTGAGTTGTCACGTAAACTTAGTTCAGTGGATGCATCGTAAGAAACATTCTATGCCGCTTATTATTCCTATAATGTGGAGAGAACCTACAGACCACGTAAGTGATTGCTACTTTTGTATCACTAAAGGGATACACAGAAGGGATTTCAAAAAAACAAAGGGACGAAATGCAATATCCAAATTTGCCTTCTGCACTTAGGCCAGTTACTCATAGCTAGGAACTACCGATATGTTTCCCGGTGATTCTAATTCTTCATCAGGATCTCATCCACAACTTCCTGAGAACACAAGTTGTGACCCAACATTTTTAACAACTGCCAGTGAAGCTCTTAGAATTCAGAATTAATTTAATTATTTGACAGGTGACCTGGGATTGTTAAAACAAAAATCGAAACTTAGATTACTTAGTTAGATAAAAAAAAGTATTTAACTTTACCGAAAACGGAATATAACATTTTCAAGTTTTGATAAAATGTAAAGATCGCTATGGGTCTGTTGTGATATTGATGGTTTAATGAATGAGGTAATATGCAACATGTACCTTGCGAGTGGCATATTTTCATAAATTCGTCAAACTACAGTTTAAGAGCAGTCTTGCTTCATAATGGAATCAAAAACCAATCTATCCTTTTAGTTCATTCAGTGACAATGAAAGAAACCTACGACAGTTTAGCAACTATACTAAATCGCGTAAAATATGAACACTATCAGAAATCCCTTCTGTCAAACCATATTAAAACTTTACACTTGAGAAGTAGACAACACGGTTTTGTGATGCAATTGCAATTAGCTACAAAAACCATACGAACTTTTTCTTCAGTACTTTAACACATCATGTTTAATTATATAAAAAGATTAAGAATTAGGATATAAATAAATAAATATATAAACAGTTCTATTAGAGGAATATTTTTTTAGAACTGCAATTTTCCAAAAATGCCCATTAATAAAAATCTCACTAAAGACATTTTTGGGTTCACCATCAACAAATTATTATTTTTAGACTGTCCTCCTATGTTTCATCTAGCCAATGTTTGATTTGCATTGAATAAAATCTCAAGAATTTCAGCATACCAAAAACGTAGATAAGATCTCAACGTTATATTAAAAATTTTAATTTTTCCGTGGAAAAAGGTTTGAAGTAAAAACACTTCCAACTCGTTGACGTCGAGAACCATCACGGAAAAGGAGACGTTTTTAGTCTGTTAATTTTTTGATTAATTTTTGTGTGTCTGGTCGAGTCAACTTAAAATGAATCGTTTTACGGGTTTTTCCTAAACAGTCACTAACAAACAAGACGGACCTAGAATTAATTCCAGAGCGGCATTTATTTAATCCGCCCGAGAAATAATCAGTCCGCCCGCGCCCGGGGGAAATAAAATTCCCGAATACTTTATCCCTCTCGGAAGCGAACCTGTCAAATTAAATTGATGGTCAGGAAGTTTCTCGTGTTTATTTGTTCTCCTTAAACTCTCGCATATATCAGACGATCCGTCTGAATATCAATTCACTGCGTTTGCTGCTTCTAATGCGCGTTCGATTCTTCTGCCTTTGAAATGCCAATAAAAAAGAAAAAACTATATAAGGTTCTTTTGTGAAAGAAATTAACTAAAAAAAAAAGCTTTAATGTGCTCTATTTTAACATGTAATATTTTAAATATATTACACAGGTCGACATGATTTTTGTAACATTCATGAGAATACTCTTTTTGTGTTTCATTTAAGTAGTTATTAAAACATCTTGGCACAGAAATGGCTTAACATGTCCTATTTTCAAGTATTTGGACTAGACAATGTACCAATTCCCACAAGACCGTAGAGAGGATATTTCCACAGTATTATACGAACTTTTAAGGGCAGTTTTATTGTTTTTAATAGTTTAGTACGTTTCTATCGTGTTTCCAATACAGTCAAGTATTTAAGTCGATTCTATATAAAATGGCAAGTTCTAGACGCGGATTTTGCAAAAATCCATCGGATAAGTTTTGTTATATATGCTGACGATTTATTTTAAAGTAACGAGTTAGATCTATATCTGAGGAGGTCAAAAACGCCTATATTTTATGTTTTAAGTGCCAAATCGGTGATCGGTTGGGCTCCTCATGTTTGCTATGTGAGTTGTCAAGTAAATTTAGTGCAGTGGATGCATAGCAAGAAAAATTATATGCCGTTTGCTGTTAACATGGTGTGAAGAGAATCTACTGACCATGTAAGTGACTTCTACTTTTGTATTACTAAAACAGAAGGGGTTTCAAAAGAGCAAAGAGACAAAATTCAGTATCCAAATTTCCATTATGCACTTAGGCCAGTTTCTCATGGCCAACTATCGGTACCGATTGCGCCTTTAAACATGAACAACGCATTTCCCGATTATTCTAATTCTACAGGATCAGGTTCAGTTGTAGATCATGATCTGATTCACAACTTCCGGAGAATACCAGTTGTGACCCAACATTTTGAAGAACTACTAGTTAACCATACTTAATAATTTAGAATGATTTTTGTATAAATATATTTGGTATGTGACCTGGGATTGTCAAAACAAAAATCGGAACTTCTTGGTTCCAGACTTCAACAGTGGAATATATTAGATAAAAATGTGTTTCACTTTACCGAAAACGAAATGTAAAATTTTGGAGTGTTTATATAATGGAAGGATCGCTATGTGTCTGTTGTGATATTGATGGTGTAACGAATAATCTTAATATGAAACATGTTCCTTCCAAGTAGCGTTTTTCATAGATTCATCGAAAATCATCCTAAAAGCACTCTTGCTTTATAATGGAATCTATTACTTTAGCCCATTTAGTGACAATGAAAGAAACCTATGACAACTTAGCAACAATTTAAATATGAAAGTATCCGTGCGATCTTTGTCGGGATTTAAAACTGATAAGTATATAGCTAGAACTTCAATGGGGTTTTACAAAGTATTGCTGTTTTTTGTGTTTATGGGACAGTAGAACAACAAAAGGACATAACAGTAAGAAAGATTGGCCTCGTAGAACTTCTTTTGAACGTGGTACTTTAAACATAAAATATGCCCCACTTGTTAACCCAAAAAAGGCGCTTCTTCCGCCTCTTCATATTAAGCTTGGACTAATTAAAAACTTTTTCAAAGCTATGGAGAAAGAAGGTAATGGTTTAAGTATCTAAAAGAAATATTTCCTCAATTAAGTGATGCAAAACTAAAAGAAGGCATATTTATCGGAGTTAATAGGTGATTTTCGTTTTCAAGAAAAATGAAATGAAAAGGAATTGTTAGCTTGGAAGTATTATATGTAGTTAAAAGTGTAGTTGGAAGTGTAGTGAAAGGATTTCTGGGCAATAAAAAAGATGAAAACTATAAAAACATCATAGATGAACTCTTGAAAGCCTATGAAGCACTAGGGTATCGCATTTCTTTAAAAATGCGTTTTTTATTCTCCCATTTAGATTTTTTCCACAAAATTTGGGTGGAGTAAGACAACAAGAAGAGAGATTTCACCAGAATATCAGGACGATGGAAGCAAGATACCAGGGACGCTCTATGTTTGGTGACTACTTCTGGTTTTTAAAAAGAGATGATGCTACAGAACACAAGAGAAAAAAGGGATAGTTTTTGTCGCTGTATGACATCTCATGTAATATATTTTTTATTCGCATAATCCTCAGTTAAGTATTTGCATAATTTAACACGTTTTAAAGGTTTATATTAAATAAATAATATATTGTTAAAATATGTCGTCTCCTTTTTTTCGACGACGATAATTAACTTATCATTTTCGGATTTAGTACTACAAATTACTTTATATACACATATTTACATCAATGTTACCTCAAAAAACTTATATTTGTTGACCTGTGCTGTTAACCAGATATGTTTTTATTTGAAAGATATCAAACAAAATATTTTCAATTGTTATTGAGTTTATCTATCAAGTATTTCAAGCGTTAAAGATGACTCCTACTTTAAAGAAAATATTATATTTTCCGACGAAGCGCACTTCCGACATAAGTTGATGAAAATCCTCAAATGATTCAGGAGTCTTCACAAAGTCACTGTTTGGTGGGGTTTTTAGTCTGAAGGACTGATACAATATAGAGGGACTTGTTATATTTACCCTAAACTGCTAAATGTAGATGTAAAACAATTACAAACAATTTATTGTAAAAAAGTTTCCTGAACGCGATATTTCGCGAAATGGAAATGCCAACTGGCCGCCAAGATTATGCCCTAAGATTATTTTTTTGTGGGGTTATGTTAACACCGAACAATTCTTGAACTTAAACGAAATATTCAGACCACTATTGAAAACTGACCAAGCGATATATACGAAGGAGTAATCGAAAATTGGATCTCTAGAATATATTCCACCAGATTAAACCAAGAAATATTAATTGTATTTCTATTTCTATTTTATTAGCCTGGTTTTTAAGTTAGCCTTTTCGGCCCTTACTTATATTGCATGAGATTGACCCAGGATGGGTTTATAATTATTTTGAGGGTCTCTAGTTGACCCAGGAAATGTCGGAATGTTTGGTCCCGAAGGACGGAGGTCCGACTGTTCATGAGGTGGTTTTTCAATGAAGTCCAGGCGAACTTCAGGAGGTTAATTTGGAAAGCCGATGAAGTCATCGGCGTTGCGGTGCTAATTTCTGCCGTTGCCGGGCCGACGCTGCGCATAGGTGCAGTCGCCGGGCCGGCACAGACAGAAACGCTAGATGTTGTGCGACGGCGGTAGCGGAGGCTGAGACTTACACAAGTCGGAAAACTTCGTTATCCGGGTCTTGATGCCGGAGATTGGGGACGATGATATCGGAGTATTGCCCTGTGGCTAGGGCAGGAGGTCCGATAATTCGCGTAGCAGTGGATTGCTACCTCGCGAGGCTGTGAGCTTCAGCTTGGCGAGTGTGATTTGATGGAATTGAGAGATCGGTGGCACGCCGGCCTCCCGATGGATTTGATTATTTCTAACGTACCAAGGTGCGTCTAGGGCCACACGCAAGGATTTATTTTGGAAGATTTGAAGTTTCTTGATCAGAGTTGGACCAAGGAACCGGTAGTACGTATGGAAGCCGTACAGAACTACTGATCTGACAAGGATTTTGTAGATCATGATTTTGATTTTTGAAGCGAGATTACTCGTTCTGCATGAGAGCGGGTACAGCAGTTTGATGATGCCGCAACCCTTGCAGATGGCTTGCTGGATTTGACTGGACCAAGAGAGATGTCGGTCGAAATGGAGACCTAAGTAGGTTGCTTTTTGCAACCATGGAATTGGAACTTTGTCCACCAGTAGCCTGTATTCTCTGGTGAAGCGTTTATTGGTGAAGATGATCGCCTGAGTCTTTTTCGGATTGACTTGCAGGCGCCAGAATTTGAGCCAGTGGATAGCTGCGTTAAGTTGCTTCTGGAGTTTGTTGTTGATCACAGAAGTCTGAGGAGACGCTACAAAGTAAGCTGTGTCGTCCGCGAAGAATGCGGATTTCACATCTTGTGAGCGTGGAATACCGGCCAAGTAGATATTGAACAAGGCCGGTGCCAGGGGGGAACCTTGCGGGACGCCCGCTTTTATTTGTTTTCTCATGGAGACGGAAGAGTTTATTCGAACTTGGAAGGTTCTATCTTCCAGGAATGAACGGATTAGCAGGGTCAGATCTCGGGGAAATCCGAGAGAGATGGTTTTGTAGATGAGACCATCATGCCAGACTTTGTCGAAGGCTTTGGACAGGTCGAGAAGAACTGCTCCGAGATGCCGTTTTTTCTCGAGAGCTGAATGGACTTCGCTGGCCAACCTGGCCGCTTGATGAATGGATGAAAGACCTTTCCTGAACCCGAATTGTTCATCTGGAATGATCTTTTTGGAGTCGGTGAAGCTGTTGAGGGCTTCGAGAATGGTTTTTTCAGCGATTTTGGAAAGAGCGCTGAGGAGACTGATCGGCCTGTAGTCGGCCGGGCTCGGACTATTGCATTTTTTGGGTATCACGGCAAGAATGGCGTGCTTCCATGAGCTTGGATAGTATTGGAGACGCAGAATGGAGTTCACGATGTTTGTGATCTCCGCGATCTGCTTGCTCGGAAGTTTCTGGAGTTGCCTGGCCGTGATACCGTCAAAGCCGGGGGTTTTTCTGGGGGCGAAGCTTTTGATTATTGCTGAGATTGAGCGGGGGGAAGCGAGATGATTTTGCAGGAAGGAGATTTGCGGGAAGATAGGTAGCCAGGCCGAAACCCTGCTGACCTCCGCATCGAAATTTGGATCTGCTTCGGGATGACGTTGACAGGTCATCTGAAGCTTGAAGGACTCAGCCAGAAGTTCGGCCTTGTCCACATCGGAGACGGCGACAGCGCCATCTGCATCCGATTTTAGCGGTGGAATAATCCTCCTGGATTTTCCCGCCAAAGACCTCGCCAGACGCCAGATCTGCCTGGAGTTCGATGAGTCCAGAGAGGAGAGCAGGTTGCCCCACTTTTCGTCTCTGAAAGACTTCATCGCTTGCCTGGCTTCTCTGGTCGCCTGGTTTGCCCGCCTTTTATCCTCGGGATCGAGGGTGGATCTGGCCCTTCTCAACAGGCGATTTCTCGCTCGGAGAAGGTTTTTCAGATCCAGCGGGAGGTCTGTGGTTAGCCTGGACTGGTTGGCTGGCCGTGGCTCCGAAGCGGTGTTGAAGGCCTGCTGAATGTCCGTGGACAGCTTTCTGACTGCAAGCTCGAGTTGCCTGGGGTCGTTGATCGTCGGTATGGGATCTGTAAGATGGAGAAGATTATTATATTTTACCCAATCCGTGATTCTATTTGGGGGCCTGAAGGGGGCGTCCAGCAGGTGGTTGTCACCCATCTCGAGCAGGACTGGCAGGTGGTCGGAGTCCAGCTCGTGGATTACTCTCGTTGCTGTGGCTCTTCTGGAGTCTTTCACCAGGAAGAAATCGATGACGGATCCGGTGTGCTGAGGTACTCCGGCGGCGTAGTGAGTTGGTTCGTCTGGATATGCGATGTTGAATCCCCAGGTGTCGCAGATGTTTTTGAGCTCGCGTCCACGACCGTTTGTGGACTGGCAGCCCCACTCTTCGTTGTGTGCATTGAAGTCTCCGCCGATGATTTTGGCGGAGGTTCCCTGCGCCAACTTTTCGTAGTCAGATGGAGCGATGGTGTCTTGATTTCGCTGGTAGACTGAAGCGAGAATCAGGTTGCTTTGATCTTCGAGCTCGATGGCGATTTGGGTAATTTCCAGACTGACCATGGCCGGAGGGAGCAATTCGTGGTGGCGAATGCTGCTCTTTATCAGGATCGCAGTGCCACCGCCTGGGCCGGTTTTTCTATCGTTCCGATAGATGGTGTAGTTGGGGATGCTGAATCTGGAGGAGGCTTTTAGGAACGTCCCCTGAAGGAGGGCGACGTCGATGTTGTAGGACGTCAGTGTGTCGGCAAGATCCTCCTTCTTGTCGCGCACTGAGCTAGCGTTCCATGAGACTATCTTCAGCGTCCTGGGTCTAGTGGCCATTGCTGGTTTGCTGTGCATGGAGGAGATGAGCCAGCATGTCTCTCATCTGCGTGTTTTGTTCGATCAGCAGGTCGAACATCTGTTGGAATGGGTTGGGGGCGGCTGCCGGAGGAGCCGAGTTCTTCTGTGTTCCCCATACGTGAGTCGGTGGGGGGATCTTTACGGGGGTCTTCTTTGGCGGCGGTGGTTGTTGATGGTTGGCCTCTGATGTGACTTGTTGGCCTTTGGTCGGGCGACGTGGACACCCGGAATAGTTAGCAGTGTGTGCCCCCTGGCAGTTACTGCATTTGGCTGGAGTCTTTTTGCTCTTCTGGCATTCTTTGGTGTTGTGCTGACCGGCACACTTCACGCAGATGGATGGTGCGTGGCATTGTTTGGCTGTGTGCCCGTACAGTTGGCAGTTAAAACACTGCACGGGTTTGCCATTGGATTTCTGGGCTTCTACCCTGATGGATTGCCTCATGAATCTTGTAATGTTGAAGATTTCGTGCTGCTCTCTGGGCACGACTACCTGGACGATTGCGATGGGGATGGGTTTCTTCCTCCTGTCCTTAGCTGGTCTTGTCCATCTTTCGACGTGGATGGGGGTGAAATTTAGCCTCGCCAGCTCGGCGCGGATTTCGTCGTTTCCGATGGTTTCGACTAGGCCGCGGAGTAGGACTCGGAGGCCTCTTTCTTCTGGCGCCCAGAAGGTGTGATATGGGTAGTTTTTGGTGTCAAATAGTTTGGTTATTTTCCTATAGTCTGATTCTGCTTTGGGGTGGAATGCCACCCCCTCAGGTTTATTGGTGGTGTGATATTGCACACCGTCTTTTTCCAGTAATCTGGCAGCTTCGGTATAATCTCCCTTGCTCCGCAGGACGATTGGTCTTGACTTGAATCTTTTACCGCCGTTTGGTTGGTCGGCGGATGAGGACGCGGGGGGCGCGGCTGGACGAGCGAATTGTTCGGGGCCGGGATTGTTTATCTTCGCGGGCGCGGAGTTTTTAGCGAACACTGCACTCGCGGCACTGGTTGACGGCGCGGGGTCGGAATCGTTTTTAGACGCGGTGGCGGCACTAGTACACGGCGCGTTGGTGTCGGTCGGGGGCGGAGCGTGGGTATTTCCACTGGCACCTGCTGCAGATGGCTTCTTCATCGGTGGGTTGTTGGCCGGCGATGGTTGGCTGGTTTTCCTCTTTTTCGAGGATCTGTGCCTGACGGTAGTGAACCCAATGTCGTCGGCATTTTTGTCTAGGGGGGAGAGAGAGCAATCCATCGCTGTGGACGAGGCTGCTGAATTGCTGCGGCTGCGGCTTGCTGTTGGCGGGGCTTGACTTGAGGTGGACCGGCTGCGGCTGGTGTCTTCGGCGGGCTGGTTTTGGTTCTTCATTACCATTGCTTTCAGGGTGGCGACTTCCTCCCTCATGCTCTTGATTTCTTTTACCAGGCTCGCGTTATCGGCTTCTTTTTCTAATAACTTTTTCTTCAGCTGATTGAACTCTTAGACGGAGACGGTCTCCGCGGAGGGTTCGGCGTCAGGTTGTCTCGTCATGGTGGCGTCTGGCTGGGTCGACATGGCAGCGGTTGTCGGCAGTCTTTAGCTTTTCGGCTACCTGACTGTGGAAACGGGTCCCCACAGCATCGGTGCCGGCGGCGTCGAACTGTCTAGACTCTGCGGCGATGTCTCGGTGGGTTGGTGGTTTTCGTTCGACCGTGCGAACACTGAACAAACGGCAGGTAGAAATTACAGAGCGGTTATCTTAGAGATGTTGTCTCTTCGATGACTCGGACTGAACGTGTATTAATTGTAGTCATCATCATTATTATTATTATTGAGCGTTACAGGTCCTCCAATGTGGGGAATGGGCGGGGCTCGATCCCGGTCAAGCAACTAACAACTAACAATGTTCATTTTGGTGAAGACGCAAATTGTTGTACGTTCGGAGTGGCGGTTGGGGGTGGGTGTGGGTGTGTGTGTGCGGGTGTGCGTGCGCGTGCGTGCGTGTGTGTGTATGTATGGGTATGTGTGGGTTTGCTGGTGCGGATGTGTGCGTGTGTGTGTGTGTGTATGTTGTTCTATTAATGGTATTTTTATAGTTTGGGTTATGACATAAATCGCGTCACTAATAGACTGCCCTCTTCTGAATCCTGATTGGCAATCCCCTATATTTTGTTCTGCCGTTTTTTTAAATAGTCATTTTCAATGTGATCAGTATCTTATAAGCTAAATTTAGTAGCATAATTCCTCTATAGTTTCTACATTCCCATGGGTTTCCTTTTTCAGTATCGGTATCAGAAGCCCCTCTTCCCATTATTTCGGCATCATTTCCTTGACCCATATGTATGTAATTAATTCGTACATTTTAGCTTGTACCTCTTCCCCTGCGTACTTGATCATCTTGATCATTGATCATCAAGGACAGTACCTCCCCTTGTTTTCTGAGTATTCTTATGTACATTTTTTACTTGGCGTTTTCGTTGACACCGTTGTTTCTATTGAGGTAAGTAACTCTTTAAAACTCTTGTCTTTGTTAAAGTGTTCTATTTCTATCATTTTTTTCAGCTGATCCATTTTGTATTTTGTAATTTTAAAGTTTTCGCACATTCAAATCTTTTTCTCTGTATATACTTTGATCTTTTCCTTCCTCCATTCTGGTCAATGTCTTTCTTCCATAAATATACTTTTCAGTATATTTGCAAACTAAGGTTTTTACTCTCTGATTCTTTGTGCCTTCTTCTCATCTCATGAATTTTACTCCCTACATTCGATATTAAAGCTCTACGATAGACGAATTGGTTCACTACCTTAAAATGTTCTATTTGACTGATGTTAGGCATATTATTATTTTGACAATCGACAATCATTATTTTCATTTTCTCCTCCTTTATTTCTTGTCCACAAAGATGACGTTTAGCCTTCGGCCCACTTTGCAAGAAGTATGATGCCACTGGCATATCTTAACTTAGTTATTAGAATGCCGTCAACACCGACATGGTATATTCACCATAAATTTAAGTAGAATTGGCGAAAAGATGTATCCTTACCGGGTTCCCTTATTTATGCAAAATTCATCGGATATTCGATTTTCAATTTTCACCACTGCTCTGTTTTCTTCATATAGATGACAAATTAAGTCAAACAAGTGATCAGATATTCCCCTTTCCTGCAGAATTTGTCATGGTTTCTCCCATTTTATGATGTCAAATACCTTCCGTTAATCAAGGATACAAAGGTATACAGGATGATTAACTTATCTGACTTTTTCGATTGGTTGAATATCTGCTGATATTCGATAAACATGATTTTTAAAGTTCATTGATAATATGAAGGAGGATTTCACTGGCATGGGAAATGAGAGCGATGATGCGGTAATTTTCGCATTTCTCACTAGACCAGTTTTGTGTAGAGGTATAAATGCTGAGACAGACCAATCTTCTGGTCACAATCCAGTACCCCACACTTTCTCGTAGATGTTGTGAAACATACTCCCGCTTCTCCCTGCTTCCCCCTATTTCCCCCATTATGTTAATTATTCTATGGTGACTCCATCCAAACCTGTGGCTTTATCGTTTTTTAGACTGCGTATAACATTTTTGATTTCTGTTTTTAATATATTAGGTTCACGTAACGTCAAATTAGATATGTTGAGATTATACCCATCTTGGAAGAGTTTACTGTAATAGTCTCGACATTCGGTTAAAATGTGATCGATATTTATTAATTTTTCACTTTGTGCATTCTGTATTATCCTATCCATATAAGTGGTGTACATGTTCTTGCTATTTCCTTAACGGCTTTATGGAGGTATTTGATGTTGTTTAAATTAGCCGGTGACTAGAGATCTCGTCAAGTTTTTTTGATGTGATCATTTTTATCTTTTCTGCAGACTCTCTAGATTTCTCGATTTAGCGAGGACAATTTAAAGTGATGTTCCATTGACCTTATACCCATTTTTCTGAGCGTACATCTTTTCTCGATTAAGTCAAGGGTGGCATCAGTCATTCAATGTTGGTATGTCTGAAGTCGTTGTGTTTGTTTCATTTATGGACTCAGTAATAATGGTTCGTATCCTATGACAAGACTCAAAAGATATTCTGTCATTAGACAATGGAATGACTTCCAAGACTTCCATGGTGGTATTTTAAATTAAATCTAGAATACAGTAGTCGGTGGTCACTTTCGCGTTCTACTCCAAAAGGTTTTCGCATTATGTATTGATGATCGTTCATTTACCCGAGAACAAACCCATACAAATTGTTCTACTTCCTCAGTTTTGTGCCTTTATTTATTTGAATTTGGACAAACTTGACAAGCTTTGACAAAGTTACGCGGCATTTTATGCTTTAAGTGCATATGTTCGTTTCTCCAATTTAGTCCTAATGTTCCTAATGAAAAACACTTTTATGATCCCAACACACGGGAAGCGCGATCTTTTTTGGATACCTTGAATATTTAAACTCTGCGTTTCGTACTTTTTTATTCCCAGTACTTATTCACTGCAAAGTGGGTTATTTGCGATTTTCGAAAGAATTTCAAGATATATAGTGAACACCTAAATATATCTTTATGCTGTTATGGAATATTCTAACTATAAAAAGGTGATGAAAATATAACGATAAAACACGTTGTCTTTTTCGTTATCTAAGCTTCACAGAACACAGTTAGCCAAAGATAAACTCACAGAGAGCTTCAGTAGAATCTACCGTTTCAAATGCACAATCGATATGCATAACAACGGCAAGAAAAACAAAAGGGAATCGAAGGGATCTTATCCGAAAAACTATAATGGTATTTAAATAAACCCAAATTTGCACTTGTATAATTAAGTCGCCCACTACTCCTTTGTTATTTTTGTTTCCTAAATATACATCCTGCAGTTAGTTTGACCTTTTTTAAAACGTTTTTTCTCCCAATTCTCTATACTTTCTACTTTTATATCCCCTGTTTGCAAAAATTCTCGCTTCTTTTGTTCCTCATATAAGCCTCTGTTTTGAATATTCTCCTTTCAGCTTCCGTGTAATATATTTCGAATTATCTTGGCCTCCCTCACTTACTACTCGAGCGAAGTGAAGGGTACAGAGACAAGTGCCTTCATCCAATTGGATTCCCATCCCTTTACATTTACGTTTTCACTGAAAGAGTGGTTTTGTTATCCGAATTCGAAATAAACTTTACATTATTTATTCATCCTAAACGATTCAGGATATATTTAATTCTTGTTTGTAGTATTGTCTTTTAAGATTATATACGAGGATCGTTCACCAAAATATTAACATAATCAGTTAAATATTAAAAGAGCCGCAGAGGAAAGGTAACAAAAGAAATCAGTAAAATCAGATTTATGCTGCAAAAACAGTTTGATTGGGTTGTGTGATAACATAGACATAACTTGTTACAAATCATTATTTAGAGTAGAATTGCAAGTATGTACAAATAAAAACAAAGAGCACAAAAGGGAATATCACCGATAGAATATAGAAGCAATAGCGCAACTTATAGTTACCGCAACTTATAATTAAAGAGTTAATATAAACGCAACTTATAGTAAGGTTAATAAAGGAGGGTAATGGAGGTGAAGAAATACGAAAGCGAATCGTGCCGGCTAAAAAAGCATATTTAACTCTAGTCCGAAGAGTTATATGTTCAGATCAAAAACTATACACTCTAGTATTAATCTACGAACATATAAAATTAATGTTAGACCTACTGGAAATATGGACTATAATACAAAAATATACAAGTAATATAAACATTTTTGAAAGAAACATATTTAGAAGAATATTAAGGCCAGTTCGAGAAAATAGCATATGAGATATACCATATACATATGTACAAAATAGCATATCTACTAAGATCCACTCTTATCAGACTAAAAATTTAGAGGAAAGTGACTAGAATAGAAGAAACATGAATAGCTAAAAAGCTTCTGGGTGAGGAACATGTTTGGTGTGACATTTAAGACTTTTACAAGAAAATTTAAATAACTAGAAATCTTTAAGGTAAACATATATTTTTACATTTCCTAGTTTAACTTCCATCCCAAGATACTCGTTTGCGCTTTTTTTGATCTTTCGTGTTCCCGTAACCCATTTATTATCACATTGACTTTCCTTTTCTCACTTTCCATTTCCTCTACCACTTTACTGATTAATTTTAATTCTCCTCGTATTTTTCGGTTTTTGTTTTTCCTTCAGTCTTTTCTTTAAATTGTTTATTATGTTTTGTTTTGCATTATGTTATTTTGTTTTGCTTCTGCTCTTATCTCTTTTATTTATCTTTTTATATATTTGATGTCTTTATTTCTCTTCTAGACTCTGCTATCTCATCCTTTATGTTCTACCTCATATCCTGCATGTCCTGCATGTCCTCTTTAACTCATTCATTTCGAAAATTTCTATATTTTGTCTATTCCTTGTTTTTATCATGGTACGATTTATTGTTTTACTCCTTCGGAATCCCCGATCTTCTTCTAGTGACAAACTGTGTCCTCACTGTTCTATCTTTTAACCTCTCCTAGAGGAACATAATCTCCTTTTTCCTTACTTAGTACGGCTACAATATCTTATATTAACTCTACCAATTTTGAAGTACAGGCCTGTTTTATTCCCTGATGTATAGTTTGTTGCCTATCCTTCAGATTAGTATGCTGCACATATTCGTCTATTGTATTTTTTGTTACCTTTTTTTGGGTCTAATTACTGCGGAAACTTGAATAACCTTGTTAACCACGATTATCTTCCTTTCCCACTTTCTGGCTTCCTCACTTTCAGTTTGTGGGTTTGTAGCTATGTTTTGGAAATATTTACAGTTTTAACTTATTAAATCATCTATTATACAAGACTGTTTACGTGCTCTTTCCCTTACCCAAGACCGATCCTCTGCATGCCTCTGCTGCATGTTAAATAAGATTCGGACAGACACATACTATTTAATTGATTTATATTATATCGGTATGCTTTCTGCAAGATATTTGGCAGATATTTCTGTTATTGTCTACAAGCTACCACATCTACCACATATCAGCAATTTTTTCTCTTTTCGCTCTTTTTTAATAATTTTTAAGGATAAAAAATAATGTATGCAGATGTACCTATATGCTTTATTAGTTTCTAATTTCCAATATCCCAAGTTAAAGTCTTAATATTAACGTATGTATAAATAATTATATACTTTATTTTATACTTTATATTATTACTTTATTATATACTTTAATTATATTTTTTCTAGCCTTTCAGCCGTCAGCAGCCGAACTTAAGTTGAACACAAAGAAGGCAGTTGAAGGGAGACCAATAGAACCTGGCCTCGCCAAGCCTGCCTTGATGGCGGGTCGTAAATAGCACATCATACAACGAACGGTCGTAGCAATCGGCACTGCCTGTAACATCCCACCATAACACCACCTCAGGTTTAGTACTAGGTATGCCCACAAGAAGGTGTAGCGAGGCCGTGGAGAGAGATATTTATTACAGAGATCTTTCACCAGTACTCCACGAGAAACCGGTCCCGAGAGACATCTGTTATTAACGCATAGTCGGTAGTTGACTAGAGAGGAATATGGACTACGGGTGAAAGATCGCTTGAAATTCGACATCCTAGGCTATATCTTAGGTACTGTGTTGATAAATTTCTCAATTTTTTAGTGTTATTTTTTATAACGTTATCCTAAATAATCATGCTATTAATCGCTGTCCCAAATCAAACAATCAACGTTGTTAATTTAGTAAAAAAATCTTTGATTCAGTCGTGGTTTAATAAAAATATGTCAGCTAACTTTGACACTTCATCGTTTAATAAAAATGTATTAGAGGAGAGTCGCCGAATTTGGACCGCCGCCTAGATTGGAATCTATCTAGATCGGATAACACATACATCATATGTACTAATGTGGGTACTATATTGAACATTAGCGTAAACCACGTTGCTGCAAAAACTGTCCACTCCTCTGTTTGACAGTTGAGACAGAGGAAAATTAGTGTTTTAATAGATCTGAACAAAATAATTTAATAAATAAAGAAAGATTTTGGTCATTGTTAAATTAAGTAAGAAAAAATTATATTACATATTTTAAAAGCAAATTTATTCAGGTACAAATTAGTGGAATACTTTTATTAGCACAAGTTAAAAGTAGGTTATGTAGTATATTTTGGCATTTTGAGTCAAGTTGCTTGGACCATATCGCAGTTGCCCAAAATGGACCGGTTCAATTTAGGCAAACCTAATAAACAATTCCGAATTAATCTTTTATGTATTTGAGGGTCCATATGGCTAAAAGAGGACATTACGGGCGTTGGTCCAAAAGCGATTTATTAAAGGCCGTTGCAGCTTATAGGAATGGTAATACTAGTTTGAACGAGTGTAGTCGTATTTATCATGTACCTAAAGCAATTATAAAGAGACATGCGTCTAAAAAAATATTACTGGAACTAAAGTGAAAGCACTTGGTGGACGGCCCATATTTACTAAAGACATGGAGACAATTCTAACCAAACATATTATTCAACTTATTTTATTGCTTTGACTATCCCAGAATTGCGAAAACTAGCTTTCGAAGTCGCTGAAAAATACTTTTTGCCACATACATTTAATATAGAAAAGAAAATAGTAAGGAAAAAGTGGTTCTACTCATTTATGCGCAGAAATCCACAGCTGTCAATACGAAAACCTAAAGGTACCTCAATGGCAAGAGTACGAGGCTGCAATAGAGAGAACGTAGGGCATTTTTTTGATATTTTAGAAAAAACTGTGGACGAGTTTAATTTCACCACAAAAAACTATTTTTAATGTCGATGAGTCGACAAAAAAAGGTGGTTGCTTGTAAAGGTAAACGCTGGGTAGGATGCGTAACAAGTGCTGAACGTGGCGTCTTTAAAACTATGGTATGCGCGGTCAGTGCTACTGAGTTTTATGTTCCTCGACGATCATTTTTGGATGAAAACACTATATCACAATCAGGTTACACATATTCTGAATTATTTGTTGAGTGGGTGAAACATTTTAAAAATCATGTAAACTGCCATCAAGATAAGAAAGTTATTTTACTGCTTGATGGGCATACGAGTCATAGCAAGAACTTAAACGCTTGTTCCTTTGCTAGAGAAAATGGAATAGTATTACTGCAGTTGCCTGGGCATACTACCAATCGTTTGCAACCTCTAGATATTGGTTTCTTTGGGCCGCAAGAAAAATATTTTGTTCAGGTGCAAGAAACTTTTCTTTGTCAATATAAAGGTGATAAGATATATCAAACTCGAATTTCTTAATTATTAAATGAAGCACATGGCAGAGCGGCAACTGCGGCAGTAACTGAAATTGTGTTTGGTGCCACTAGTATTTGGACAGTTAACAGACATGTCTTTCAGGATCACCGGTTTGCTCCATCAGATATGCTACAATTTCAACTTTGTGGTAATGTTACTGAAATTGAAATAATTACTAGAAATTCAGCAAGTACGTCAATTCCCAATGACAGTGAAAGCAGCAGTGATCCCGCTGTTATTTAATTTTATTAGGAGAAAAAACATAAAATAAAATATCACCGCTACCAACACAAAATTTACAGCCAGGTCCATCGTCCTCTCGAGCACAATTATTATCAACTATTGATAACGTTCTGAGATTAAAACGTAACATTGAAGACAATATTAAAAAAACAAAACCACAACATATTGGGAAGAAAAGATGTGGTAAAGAAAATAAGATTAAAAAAAAAAAACAAAGAGTACAAATTAAAACTACATGGTTTTGTACTATATGTGATAAAATAAGAGAAGAAGAGATGATTCAATGCATTACATTTCACACTTGGGTTCATACAAAATGTTCTGGTGTAAGTCCAAATATCAAGAAATATTTTTATTTTAATTGCGGTTGATTGTGCTTAATGGTCCATTCTAAGGAACCAGTGGTCTATGGCAAGAAACCGGTTTCCTTGGATCATCAATTAAACAGCAATCTGCAATCATCAATTAAACATTAAACTAGCAAGAATAAATTTTGCCATACGTCAATAGAAATTTTCATAAAATCCACAAATTGTCTTGTGACAAAACCGTCTTGAATCATCTTTACTAAATGATACATCAGGGTTATATTTGTTTTTCATGTTTATAGCAATTAAAAAAATAAGAATTATTTTTTCTATTATGCTATTAAAAGATTTGCCGCAGAGCTGTTTTCTTCTCTAGTAGTTACTACTTACTACTTACTACTTATGTAAAAGTTTTTAATTTTTTTGCCAACAACTTAAATCCGCTTTTCCAATCTTTGTTCTTGAATAACGATTTCAAAATAATAAAATAATAAAGTCTTATTTTCTCTCCGAAATAAAAATATAGCCGGAAAGCTTGAAAAATTGGGAAGCAGGAAAATAACGACTGGATTTTCAACATGGAAAGTATTTTGGTTGCTAAATCCGATTAAAAGTTTAAACGATTTAAACGGCCTCAGAGAGCTTTTTTCACCCTATTCGCACTCATTTGAATATTAAACGCTTATGTTAGTATTAGAGAAGGATCAGGCCGGACAGGCTGAAGAAGGACTTTCAATTTTCGTTACAGAAACGTAAGCAAATTGCTTGTTGAGATTCTTTTTTAACAAGGTTTTTCAACTATGACATTATTTTCATTAAGCACGTTTCTGTAGTATCTAAATGACAGTAAACTAAACAACTAAACAACTAAACAACAGTAAATAACTAAATGACAACATAAAGTATCACCTAATATATCGGTCATATCATTATTAATTGTTATATCATATGAACCTTGTAGACATAAACTACTTTTGCGGAGGTACTTTATGCACTGCTCTCCGTTTATACAAAATTTTATGGATTTTTAAATAAATAAACTTCTGAATCACGTGAAGATATTCATCGGCCCAAATCCTGCAGTTATTTTTGTGTGTTGTCGCTATTACATTTCAAAATGTTGATACTTTTATTGGAGCGAAGAATGTAGAATATAACTCTATGAGACCACAAAAACAATACGTGGATACGACAAAGGACCAAAGTTATAGACATAGTAGAACATGCTGCCAGACTTAAATGGAAATTCGAAGGACAGAGCCAAAGGCTCTCAGACAATAGGTGGAAACATGGCATCGAAAATTGGCGCCCATATGAAGGACAAAGAAACAGAAGACGACCACAATGAGATGGGTAGATGACATAGAGTTATAGCGGCACGGAGGATTGGCATGGAAAAAACAGCACCGAAAGGACAAAGATCGAGAGAATTGGAAGAGACCTGCATTCGGAGAAACCTGGATGAATAAATAGGATGATGATGATGATTGGAACATTCTTTATGACATCATTTTATTGGCATGGCTAATCAAAGGAATTATTCCACAGTTATTACAGTCGTTTATTGATCATTTTTCGTGTAGTAGTACCAGAACAGGAATTGTTGTCCATTGTTGTTGTAATATAAAGCATCTGTTCTGGTTAACAGTAAACGATGATACTTAAAACAAATATACTTGTATGTAAGATGATATTTAAAATCAAAAAGTTTTAGTTTTCTGAACAATTTCTTCCAACCTTCCAAATTTTATTTTAACTATTAAAAAAACTCGTAAATCGGAAATCTGTTATCGATATAGTATTTGGTTATAAAAAAGGGTTTCGAGACGCAGTTTGCCTAAGCTTCTTTTTGCAGAGGAATTGAATATATCGTTTTGGTTTACCTAGATCCTTTTCTAACATTAATATAAGCATTTAAAATTCAAATGAATGCTAATATGGCGAAAAAATTCGTTCGAAGTTGTTTAAACCGTTTAATCCTATAATATGTTTTAGTAATCGTAATACTTTCGTATGTTGTAAATCCAACAAGTATTTTCCTGGTTTTCACGCTTTCATGATTTGTTCCGATGGGGAACCGAAGGATTCCGAATAGAATTTGTTCCGAAGGATTTGTTAGGCTAGGTAGAAAATGTTTATTTATTGTTTCATTATTTTTAATTGAAGTTCGCGATCATGAGTTACAAAGGAGGAATTAAGTGACGTTGGATAATTTTAAATTTGACTGACAGTGGTATTAGACATTAGAAACCAATGATTCGACGACTATAGCGAGGTCGAAGTTCTGCAGTAATCGTGGTTTGTGTAACACACGCATCAAAAACCTCTGCCACAAGCATTACCGAAACACAAACATTAAAAACCCCTACATTCGCCTAAAGTCACTCTATGGGCTGCAATATCAGTGCGAGGAATTATAGGCCCGAACTTTTGTGAAGACGGCAGGGGACGCGCAGTTACCGTCAATTCAGTGCATTATGTGGAAATGTTAGACAATTTTTTGGTGCCTGAACCTTAGGATATAATCAAAGAACGTGGTTTCAGTAGGACAGAACAATTCGTCTCTGCCACAAGTTCGTGAAATTTTCCCAAACAAATTGATCTCCAGGACAGGTGACATATATTAACATCCACGTAGTCCTGATTTAAGCCCTACGGACTTCTTCTTGTGCGGCTACTTAAAATCGAAAGTTTAGGTCAATAAACTACATTATTTGGTGCAGTTAAAAGAAAATATCTGACACGAAATGGCAGCCATTCCAGAGATTATGTGCCGGGACATCCTAAGGAATTTTGCTGTTCGTTTAGATGAGTGCCGTGAGCGTGACGGCTGGATGATGTAACATTTGGATGACATTTAACATTTGGATGATTTTTAAAAGTAATTTGCTGAATGGTTTATTTCAATAATTAGTAAAGATTTTTTTTACGATTTTTATCGCTATATATATATATATATATATATATATATATATATATATATATATATATATATATATATATATATAAACTTTCTTTTGGAACACCTTGTATATTTCAAATAATAGTGGCGGAACCTTATTAATACATTATATTTAAATTTATTTTTACGTTGTTTCTAAGACAATATTAATTTTCTAGAATTAATTTACCAGGTATTTAAAGGGCATGCATGATATTAGCCTGAATATAAACATTTATTTTATTCAAAATTACACGTTACTAAGATATTTTAGAAAAACATACTATGGTCTAAAAATATCAGTAATTTTTATCACAAATCATAAAAAATCTAATAGGTGTAATTCTCTAAAATCGTTTCGTCTATAATATTACCGAAGCTTAGTACTTTGTAGTATGGCCCTTATTCTTGACCCGTGGCCCTTCTAACATCTACTGGTATTGAAAATCAAGCTGTCTGAATTTCTTACCACAAAGTCGTCTTGTTTGCTGTTTTTTTACCAGCAAGACGTCGTTTTAACCGTTTCCTCACGTTCTCAATCGGATTTAAATCCGGCGACTGTGAAGGCTACTGTAATACTTTAATATATTTCCTATCGAACCACTACTTCACAACATGAGCCCTATGTTTGTGATAATTATCTTGTTGGTAGGCCCAGCATTGTGATCAACTTAAGATAGTATAATTGTCTCTCAGATTCCTAAGTAAGTTTCTATTATCATATTGTCTTTTATCCAAAATATTGGACATACTCCGATATATAAAAAGCACCCCTATACTTATAAGCGTTATATGGATTGCATTCTTCATTAATACGTCTTCTCACGCACGATTTACCATCAGAGCCAAATGAATTATTTTTTGTGTAATCTATATAAATAATAATGTAAATGTTCGTTTGCTCAAAATCTTAAATCTCCGAAAATTTTTCACCGATTGCTTTGAAATTTTGTCACAACGTAACAGTAACTCATGCAATACTACTGCATGGTTAAATTGATTTTTCATAGATTTTGATTTAATTATTTAATCATATTGAGCCACAGCAACGCGTGGCCGGGTACAGCTAGTCGTTAATAAGAATGTTTTTCCAGTTATATTGGAAATTTTCACTATAGTTTCATTTTTCCAAATTTTAACTTTCCTAACTACTCTACTCTATAGCTTCTTTTGGTTCTAATGTTGATACTTAGGCCCAGATTTTGTTTTGTAACAACAGAGGAACCAAAAGGATCTTTCCAAACATCGCGTACAATATGATTATACATTTTTTATTCATTTTTCATAGACTCTCTCTTTTCTGGTTGATTTTGAGTCGCATATGATTCTTTTAAAATTTTAGGAATTTTTTGCACAAGGTACAAGGGCATTCGCAATAAATGCATAATATTTGTTTTGGCTTGTCATTTGCAAAATTAAACCCCTTTCTTTACCAGTAAATTATCTAGTGCGGCCCATGTTTACTTTAAAATAGTTGGAAATGGACTAGCTTTTGCTGTATCGATAAAATAAATATATATATATATATATATATATATATATATATATATATATATATATATATATATATATATATATATATATATATATATATAATAATAATAATATATTTTATTGTAATTGCTACGCGATAACGTGTAGTAAAATGAGCACTATTATTTTTTTCACCACTGAAGTACGAATCATTTGGAGGAAATACATTCTTTAAGAAGATAAGCACCAATAAAATGCGACGTTTACGTTGTAAAAAATATATAAAAATCAGTTAATATTATCATATTATATTATTTATTAAGAAAATTTAACTTCGAGAATGTAAATAATATTATAGAGAAAAAAAAAGAGTCTAAAAGTTCTCAGGCAAAAACTTTTTAAGGCGAGAAAAACATTTGTAAATTGGTGTACAAACAGGGCAATGTCAAAACTAATAGAGAAGAAATTCTTAAAATGTTAGAAATATTTTATGCCGAGTTATATAAAATACGAACAGAAGGAAACTCAGATAACCAAAATATCAAAGTTTTAAATCAAATATCAGAGGATATCTCAGATCATCAAACTGGGCGAAGTAAAACGAGCACTATATGATATGAAAAACTACAAATCTCCCGAAAAGGATGGAATAATCACAAAAGCTATCAACATGAGAGGAATGAAACTATTACAAACACTGAGAATTATCTTTAATGGATATCTTTCAAAGGGAACAACACCATCCCTCTGGAATATGCAGTGATAATATTACTTTATAAGAGGAGAGACAACGAATATCCAAAACTACTGACCTATCAGTCTCATATCACACATATACAAGTCGTTTACCAGAATCATTACAAATCGACTATGTAATAAGCTAGACATTATCAGTCAACATAGACATCATAGTATCACAACAACATAGACAAATTTGATATAGGAAGAGGTGTTCGCCAAGGCGACACTATTTCACCGACACCAACACTTTTCTGTAGCGTTTACAAATAATCGGCTACTACCGACAAGATTGTTTTGCGCGAGTCTTTCTTGAAAGCGCACCGGTATTCTCAGGGAAAAAGACCGAGTAAGTCGGACATCTCACCTCGAGCTGGATAGACGTCTACACACCGACAAGACGAACAGAGATCCAGCACGTCCACGTCGCTGATAGTCCCGCGTGAGTAATTCTTCCGTTACACAAGGTTTTAGGGCCCGGTCATTATAGAACCATTGGGTTACTTTGGTCAATATAGACTCCAGACCTTTTAATCGACCATTTTGGTAATTGGACAGTCCAGAGGCTGGAAAATCGAACAGCACAACAAAAGGATAAGTCCAGATATCATTTTGTTATTTTATTAGTATTTTTATGAATATACAACATTGATTGCTCAATCACTATCTCACTACCACCATTTAATAACATTAAACAATTTGGTTTAGTTAGATTTAATTTATTGAACTTGATTGAATTTGCTTTCATTTGGTCTAATTTACATTAATTTGATTTCTTTACTTTAACTTGATTTGAGTTACATTAAATTGATTTAATTCAAATTGACTTACTTTGATTTTATCTGGATAAGTGTAATCTGGATTTCCGTGATTCGATTTAAGTTGGTTTAAGATTATCTATTTTTTATTATTTTATAAGTTAGATAAGAGCTCTTATATGATAACAATGTCTGTTAAGATCGAACATTTCCCTTTACATGCCTAGTTTAGTAGGCTATCTTCTGAAGAAGTAATGCTAAAGAATTGGGTGGCGCCCTATTGGGATATGAGATTAATATCACCAGAGACAATCAGACACGTTAATCTCTAGAAGCACCAGACTTGCGTGGGCTACTTTAGGAAATCTGAGATATATAATAAAACCAGAGGTGCCTGTTTGTTTGAGGACGAAAATATTCGACCAGTGTGTCCTCTCAGTTTTGACATATGGTGCAAAAACTTCAACAATAACAAAACTGACAATTTGGAAGATTCGGGTGACACAACTAGCAATGGAAAGGACAATGTTGGGAGTTTCTCTGAGAGATCGAATACCAAATACAGTAATACGCAAACTACCGAAAGTAATTGATGCCGTAAAAGGAATAGCGATGTTGAAGTGGAACTGGGCGGGTCATGTTGCGAGTGTGGTTGATGACAGGTGGACAAAACGAATCCTCGAATGGAGATCAAGATCGGAAGCCTTCAAAAACAGAGACGTCAAAAGAAACTCCATCAGATGGGCTTCATCAGATGGGCTGATGACACCTAAAACGCGTCAAAAGAAACTGGATGCAGGTGGCGCAGGACCGAACGCAGTGGAAGCTCTTAAGGGAGGCTTATGTCCAGCAGTGGACTTCGATAGGCTGATAGGTGAATAATGAATAGATATTATTTATTATGGCAAATTAATTAGAAAAGAACACTTGGTTTTTTGAAGTTTTTTCTACCACTCTTATTTTATTGGCCACCACTGAATAATGCAGAACATAATCAAACTGAAAATATGCTCCTTTTATAGGATATCTTATACAGAAATACTAGTTTATTTATGCTTTTTTTACCTTTATCTTTCTGCATGCGATTACACAAGATATGGCAAAGTAAAAATGAATCTTATAAATGTTTTTTCATGTTATTCATATGTATTTCTCGTATGTTACGAAATTAAGTAGTATTCTTGTGCTTCCGTTAATTCAATTCTTCTATTAGAACCTTTGGTGTGAAACACTAATGTTAATTATTTTGATGATGATTTTATAATTAGATTAAATCATCTCCTGATGATGCTAACATGGTTAGCGAAACGTGCGTCGAGCAGTTCAAAAAAGTATTTTGGTGTTTAGTGGTAAATCTATTCAAGTTTACTTCCGTTAAATGTTAGAAAATACCACGGTTTCGTAGCCACGTTGTTTCAGACAATTATCTAAATTTGGAAAAGGACGATTCATTGGAATGAAAGAAGTAGGTTTAAGTTAAACATAGATGCCTCTATATATGATAAGATAGATTTAATGATCAGAGTTATGTACGAGAAGAAGCTTTTGGTTATCCGAGAAATATTCAAGTATATGAAAATATCCAGAAATTGGGTGATGCTTTTGTTATAGCAAGAGATAGGACTGTTTTGGAGAACAACTGTTAAACAATATTTAAAATATTTGCGATGAAGATATATATATATATATATATATATATATATATATATATATATATATATATATATATATATATATATATATATATATATATGACTTATGATGCTAGCGAGTTGAAATTGAATGAGGTCTATTTTAGGTTGAATGCATTCTAGTTAGAAATCTTGATTTTCTTATGACGGGGGTGGAAGCGCGACATTTTCGGAGTGAAAGCGAAAATCAAGTTCCCATTAGAATAGTATATTTATCTAGAAAAAAGATTATGATATCAGGCATAATGTAACCTGCCATGGAACTAAAATATTGCACCCATCAATTGACCGTTTCTACAAGTTCAACTTTCAGAAAAATAATGCTAAACCACATAGATCTCGTCAAATTTTTGCGGCTTTTAGAAGATACTATGAAGGCGACACTCGACTGAGTGGCGAGTCCCTAGATATATCCCCAACGCAACATAAATTGGATAGCATTAGTCGTACTCTTAACCCATCGCCCTCATCGCTAGCATCTTTAAACAAATCTGAAAAAGATGTGTTATGAATACCCATGGCATACATGCCGCAAGAAAACGTAGACGCTGAGTTCTTGTCTCCGTATGGTATTGATAAACCGTAGTGAAAAATTGATTATTTATTATGTTGTACCAAATGTAAGTGGAAGTTATTCATTTTTGATCTGTACATTATACCTCCATGGTGTATGGAAAAAACATTTAAATTCATATAAATGTTGATAGTAGAAATGATTGTATGAAAATGAATTCGTTTAATTTTATTAACTGTTTAAAAATTACGAATGTTTGTCCTTGAAAAAAATCCAATTGAAAAGAAATGTATCAGTTAATGATTTTAGATTAAATATTCACTTTTGAACACACAAGACGAGTATTAGTTGTAGCTTCTCCTTTAACAACACATGACGTTGATTGACGAATTATTATTCCTAGCATTGTAATATTTGATAAACAAATGATATGGCCTAAAAAGTAACGTGTATTTAAGAGTAAAGAGTATTTCAATAATAATGTCAGAGCTTTAAAACGTAATAGTGGCAACAATGTTTGAAATATAAATGTCATTTATAGATAGTATTCAGACATATATAGATATAGACAGTATTAGATTTTCGAGTGTTTCGTGAAATTTATGGTTAATATAATCGACCAACCCAACATTCTATTTATCGTCTCTTGCAAAAAATAAACGAACTGGCTCAGCGGCTGAACTGTGCGTTGTAGAACCGCCGATTATAGGAGAACATTGCTGCAGTAACACGGCGTGTAAGAGAAGATCCGAATTTATCTATTCCACGTCCTTCTGAAAAACTCAACCTTTCTCAGATGACTACGTGAAGAATTTTGCGTCGTAATATTGGTTGGAATGCTGAATTAACTTAACCACACAAAAGCCAGCCGATTATCATCTGTGTGAAACATTGGCGAAATGGGCTTTAGAGCATCTGTAAGGCATCCACTTTGGGGACCTTACCTACATGCCTCCACACACCTCCACCTTTCGCCACTTTGCACATCTGCCTAAACGGGTTTGTGAACAAGCATAACTGCAGGATTTGGGCCAATAAAAATCCTCAAGTGATTCAGGAGTTACCTCTTCATCCTCAGAAAGTCACTGATAGACCCAATTTTTGCAATGAAGGAGTGATAGGACCTTATTTTTTGAAGGCAATAATGGAGATTGCATTACAGTTAATGGTAAATGCTAAGAGAAAATCTTTGGCCTGAACTGATAAATTTGGATGTAAGCAATGTCTCCTTTCAACAAGACGACGTAACTTGCGGTAACACATCTCGCCAAACAATCGATTTTTTGCAAGACAAGTTTCATTCACTATTTTGTTCAACTTCATAAAGTATTGCTACCTTTGTAGGACCACATAATATATACTTAAAGAATGATTGAACCTGTTTTTGTCATGGCAAATATACTCTGAACGGGGTAGATTTGCCAAGAGCAGAGTTACTGGAGAACAAATATTAAACTTAAGTCAACTGATCGATATATCTCGAGAATATTACACACCACTGTGCAGTTACCTTGTTGTTTCCTCAGAAACCTTTATAACAATGACACAGTGGTTGTTAAGTTTAATGGTACATCTAACGGGTGCAAAGTAGCCTTAAGTTTGGAATAGGCTTTATTTTATTTTATTTGTAATCATTAGGGGAAAGAGATACATTTTATCGACCACATAACATTTTAATATTTTAAACGCCTAACATCACCGTCGTAGCGTCAGATCATGGCAGTTTCCCTTTTCTGTTTCTGTGCGCAGTTTCTTTTTCTTTGTTAAAACGTTTACTAAACAGACTATGGTTGTCTCTCAGAGTGCGTTAGAACGAGACATGTATCGATTTTGTCAAAACTAATTGAATTCATGTGATTAATTTCATTTTCCCTCGGATCTCTGTTGGGTCCACTGCTCAACCATTTTTCGTCCCAGCTTCAGCAGATTACCCGGATTTTTTTGTACTCGTGGTGGAGCCCTGTGGTGAAGGACCTCCATGGTGTAAAAATTAGTTTATTGTATTTTTGCGGATTTGCACCACACGTCCCATCCATAACTCCGCAGTGCCTTTAGTTTTGTATTGATTTGATTAGCGCTCTTATGGGTACTCCCTTTGGGAGGATTTGAAACACCTAACTCGAGGGACGGTCACTATCACCCGATCAGAGTGCCCAATTCTTGGACGGAGCCAATTTAAAGTTCTTGGACAGAGCCAAATTTATAGTCCTCACACAGAACTGAATGTAGGTGAGCCGTTCAGCTTCACGAAACAGTATACTGATACAGCTTCACTAACTCCGATATCCACGTTTTCCTTTTTTTATTATTTATTTTCCTTATTATATATTGCCTTATATTACCTCACATTACTTTATATCACCTTACATTACCTTATATTACCTTATATTATCTTATATTACCTTATATTACTTTATATTACCTTATATTACCTTGTATTACCTTATGTTACCTTATCTTTACCTTTATTTTAGAAAACGAAAAGGCCGATCTTGTTGGTATGAAATACGTTTTGTGGGTCTTTTATTTTTCTTTTATTTCATTTTAGACTCTGCTATTCATGTTTTTTTTAATATATCAATATTACCTTATATTACCTTAAATTGCCTTATATTACAATATATTAGCTTCAATTAGCTTATATTAGCTTATGTTACGTAATATATTACCTTATATTACTTTATATTACCTTATATTACCACATATTACATTATATTACCTTATATTACCTTACATTTCCTTATATTACCTTATATTACCTTATATTACATAATATTACCTCACATTAGCTTATATCACCTTACATTACCTTATATTACCTTATATTATCTTATATTAACTTATATTACCTTATATTACCTTATATTACCCTATATAACCTTATATTATCTTATATTACCTTATATTAGCTTATATTACTTTATATTACCTTATATTAACTTGTATTACCTTATGGTACATTATCTTTACCTTTATCTTAGAAAACGAAAAGGCCGATCTTTTTGGTATGAAATACGTTTTATGTGAGTCTTTTATCCTCAACTCTACTTGAGCTTGGCAGAACCAAAGGCGGGCAGCTTTGTCAAGTGTCGACCAAAGAAAACGATACCGTGGTGAATCACAACAACATGGAATGTAACGCACCGCGAAAAATCGCAGATATAGTCTCACGATTTACTTCACCAGTAAATCTACACAATCTGGCTAAGGCCAGCGACACGGTATAGAAATACTATCAGGTCCTAAGGTTACGAGTTCAAGCGCCACTCGTGTACAGCGGAACCAAACTGAGACAACACGGCCACGTGTCAACAAAAGAAAAACGTTTCCATGGCAATTCACGTCAACGCGAAACTTAAACAGAACGTAACTTGGCTAAAGCCAGCGACATACAATGGAAGTACCATCTGATCCTAAGGTTACGAGATAAATCGCCGCAGGGGCACAGCCGAAAAGGTGGACAGCACTGCCGTATGTCGACAAAACGAAGTGAGGCCTTACTTTACTTAAACAACACCTAGATTTACTCTCCAAGTAAATCTAGACAAACTCAAAATGGAGGAATAAAAGATTTCTCCTTGAAAATAAGATGCGCCTAGAACAAACTCGACAACGTAACTCAGGCGTTTTCTTACTGAACAAGTCTAGAAAAAGTACAAAAGAAAAAGAAGAAGAAAAGCGAAAAGTGATGTTTCCAAAAAGAACTAAAAAGCTGAGCGAGGCTGTACCTAAAACCTGCCAGCTTAAAACAAAAATAAATCAAAAACGTCACTGAGTCTAACTATGGCCAACTCCGGGCTCCATAGGGCAATAAAAATTCTCCATAGGGCAATAAATCTTTAACGTGCCATTTCCCAGCATGTGACCCATCCATACTTTTAATTCGTAAACTAAAGGAGACAACTTCTTAAAAACAACGGAAAGAATGTGTTTGGGGCTAAGTTTCGATGCGAACTTATAGGGAGCACTCGACAACTTCTTGTTAGGACGCCAAACTCTATCACCGACATTAAAACTTACATCCCGTTTCCGGAGGTTATAGGATTTTGAATTTCTCTCATATGCGGAGTGAAGTTTTCGACGTCCCTCAACAAAAAAATTACGAAACTCTTTCAAGTTCACTGCATAAGTGCCCCTGTTACCAGGTACGACTTCAATAGATTGGTCCGGGAAAGGGGAGTTATAATATTCTCCAGATAAAGGAAGATACCGTCCGAACATCAGGTATGACGGACGGAACCAGGTTACTTCATGGGCCGCGGTATTGATGGCCTGTCTGATTTCCCGAATATGCAAATCTCAGTCCTCGTGTCTATCTATGTAACATCTGATAGCTGTCATAATGGTTTTATTATTACGTTCCACGAAGTTACACTGAGGAGAGTAAAACGGAGTGAACCATTGTTTAACTTTATACCTTCCACATAATTCCTTAATACTTTTCCTCTTGAAATTCGGAATGTTATCACAAATCAGGATTTGGGGGACTCCAACCGAAAGGAATATGTGATTCTCTGTATGGTCCATAACCGCAGAGCATTTGGCATTTCTCAATGAAAAAATTAACGTGTACTTAGAAAACCAATCAGCGGCTACTAATAACCATTTGTTACCTTTTTTGGAACGAGGAAAATGACCAATAAAATCCAACGAAATGATTTGACCAAGTTGGTCAACTACGTTCTTCTTACCCCTAATAACAATCTTACTTAAATTTGAGTGTTTTTGAGCCCCACATAGCAAACACTTTCTTAGAAATCTCAAAATATCTGACTTCATCTTAGGCCAATAATAGATCACCTGTACTCAGTACAAGGTTTTTCGAAAACCAAAATGGCCACTAGTGGGAGGAATATGACACGACTCGATAATTTTTGTTTTTTGGGGTTTAGGGACTAAGGTTTTGCACTCTCGAATATCAAAAGTATGATTCTGCTTACAAGGGATGAATTTTTGAACGTAATGGTTCTCAATTCGCCATTGAGGAAATTTGTCCGGGCTGTTTACGATCTTTTCACGGAGCGCAATATACCAGGGGTCAAGAGAATTTACTTCGATTAAGATGGATGAAACTTGCAAACACGTATTCTCGGAGTCTGCTGAAGGGCTATTATCTGCCTAAGGATGCGGTATTCTACTCAAAGCATCAGAGACCAAGTGCATCTAACCTTTTCTATACTGTAGGTTAAAAGTATGCTGTCTTAACTTCAGTAACCAACGACTAAGTTACCTGACGGAGTGTTTAAATTATAAAGCCACAAAAATCATCAGAGATAACCTTAAAACGAGAACCTTCAATCCAAGGCCTAAACTTTTCAATATAGAATATAACGGCAAAATATTCAACGCTCTGTCACTGAATAATTCCTCTTCGCGCTAGATAAAGAGCGACTCGCGTAAGCGATTACTCGTTCCTCTCCGTCTATAAACTGGGTCAATATCGACCTCCAATAACGACATCAGATCAAACCTCCAATATCGACATCAGACGCATCGGACATCTACTAGAATATTTACCCAAACTACGAATATCCTTATCACGAGAACAATTTGGCTCAGGGTGAAGTGGATCTTCCTCAGAAACACCAGCACTCTCTCTCTTTTCCCGACGTGACGAGCCACTCTTATGAGGGTCATCGAAAACAAGAGGGTTTTGTAGAAGTAGAGGGTAGAACATCCTCCAACTTCCTACACAAAGCAAATAGTTTGGAGACAGTAACAGTATCGTGGAACGCCAACTGCGCCACATATTCAGGCAACAAGTTCTTCCGGATGTACTTGACTCTGGTAACTTCAGCAGGGGTCACGGACAAGAGAACAAATTCTTTATCTGAGACACATAAATAATAACTGTTTCTGCGCGTCTCTGTTTCCTTTGCCGGATTTGTTCCCAGACATCATCGTCTATATGAGGAGACAAAAAATCTTTCTTCAACCTTTAAACAAGACCTGACCAATCTGATACAACACCGCTAACACTTCGGAACCACACAAAGGCATCGCCAACGAAAAATTCTACAGCTGAATTAAAAAGTTCCATCTCTGAAAAATTACGAGACTGGGATAAGTCTGAAACTCGCTCCAAGAAACTAAAAACATGTTCGCAAATTCGAAATCGAAAAATCAACACTACAAAAACTGAGCGAATTTTTTCTAACTAATAGTCCAGTTTATAGTTCAATAAATTATTAACTTTAAATTTTTTGTCAGCTATCATGATTCAATAAAATTTAAACACCAGGTTAAAAACCAACAACTTAATAATAAAAATAAAGTTTACCAAAAAAGTTTACATTCCTAAATGTTTTCAAAACACCAGATATAAAATTCAGAAAACTTAAACACCTCTCCCGGTATCCCAGATACAATACAGTATTAAAAGACAGTAATAGAAAATAGATTATCTCTACATCAAACTCATAAATTATAAATATGTAAGGTCATTGCACATTATTCAAAATTAAAAATATAAAATAAAACTGTAAAATAAAATAGAAAGAATGCTATCGAAGGCGAATTTTGTTTTCTCAAAAAATGTTAACGAACTGTTAACAGAAAATCCCTTATTTCTCGCAAATATATTTATTTCGGATATTTAATTATTTTAATTTGACCTTGACATTTAAAATTTCCAAACTGCTGTATCATTCTCTGGTACACCTAAGGAAAGTTCTCGGCTGTCTTGATGGTTTTTTTTTTAAGATTTGGAAATGTATTTCCGTCTAAAACTAGCAATTCTATTGGCTTTAAATGTTACTATTGATTACTAAATTTGCAATTTTTTTGTACTTGTGCTTTCTTTTCTGAGATTGTGCTAAAAACGCTAGCCTCAAACTGTCCTTGAAATCAGGCCCCACGTGGTTGGGCGTCAAATTTATGTGACCTATATTTCCTCCTTTGAGAACAAAATTAGAAAATACAGATCACAGCGATGGCAGCTGTTCACCGGGAGCACAGGGAAGCAGGTCCAGGACAGAATGAAGCTGCGATACAAAATGAGCACAACCCGGTTCGTTAATTTATCTGATATTTAGAAAGGACCCTTGAACCGGGAAGGGATCTAACTTAAATATAACTGTTTAATAGATTTTACACATGCATTTCACAAAAAAACACACGCAACAAAAACGACACAAAGCACGTTAAAAAAATGGAAAAAATAAAACTAGCAAATCAGGACACAGGAAAGTTTAGGGAAGGTGGTTCTCTAAACCTTACCGTGAAAGAAATCAAAAATAAAACAAATCGCTCTAGTTTACACCAGCTGGTCTCTAAGTCCCTATACTTATATATTATCCGGGCAATCTGGTATCCCTATGCGGGGGTCCAGAAATAATCTCGATCTGACTAGCCGGTTACTGTGCCATGTGGACCCAAAAAGAGTAAAGCTTCCACAATGGTCGGACTCTGAAATAGGTGGTCTTTCAGTGATCTGATCTCTGTTGATTGGATTCTGCCGGGTCGTAAAACCCTCTCTATCGGAAGGGTAAGGAGCGAAAACGTCTGCTCACCTGGAGATTTGGAGTTAGACTGTATGACCTTTCGCCCGAAACAAACCTACCAGTAGCGATCAAGAATTCTTGAACGCTACAATGGTATTAGATATACATGTTTATTTTGTCGAGTTTTATACGCTGTTTAAAAGGAGTCACCCTCTACATCACATAAAGTATTTCATCTACTAACACCGATTAAGAATTTCAATTATTTAAACAGCATAACAACAAAGATTAAAATGGGCTTTTTATAGCCTGTAAGGGAAACTACTTTCGTAAATTCAACCAACGATCCTTTACAGTTTTTTGAACAATAAGTCTCTCCTTATAACATATATCCAAAATACAACCATTTCCGCGGAAAACAGATGTACAACAGACTTAATTATCTTAAAAACGGCAACGTCCATTTTCGTTTTGTTTATTTCGATCTATTGGAATTAAGTTTTTGTTACATTTGACTTTGAAGGTATTATTTAAAATTATAATATTATTATATGTACTGTATTATGTTGTTTTTATACAATATATACATATATACATATAACGAAAACGTAGGATTTGAAGATATTGAAAGGCATTTGAGAGAGCTCTCCGGGGCTGAGGACAGTAAGCCAAATTCAAGTTCCTTGTAAGCTGAATAAGATAATATAGGACAAGATGAGCACGAAAGTGACTCAGTCAGCAGCAGCTCTTCTGCAGAAAAGCTGAATTATGGTGGTTTTGTATCATCGACAGATGTTCAGGATAATGTATTTTACGTTGCTAAAGATCGGGAAACCTTTTACGATTAGTTAACTACTATATAATGTAATAACATAATCCAAAAACATTGTAAAGTTTTTACCTGGCCCAAAAATGGTTGCTAAGGGAGCCCCAAAATGAATGAGCGGCATTTCATTTATTTGTTACTGATGATATGATTAGAGATATTGTGAAATATATAAGTATATAAAGCAAAAAAAGTGTGATAATAGTTACCCAAGAGATCGTGTCTGTTTAGAGACGAGAGAAAGAACAAAGAAGAGGAAGACTAGAACAGAACAATAAACTTATAGGTGCTCTCTATTTACTAGAAATAAATAAGATGGGGACACAAATTGCTTAGAACTATAGCAAAGAGATGGGACCGCAATTCTTGATTAATCAGCAATTTGTAAATAATTGTATTGCCAATTACAATATAAGCGAATATGTGACAATCAATGAAATGCGTCACCCTTTTAGGGATCGTTGCAGCTTTGTCCAGTTTTAAGTTTGAACTTTAACATTTGTTGCGGAAAATAGAAGGCCCTTATTTGAAGTCAAATAAACCGTATCACATTTTCATGAGATTAGTCAAACCGATTGAAAATACAAACAGAAATCTTATAACAGACAATTGTTATAGTAGTTATCCTTTGGCTATTAACCTTTTGGGAAAAAAACAGATGGAAACAGATGGATTTCTTTGGAAATTGAAACGAAATAAAAAAGAAATTCCATAGAAATTTTTAGCAACTAACCAGAGAGAAACAAAATTTGGTTCGGGCTTCAAGATGAATGTTCAATGGTTTTAGTAGTTTCAAAGAAGAATAAGGTGGTACTGCTACTATAAACAATGCACTGCCCTAGGGAAATAGACCCAAAAACAAATAAATCTGTGCTAATATGGATTATAATAAAATTAAATTCCATTATCCTTATTCCATTCTGTTCCCAATCCAGATTACGGAACACTTCTTCCAGGCAGTCTGAGAAAAGATGAGGCGATATTGCGTCACCCTGTCGTATGCCCCGCTCTACATTTATTCCAACATTAAGATCGTCAAGGTGGACTGTCGCTGTAGCTTCATCATATATCGATCCCGGTAGATTTACATAGGCTTTCTGTACACCTTGATTACGCAATGCATCCATTATGGCCCGCTTTGAGATTGAATCAAATACATTTTCATAATCGATAAAAGCCAAGCACAGTGGCATAATGTATTCGTTGTGTCTTTCTATGACCTGCTGTAGGACCTGGATGTGATCCATTGTATTGAATCCACTTCTGAATCCTGCTTGCTGCCTTGGTTGAGCATCATGAAGTTTTCTTAGTATTCTTTTGGATATTATCTTGCTGAAAACTTTGTACACTACTGATAGGAGGCTTATTGGACGGTAATTCTTTAAATCTTCCCGTGCTCCTTTCTTATGAAAAAGAATCACTTCTGCATTTTTCCATAAGCTGGGTACTTCTTGTTGTTTGAAACATTTTGAGTATACTAGTGTTTTATGTAAAGTCCGACTACCAGTTTTTAACATCTCCACAGTTATGCTATCCTTTCCTGGAGCTTTGCCATTATTCATCGAGTTTATAGCCTTTGTCACTCCACCAGGATATCCGGCACTTGTTCTTCAGTGGGCATTGCTGTTCTTGCTTGATTTTGGTCCTCATATAACTTTGAATTAAATCTTCGAACAACCTCTAATATTTCCGTTGGTTCCCTGCATATTGTAGCATCATCACGCATTAAGGAAAAAATTTTAGCTTTGTTAATTCTCCTGTTTTCTTCCAGAGTTTTTGCACTAGCTACATGTTGAATCGGCGCGTTTCCTCTCAAATACATTTTCTTATAGTTTTGCAAAGCTCAACGTACTCGACCCTCCCAAAAGGACTGTCTGCATTCTTCATTGTCCGGCGTTTTTTCATTAAATCAATGGTCTCATTGGAAATTTTTGACTCTTTGAAACATTTATCTTCGGGTTCTATTGAAGCCGCCGTTTTAAGCACATTGTTGGCGATTTCTTCATATTGGTCTGTAATTTTCATCTTCTCCGGGTCTTTTAACACAGCAAAGCGATTCGACACAGCAATTTCAAAATCTCTGCTCCTATCCAGCAGCTTCCCGGAATTCACTTTACCCCTTTTTGATCGTATCCTTCTTTCGCGCTCTTTTCAGTAGTTTATCCTAATCTTTTCTCGTACCATTTGGTGGTCGTACCATTCGGTCGGTCTATATAAATATATATATCAAACGATAAAGCACTATTTTGCAATTATACTGCCTTTAACCATTTTAATGTGGGATTTAATATGGGCAGGAATAAATATTCGAGAAATGACAAGATGATTGGATATGCTTCCATCGTTAAGAGAATATTGATTAAGATGATTTCAGGATCAGATTTATGCACGATTTATGCACGAATTAAAAGGTTTATAACCACAACCCCACCGATCAGAAAAGAGATGGGACCATGGGCATGTGACAATAAACAAAAAGTGGAAGTATTTGCAGAGCATCTGATGGCTATATATACTCCTAACAAAATTAACGAAGATTCTAGACAGGAAGCAATAGACAACCTAGGAGCTGAAAATATAGCTTCACTTACTCCAAAAAAAGTAAGCAAAGAAATAAACACTAATTTAAATTCTAAAAAAGCACGTGGGTTTGATTTAATCACAGGTGAAATACTAAAACAGCTGCCCAGAAAAGGCATACTTCTGCTCACATACTTGTTTAGTGGAGCCTTCCGACTGAGACATATTCCCGCATCTGAAAACTAGCCGAAATAATTATGATACCAAAGTCAAGTAAACCACCCAACGATATCAAATCCTATAGGTCATTTTCATTGTTGCCAATTATCACTAAGTTATTTGAAAAGCTGCTATTAATACGATTGAAACCACTCATAGAAAACAATAAGTTGATACTACATTATCAATTTGGTTTGAGATCTAAACATCTGCAGTCTTGTTAGATGTGGCTTAGGCCTTTAATAAAGTGTGGCACGAAGGCCTAATATACAAGTTAAACAAAACGCTGCCTAAAGAATATGTAGAGATACTGACATCATATATATCGGATATATTTTTCAGAATAAAGCAAGAAGACGAATACTCTGACTTGAAAGAGATAAGAGCGAGAGTTCCTCTAGGAAGCGTCCTTGGACCCGTCCTTTATCTATTATATACTAGCAATCTACCAGCTCTGAAAGACACTGCAATAGTTATATTTGCTGACGATACTCTTCTTCTAACAGTGGGTCACAATATAGAAACGTCAACTAGAAATCTACAATCAGCAAGCGATAAAATTGAAAATTGGCCCAAAAAATGGGAAATTCAGCTCAATTAATTGAAATCTACACATGTCAACTTTATCAACAAGAAAATAGCAGAGCAGCTTCCTCTAGATATAAATGGTACAAACTTTCCGTATGTGTTAAATGCCAAATACCTCGACATGACTCTTGATGTCAAACTAAGGTGGAAAAAGCATGTTAAAAAGAAAAAAGCTGAGCTTGATCTCAAATATAGAAAATACTATTGGCTTATAGGAACAAATTCCAAGATGGCCATAAATAATAAGATACTGATTTATAATCAAATCCCTAATCCAGTGTGACTGTATCATTCAGTTGTGGGGATGTGCCAGCGATATTAAATTAATATTAAAACAATACAAATATTCCAAAACAAGGTGTTGCAAAATATAATTAATGCACAGTAGTATATCAGTAACTCTATCTTCATCTAGATCTTGGAATTCCAACAAGGAGGAAATCAGGAGATTTGCAGGCAAGCACAAAGCCAGGCTACGCCTTCATGTTAATGCAAAAGCTCCTTTAACTGCTGGATAACCAAAATAATGACCGAAGACTGAAGATAACTAAACTTCGTGACCTCGTGTAGTGTGTTGTGTGCAAAAGCAGAGCATAATGCTCGAGTGAAGTAACATAATCATTAGAACAATCTAAAGGACATCAATGGATTAACTTTAGTTGATAAGTATTAAGGTTAAGATTTGTTAAAGAAAAATTAATGGTTAGTCTTATTGACTAATTTTAATAGACTAAAAATAGACTTTTTCAGAGTGAAAGATGAAATTGAAATATAACCGAAATATTGCAGACCATCGTTCGGCCTAATCTGCGATATATTCCAAATCTCATTTTTCGGCAAATTAATGCCAAACAGTATGCATCTCGTAAAATAGTGTAGTTTGTAGAAACGGTTGAACTATTGAACTGTAAAATTCCCAAATTTACCGCCGATAGCACATGTGTGTAATGACACTGATCGAGCGGAACTTTAAACCAACTTAAGGCCTGGATATCCTCCCACAGAGAGATTGATCATCTAATTCGGTCTATGCATCGCAGAGTTAGCGATTGTTATAATAACTATAGTGGATCTACTTATTATTCATTTTTTATTGTAACAAATGTAAGATTCATCTTTCAACACGAATGCGTCAAACTTCATACAGTTCCTCAAGCAGAATAGTTTTTACAAGACTGCGAAAGCAACACTCGACTGATCGGCGTAATCACAAGATTTAATCATGTTCATTATAATAAGCGTAGCACACCTATTCATCATCAATTTTTTTGTATTAAATGTAAGCGGAATTTGTTTATGATAGCAAAATACCGTCATAATAAACAAATATTCAAATATTACTTAATTAATCCAATAAAATATATTTTTCACAGTGTTAGATTTTTTTCTCCGCTTCAATCGCTTTTGTTATTTGCAAACATCTAACTATAATTCTACCTTACAGAACCCATATTTATTAGCTAATTGTTTTAGCTTTAGTGAATTGCTTCCAAGAGTTCTTGATATCAGTGGAATAAACCTGTAATTAATTCATCATGAAATATCTTAACTCAATTTTAGGTACCTTCGGAAAAACATATTTGACAAAAAAGTTATATGTAATTAACATGATTTTGTAAAGTTTTCGACAAGCAACTATCATAAGTTTATATAGCATTAAATCCTGCTTTAGAAAAAAAATCCTGCTTGATCTTTTCCTAAATTTAACATATGTATTTTACATTCCAACTAGGGTAAATAGGGAGTAAAAAGTTCTTTGATGCGTTTTAAGCCGTTTAAAATCTTAATCTGGTTTAGAAGCTGAAATTCATTTTATGCTGTAAATCCAGTCGGTATTTCTATGCTTACTTCAGATTTAATACCGATGTTTGTATTTCGGTAGAAAAAAAAATCTTGAAAGGATTAGGTAAAATCGTAGCCTACACATACCAGAAATATTTTATTTTTAACATAACAGATGTGAAAATATTGCTGCAGATAACAGTTTGATGTCATGTATATTGTCAATAAATTATTGCAAATCTAAAATTTGTAACTTAAATTTGAAAATATAGAATATAAAATAATTTTCTCATTTTTATTTAGATTTTTTTTCTGAGATAACAACAAAGGACATTTATTACTAAAATTGACAAAGAGAAAAATAAATTAAGAGTAACTGAACCTGCATAAATATCGATACAAATGTATCATATGCCCAATGTATCATACGACAGATTGCAGAAAAGGCAATAGAAATCAATAGCACAGTATTTTAATGCTCCGTAAACCTAAGAAAATGTTTAACAGAGTGAAGTTGGATAACTTAAAACAAAGCATGAACACCAGATTCGCGTTAAACCCCAGAGACATTAGTAAGGTTAATAAAATAAGTAAACTTAAGAGAAACACAAGAAGAAAAATACAAAATAGACACAAGCTTACTCAAGAAATTATATGCTAAATAAAAACAATACAAGGAAATTCATTCAACTCAGCTTTATTCAACTTAATGAAACATGAAATAAATAACTAAACATCTGAAAGATCTACTCTGATACCCAATGGGCATCAGCAAATAGGTACAAGCAAATAAGAGTATGGGACGATGCTGTGTTAAGACAAAGATCTGAAAATTGTCGAAAAAATAAAATATATCTGTGTTAACTAAAAAGAGCATCCCTGAAAAATTAGCTCCTCCTCTCCTGGAGATCAGTTTGTTTGGGAAAATTTCACAAACTCGTTTCTGTAACGTATTGGACGTTGCTCTGTCTTGCTGAAACCGTGTTCTTTTATTATAACCAAAAAAGTTGTGCAGTTCAAGTATCAAAAAATTGTCCAACATTTTCACATAACGCTTTGAATGGGCGGTAACAGCGCGTACCGCACTGACATTGTAGTCCATACAATAACTTTAGATCAATGTAGGGGTTCTTGATGCTTATATTTCGGGTTTGTTGCACTCCAGTAATGGCAGTTCTGCTTATTTACATGACCGTTGAGACAAAAATGGGCCTCATCGAAAACAATACGTTGTTGAATGTTGCAAAACGCTCAGTTACCTGATTAACGAATTGAAGTCTCTGACAACCATCTTGCGGCTTTAACTCTTCTACCCGTTGAATATTGTATGGGTGCTTTAAATCCTTGCGCAGAATGCGGTGCAATAATGATTCAGGTACATTTAACCGTGAGTTGCTTGTCAAGAATTTTGTGCCAAGAATTTTGTGTGATTTAGTTACAACCTGAAGAATTAAATATTCGTTTTCACTCACAGCTTTTTTCTGCCTTCCCAAGTTTTTTTCGTAATGGACACATTCAGTTTTTTTAAACCGCTCTTTCAGTCGTATAATCGCGAATGCATTAAAATGACATAGATGCATTATTCTTCTCTCTTATTTATTCTTCTCTACTTTTTGTTTTAATAAACACCATATTACACAATTTGGCAGTTCACAAACTCCAAATAATTAACCGTTAGGTTCATTTGTTTCTACGCTATGATTGTCTAGAGCGCCTAGACCATCTGAGTGTTTTAACTTTTAATTCGAATCATTTCGTTGGAAATGTGAATTACATTTCTTTTCGACAGTCAAACTAACAGATCATAAAAATATTTTTTTCTATTCAATTATGAAAGAAGTGCACTCTTTTTTTGTATCATAAAAAAACTGTTTAAATATATACTAGAGCAATATCTACCATTTGAATTGAATGTTATGCCGTTATTACTAAAATTTCTAAAGTGAATTCCATTAAAAATAAAATATTAACAACTAAATTGTAAAAATCTCAGAAATTATGACAGTTAAGTATAGAACAAGTATAACAAGAATAGAAGTATTTTGTCTTAGGAATATTGTAAAATGAAAAAATATTAGACGTTCCATTCCATTCCAAAAAAAAAACTGAGATAAGATGTTTTCAATTTTTTTTTCATTTATTTCAGTTATCCTGGATACCCTGTGTAACGTAGATAAAAGAAAAATCTTCCATCCGTATTCCAGGTGTCCGTTCGTATCCGGTATGCTCAAAAGATGGAGCGTGGAGAGAGATATTAAAATAACAGAAACCTTCCATCCGTACTCCAAGTGTCCTCTCGTTTCAAATCAGCCGCCGCCATCGCGTCAAGACAAGTACCCTTCAGGACCGGTTTCTAACCTAACAGTCGTCGTCAGCTGAGCTTGAGTCTAACGCAAGGAGACAACTGCTAAGAAACGATCAGAGCCAGGCCAAGTCAACTGACCATGTTGATGATGGGTTGCAATCTCAATGCAACTCGCGCCGTCCTACGGTGAATGTTCGCAGTAGTCGAAACTACGCGATGCATTCTTCCTATAACTTTGGATGTAGGTATAAGATATGCTCAAAAGGTAACGTACCGGGGCCGGGGAGAGAGATATTAAAACAACAGAAATTTTCCGTCCGTACTCTACCTGTCCGTTCGTTCGTTGATTAGGCGCCACCATTGCGTCAAAACAAGTACCTATTAGGACCGGTTTCTGGCCTAACAGCTGTCGTCAGCTGGACTCAAGTCTAACGCAAGGAGACAGCTGATGAGAGACGATCAGAGCCAGGTCAAGATAACTGACCATGTTAATAGTCAGTTATCTTGATGGTTAATGGTATTCCCACAACCTTGGATGTAGGTATCCGGTATGCTCAAAAGATACCGTAGCGGGACTGTGGAGAGATATATTAGAACAACAGAAATCCGTAGTCAACGTGTCTGTTCGTTTCAAATCAGCCGCCGCAAACGCGTCAAGACTATATTTTGATATATATCTGCGCGAAGCTCTCCACTAAGAGAGCAAAAACTAAAAAATATCAAACGAGATTTTGGCGAAATGTTGTCAAGAGTTGAAAACTTCTTAAAAAATAGCTGCAAAAAGTTTTTGTTGAAAAATCGATTACATCACGATATGACGATAAATATTAATAGTTCTACTATTTATAGCGTAAAGTTATAAGCTATAGCAAATTTTCTTTAGAACTCATTCACTATAATATCAAAGTACTAACAAACATAATGCTTTTTTTCGAATGCATGCTCGCCGACAGTTTAAAAATCATTATGCAACAAAGTAAAATTTTCTCTTCAAAATATAAACATCGACAAAAAGCCTAAAAAAGTGGAAAGCACAAAATTAACGACTGGATTTACAACCTAGAAAATATGTTAGCTCTAAAACAGAATAAGCGTTTAAACGGCCGAAAAGGCCTCCGAGGGCTTTTTTCACCCTATTCGCGACCATTTGAATGTTAAACGCTTATGTTAGTTTTAGTGAAAGATCAAACCGGGCCGGCTAAAGCAGGATTTTCAATTATCTTCCTGAAATTTAAGCAAATTGCTTGCAGAGACTTTTTTTAACAAGGTTATTCAGCTGTGGCAATTTTCCATAGAATGTTACTTTTTTTTAAGGCACTTAAAATTCTTAAATAATTTACCATTACAAATAAATAATAAGGATAAAAATATCGAACATAAACTTCGTGTGTATTGCATAATTCTTCTCGTATTACAAGTAAATATCTTTAAAAAGTATTTATATCTAAAGGTTTATTTTCAACTTTATCTTCTTTTACCAAATATTTTAAATCCTAATCGAAATTTGTTTACTAACAGCCAAGTGATAACAGCCAAGTGATATGCTATTAATCCAAATTCCAAGTCAAGTGATATTAATTTTGCGGCCTATGTGAGGGATTAATGAAAATTAATAATTATGATTCAACATACGAATGTTAAGTAAACAGATTATTTAAAAAATCAAGGTTGTTATTTTTTAAATGGTTATTTCGACACATTTGTACTGTAATTCAATATATCAAAGATGTGGTATTAGCCACATTTTTTAAAAATTACATTACGACTAATCTAACATGAGTAAAGAACATTAAACAGTTAGATTAGAGTTCCCGGCTGGTGTTTCTTAGCTCTTTTTAACTAGGCATATTACATCCACCCACACTATTCTACTTTTCCAATACCCACTGTGCTACATTGGTTTCAACGTCTCCATACCCTAGTCACTATAGAAATCGTTTTTTATTATTTGCCTTGGGACACTAACAATGCCTCTTAGTACCTTGTTCTGGAATAATTTTATCGTTTCAATCTTATTAGTACTGGCACAACTCCAAAGCGATGTGTAATATATTTTAAGACCTGTTTATACAGGGTGGATGGCAGATTAGGCGTTTACAGAGAACTACTTGGGATAATGATTTTAAATTTTGAGTACTTATATAATTGAACATGAACTCTCTATTTGATACATTTTCTACTCTGCAGTCAGATCTACTCGAAGCTTCTTTCAACTTCGTTTTATTAAATGAAATACCCTATACGTTATTACATTTATAAACAAAAAACCAAAATAATACAATTAAAGCAAAATAACGGTTTATATTATTTTAGTAAACAATAAAACAAAATTAAAATATGAAACACAAAAGAAATATTATTATTAATCATCATGTTTGTTCTGAATTCAGCATCTCAGCCTAGGCTGGTCGATATTACAATGCCAAAATGAAAAAGCAGTTCAGCTCCTTTCACTTAGCATAAGATTTTACGAACAATGTGGTATGTCTGCAAGAGTACTGCATGTTGTCCTACTATGGCAATCGATTTTGAGATACCAAGGTTCTTCAAGTTTTTTGAAAAGGTTTTACTTATTAGGCCTTCCGTGGATATAACGAAAGGCACTATCTCTACGTTATGTAATATCCACCGGTTTTTCAAATCGTATGCCAAGTTTTCATACTTAGTGGTTTTCTCCAACTCGGTTTTCCTGATATTATGAGAGAACGGCACTGCGATGTCAATTATAAACGTTTTTTTTTATTTTTACTAATCAGAACAATGTCTGGTTTATTATAATCGACCGTTCGATCTGTTGTGATTGGTCTAGCCCAGTATAGAATAGAATCGGATGATTCCAGTACGGGAGAAGATGAGTACTTATAATATGGAGGAGGTGCGTTATCTAATAGCGAGTACTTTATGGTAATTTGCTGATGTATAATTTTTGCCAGCTGATTATGTCTTCCTAAATAAGCATTAGGGGCAAGAACTGCACACGTGCCGATAAGGTGTTCAATCGTTTCCCCCACTGTAGCGCACTTCCCGCATCGGTCGACAACATCCATATGTAGCATATGCCTTTCGTAGTTCCGTCTTCTTACTACCTTATCTTGAATAGATGTCGCAAAACCTTCTATTTCTGTGTACAATAGCTCCTCGGTCAGCCATTTCAGAGACAATGATTCATCAATGGTATCATCCTCGAGTGACTTTGGATACCGTCCATGCAGTGTCTGTTGTTTCCATTCTCGGACACAATCCGTGTGACACAATCCAAGTGTTGTTCTACCATCAACACGGTTCACTTTATCTAGGTTCAGCGGGGTGAAACCCCAGTCCGCCTTAGCAACTAACTTCATTAGCGGGCTGTTTGAATTAATGAAACGCTCTCTCGTCTTACTCTCCTGGTTCAGGCAAAGATTCTTAATGTTCACGAGGCCACTGCCTCCCCACTTTCTCAGGATATATAGACATTTTATAGATGAATTTGAATGCAGACATCGAAATTTTGTCAATGTTCGACGTGTTAATCTATCCAGTCCACTAAGGTCTGTTTCTGTCCATTTAACAATACCAAAAGAATAGGTCAGAGTTGGCACTGCCCATCCATTTCTGACCATTTAACAATACCAAAAGAATAGGTCAGAGTTGGTACTGCCCATCCATTGATCGCCCTAACCAGGTTTCCACTGTTCAGTTTGGTATTTAAAAGTTTTGTAAGCCTCTTTTGGTACATACTAGAAAAGTCCTATAACTGGTTATGGTTAAATTTCTCCTTTTGCGGTATACCTAAATATTTATAGAATTCTTCTGGTTACAGTTCTTGTATGTTACAGTGTGTTGAATGTTGATTATTGACTATTCCTTTCTGAATGCTAATGGTAGAGCATTAGTCAAGTCCGAATAACATTTTGATATCCCTACTAAATTATTTTACCATTTTTACCATTAATACCATTTTTATTAAAGAGTTTAGTTTTTCTCTAGTTTCTCCATAGAGTTTAAGGTCATCCATATATAATAGGAGCGAGAGCTTTCGTAGATTCCTCATGTTTAGTTTATATCCTATATTACTGTTGTTCAGTAATGTGGGCATAGGGTTTAGGACTAAACAGAACCAAATTAGAGAAAGGGAATCTTCCTGAACAGTTCCTCTCTCGATATTCACAGTTGTAATGCATTGTTGATCGATAAAGAGATTTGTTTTCCATTTCCCCATCAGACACCTTGAGCAGTTAATGATGGTAGGGCTTATTTTATAAATTCTCAAGACTTCTAGTAACCAATCTTGTGGAACACTATCGAACGCTTTCCTGTAGTCTATATAGCAGATGTTTAGGTTGCGTTTTCTTCCCCGCGCTTGTTCGAGAACTACAGCATCCATCGCCAGCTGTTCCTTCCATCCCTTACTTGCTCTTATACATCCTTTCTGCTATTCTTTAAAAATACTGTTAATAAAATATCACAATATTGGTAAAATGTTTAATAAATACTGACAGACATGTGATGGGTCTGTAGTTATTGCATTGCTTAGCATCACCCATTTTGTACAAAAGATATGTATTATTTTCCATTAAAAAAATCGGTAAAGTATCAGGATTTATCACTACCTCTTTAAATGCACTAGCAAGTGGGCGGTCGGCGGCAGTAAAGTTTTTAATCCAGAAGTTGTGTAGTCCATCTGGCCCAGGAGCTTTCCAGTTATGAGTTTTCTTGACGACGGTGCAAATGTTAATCGCCGTGAAATCGTTAAACCCCATTTCTGGGAGAGCAGTTGTGTGCTATTCAATTGTTTTAATCCAAGGTGCCGATTTTTCATAGTCATCTGATCTTTTCCAAACCGATTGCCAATATTGGAAGAAAATGGGATCATAGCCGATCCTCCTGTTGATAACACATTACTTCTACATTCTATAAGCCTCTTCCTCCCATATGTCGAGACAAATACAGCTGCTTGATGGAACTTCTTGGGTGATGTATTCGATGTTTTGTTAATTTGGTTCTTATTTTCTGATCAAATACTTTCAGAAAGGTGTCAAGCCACTTTATTACACCAGACCTATAAGCAACCACAAGCAAAGCCCAAGTGTGGATCGCAAATATTTTATTTCTGGCGCTCATCAAACATTTACATATTCTTTCAACTCTTGTTATGACACTTTTTAAAATAATTTCCCTAGCTGTTATATGATATATTCCTAACAACTACATCATACCAAGATATTTATAATTTTCAGCACTATTGAGACTACGAATAACTATATCTCTATTTAATTGCATGTTTTCTTTATGTACCAATCCTTGCCCCTTGTAGACATGGACAACTTCACACTTATCAAGGCCAAACTCCATGCAGATGGTATCCCTAAAACTTCTGACAAGCTCTATTTCACTTTGAAGATTATTAGATGCATATAATTTTAGATCGTCCATATAGAATTGATGTGATACCTGAATATTTGGATTCCTCTTCGCTATATATTATTAATTATTATTCTCATCGATTTGGTGTCACTCTCTCAGCTCAAAGAGCTGGAAACCATAAACCGATTCCTCCCTCGCGACCGACGTTGGAGTTCGGCTCGGAGCCTGGGGATAAGTTTCATTATAACCCAGTATTCCGTTGCCATTAAGACAAAAATTTTCGAACTATGTGGCAGATGATATTTTCATTTAGTCTGCAATTTATTAAACTTTTGGAAAACCTGTGGCTCCCCAATCCCTCTGCGGAAATTACAAAAGGTTCGATGTTGACTTTTTCAAGTTGCTTGATGTTCTTCAGTTTATAAGAAAGATTTTCATACTTAGAAACATTTTCCACCTCCGTTTCATGTATATTGTGAGACAGTGGTAGGGCAATGTCAATAATTGTTCCCCGCTTTTCTTTTTTATTTATTAAAACTATGTCTGGTCTATTGTAATCGACAGCCCTATCAATTATTATCGGTCTATCCCAGTAGAGCATCATATCGTCAGACTCCAGAACTGCTTGAGGACTGTATCTATAATACGGCAGAGTAGATGTTGGTAGAAGACTATGATAAAGTGCCAGTTTTTGGTGGATCATCTTAGCAAGCTGATTATGCCTTCCTAAATATGCGTTCTCTGCTAAAGTAGGACATCCACCAATTATGTACTAAACAGTCTCCTCTATTTAGCCACACTTTCGACATACATCTTCAGTATTTTCTTTAAGGGTATATTTCTTGTAATTGTTGGTTTTTATGACTCAGAAATTGAGACTGATTGAGAATCGTAGACATAGGATTTAGAGCCAGACATAACCACATTGGCGACAAAGAATCTCTCTGGAAAATTCCCTTCTCAACGTTGACTCTTCCAGCATTTTCGTATATTTCATATATTCGTCTTCCAAGACTTCATTATATGAGTAAGCATTCCTCTGATTTTAGGGCAGATTTTGTAAATTCCCAAAACTTTAACTAGCCAATCATGAGGGACAGAGTAAGTTTCATAGTAAGAGTCAACATAAGTTAAGGTTATGATTTTTTCTCTGAACGTGCTTCAGGGTAATTGGTGCTTACATCCCGCCGATTGTATTACACATCCTTTTTGTTCTTCTTCTAGGATATTATTATCTAAACAGTAATGATATATTTCTTCGTTTACTTATGATGTAAGTAACTTATAGAGTGTTGAAAAACAAGTTATAGGTCGATAGTTATTTGGCAGCATATTGACATTTTTCTTATATAGTAAATATGTATTACCTTCAGATAAAAATTGCTGAATCGATTCGGGGTTAGTTAGTGCTTTACTGAAGCAACGTGATAAATTGTCATGTATAGCATCTAAATATTTAATCCAGAAATTTTGGATTCTATCTGGCTCTGGTGCTTTCCAGTTTTGGATTTTTCTTATAGCATTACGGGCCTCTTTTGTTGTAAATTCAGCAGCTTTCGTTTCCCGTAAACCTTCTTGCCGGTTTTCGATATATGAGATCCAGGCTGCTGATGTGTTGTACCCCTCCGATACTTTCCAAGTTGTTTTTCAAAATTCGTAACATGTTGTTGGGTCGATGTTTCGGACATCAGGTTTACTAGGTTCATTCGATTCAAGATCTCGAAAAAACTGTTTTTGTTTTTTATAAAAATGTGAGCTTTGCTCCTTGCTTTTCTTATTCTCATTATATTTACGCAGCCTTGCCCCTTTGGCTCTTGCTTTTTGTCTGCATTGGTCTATGTAGGAAATAACTTGTTCTTTGATTCGTATATGCCTTTGATTCGTATATGCCTTGCCTTTTTGACTATGGCTTTGGCTCTTCCGGTCACTTTTCTAAATGGCTGGCCTTTCAAGTATTCTTTCATTATATCTGCCTTGCCGAGCAAATCTTCCATGCTTTTTTCCAATCTTCTCTTCCACTGAGGGGTTTGCTTAAGATGATCTTGTCTCACTGCGCTAGGATAATAAGAACGTTGTTCATTAAGTTCGATTACAGTAAAAGCTGAACAATACAATGCCCACTGCGTGTCATATATATATATATATATATATATATATATATATATATATATATATATATATATATATATATATATATATATCAGAATTTGTTTTAAAGAACTCCCTCAATACTAGACTCATTCCGATACAATTTCTTTGGCTTTATGAATATTTTTTAAGACCAGTATAACAGGTCTATTGAGGGGATCAGTTCCTTCGTAAAATGACATATTACTGAAGAATTTGTCTCTGGTATCTTTTAATATATCCAAATTGTGGTTTTGGCTTTTATCTTGCTGTATTGTTGGTGGACTGTTTCTGAGTGTTTCTGGTATTGTTGTTGTGCTTCTGATGTTTTCCGGTATAGTTTCAAAAACCTTAACTACTTCTGTCACTACTGGCATTGTTTGATGTATGATTTTAGCCACTTCTCCCTTTATCTCATCGCGTTCTGTGGTGGTTACATAATATTTCTTGATTATAACGTTTTTTCTGTCTGCTATGTTTTGTTCATTGAATTCGAGTTCTGGGTCTCTCCGTATAAATTCCTTATAAAGGGATGATCTCCACCCTGAAAGTGGATCATCGCTGCAGCGATTAACGTAATAAAATGCAGAGATTAAGTCCGTATTTAATTCTTCTGACTACTTTATACGTCGGCCGTCAGCAGTCCTAGGAGCAGTCCACCGGACAGCGGGCGAGCCCAAAGGTAGAGTGAAGTCTTGTTCTTCGGCCTCTTTTAGTGTATCCAGTTCTTCTATTATCTTTTCCGTTGCCAATCTTGTGGTACCATAGAGTTGGGAGCCGCCACTTGCTCCAGACTCACCAACCCCAGACAAATCCTTTCCACGGTTCCCAAGGGTTCTTGTCCGCAAAAGCCTACCGCCTTGAAAATTACTTTTATTTATTTCTATCTCCATAATTTTTAGTTTTGGGTCAAGGGAAAAAGATGTCACCCAAGGCAGAACTTCGAATTACCATGGGAAAGTTATTTACTACCGGAGGGCGCTAGGTATCCGGAGACCTCGTTAGACGCACTTTAACCCTGCACCATTCAGCTTATCGGCACGATGAATTTCCACCTTGAGCTTAGGTGATTTTTTTTTCAGAGGTTTACTACTTTACTCGGAAAGTAGTGGCGCTACTCACCAAACGGACTCTCCGCTCCTCCAATATTAGTATCATTATTATTAATATTATTATTATAAATTATTTTTATAGCAAATATTCGAAACGCTGATCGTTTATCTCCAAACACTTCAACATTTAAATATGGACCCCTTCCGTGACGACTTTTTTATTTCAATAGCATCTAAGGTTGCGAATGCTTGATTCACCCGATATTCTAACTCATCTCTAGTGTTTATTGACATATTGTAGATAATATCTTTTACTGTACCCCAAAAATAGAAATCAAGAGGAGTTAAATCGGGTTATCTCGGCGTCCAATTCTACAGACCCAAACTTGAGTGAAGAACCCCTGTCTTGGAATAGTTGATACAGTTGCCTGCTTACTTCTTCTGTGCAGCGTGCCGAAGCACCAACAAGCTAGTAGCAGCTGCTTCGATAGGCTTGGTATACGAAATCCCTGGTAAAATGAAGATTTTTATTGGCCTAGAAGTGACAATTTCGCCTGTTGACAAAACTCCTTGCCTTGAAAATTTGGACTCATTAAGCCAGATTATTTTTTATAAAGAAAGAAAAGTAAGAAAGAGAAAGTAGAAAATTTGTTAGGGTGCATGCCGTGTTTTTTCAGTGTTCTTTGTATTGAGGAGAATGTTATATGCAGCTCGTCTTCAAGTCTTCTAATAGAAGATTGTGCATACGCATGGGCATAAGCCAGAATATTAATCTCGTTATTCTCATCAGATGTTACTGGCTTGGTTAAATTCAGCTTGGCGGAAAAACTTTTTAAAATTTGTTTGAATCCGTCTAAATTTTCTTCTATCCATTCGTGCTAAATTAGGATACATTGAATTAAACTGTCTGGAGGAGCTGGTCGATAAGTTTGTCACACTGTCTGTATAAAATAAATAAATTCATGATCACTGCATTCGAATAGTCAATTCCTTCCATTCTTTACTGAGACAATTACTTACTTAAATACGTTAATAATGTATTATCAAACTAATAATGTCAAATACATCTATTTTCATAATATTTGTTTAGTAGTAATGTTAACTACTAATATAAACTATTATTTTTGCGTTAATTGCATTATTTAGTATTTTTGCTTATAAGCGAAAACCGCTAAAACACGTATATCATCACTTAACACTTTTAGATACAGACTGTATTGCTCTTTTGTGCTCCACTATAATATATAGAGTGTTCCATTTAAAATTCCTACGTTACATGAATGTTTAAGTTTTATCAAAAGCGCACTATATTGTAAACGCCCTATAAGCGATAAATTAATTTTCATGTCATATTATCAGAAAGCAATTTATTAAGGAATTGTATTCAAAAATTTTGGTATCTAGATATGCTGGTTGTAAAAAAATATTTTTATACTCAGAGATGTTTCTTGCCAAATTTCTTAAAAAAATATTTAATTTCGAAATGGCTCAAGATAGATATAACATATGTTACTATAAAAAAGTTTCAAAATGCCTCACATAATCTAAAAATGTAATGTTATATAGGGTATTCCATTAAAAAGAACCAATTTGGTATTAGCTACGAGTCGATTTGGCAACACCACAGCGCAGAAAGTATTTTAAATGGAGAGCACATGTTTATTTACATAAGTATCTAAATTTTCAAATCTTTAGGTTATGTAGATCTCCGTAAACATCTAATGTACAATTCACCGTGAATCACCCTGTATATAACTAGTTTTTAATGTATTGCCTGTACAGAATTCTTTCCTAACAGCCCGTACAATTTTCTCAATTTAAGAATAAGTTCTTCCTATTTATTTTGATGTGATCGCTCCATCTCAGTTAGTATTTAGGTTTATATCCAGATACTTAGGTGTATTTGTATATGGGATTATATGGTTGTTAATATAATCTGTTCGGCGCGTCTATTAAATTGATTACATACACTGATTTACATTGTTTAAGTTTAATTCATCAGTGTTTTGCCCATAAATTAACTTTAATAAAAGCTTTCTGAAGCTTTTCATTAACCTCTTCTTCAGTTCGTCCCACGACTAGCACGCGATTATCATGTTTGTTTGTTCTTTTACTAACATCAGATTACCCGGAAAGTTCGTTGGAATTTTCCATTGGTTGCTCTAAACAAGAAATCAAGGTAAAATAAATAAAAATCTTAAAGTAAAAATATTGGTCGATAACTTACATTTATATCATATTATTATTTTTTATTTCAAAACGGGCAAGAAGGTTGTCTAAACGAAAAACTATATTTATGCCGCTTGCGGAAAGGGTTCTGTTGAGGATACCATTGTGCAAAAGTGGTTTGGTCGGTTCAGGAGCTGAGATTTTTATCGGAAAGGCCCGCATTACTCTGGACATCCTTCAAGCTTTGATCTGATGTAAACGGAAATAGAAAAACGAAAACCATAGCAGCCGAAGATCCACGCCCCATGATCCATGAAATAACTAATAAGTTAAATATTGGCAAATAGATAGTTTTTGACCATCTAAAAATATGAGTGCGTCCGATACGATGTGTTGGTCTTTCACGAACTTAATGAACGAAACTGGCTGGATTGAAGCTTTTCGTGCGATCCTTTGCTAAAAAAAAATTCTGGATCTGTTGACATTTTTTCACCATAAATATGCTATTTTTTAAATAGAATAAATAAATGTTTCTATTAACTTTTTGCCATTCTCTTATTTTTAAAAAAATCGTACAATCTTTCGGAGCAACCCAATATATCAAAAGTATAAAGTATATATTTTAGTCGCTACAGAACACTACTCTGTAGTACAGTAGATCATATTTATCTCAACTCAGGGTACCCTTCTTCACAGTTAATTCTTCAGTCTTCAGTAAAAAGCTGTACTATTTTAGTAGACGTTGCCTTAGCTTGTGATTTAATTCTATATGTCACACATTGTAAACATTTCAGCGGAATCCAAAAAAAAGTCAATCTAAATATATTTACATATTGAAAATAAATTTAAAAAAAGATACTACTAATTCAACGTTTGTGAACTATAAATTCAACCCACACTAACACGTCTGACCAGAATTGCAACATTAACTTCACACAAACCTTTTTCTGTACTTTTACACTAACTTCATATACTTTATGATTATAACCTACTCACTTAATGTTATTCTCTAAATACATTTAATTAAGGAACAGTAATGTTTATCTTAATCAACTGATTATTTTATACCAGTGGATAACAACATCCGCTTGTGGTGCACATTGTGCATATCAATTTCTTATATACGTATATATCAACGGCAGTCCAAATATTGCTGGTTACAAAGAAAGCAATTTTTCAAACTTTCAATCATATAACCCTAATGTTATTCATATCGTAGGTCATAATCTATATAGTACAGAGTCTCTCAGGCCTGGTTAGAAACTAGTTTTTTAGCGAAAATTATAGAAATCTTCTAAATACCTTTTGGTGCGATTGTAAAGGCCTGATCTATCAGGTAATTCAATATAGTATTTATTTCTTTTAATAAGCAGGTGCTAATTTAATATTTATATCAAAAGTTTGCATTTATGTTTAAGAATATTATTATTTTTTCTAGGATCTTTTCATTTAGGGTTTTTTATAATTGTATCTCTAACATAACAATGATACGTCGAATGCTGTCCTACATTCCCTCGTCGTCAATTATTCTTAATATAACAAAAATTAGACCAACAGTATCTAATTGCAAGATCTTGGTAACCAATATTCATCTCCATTTGCGAAGACTATAAATATAATTTTTCAAATTATACGTGCGACTGTGGAGATAATGCGACTTTGCCACTTTGGCAGATAATCCTGTTTCGTACAGTACTTTTAAGAATTGGTTCCAACTATTCCGAACTCAGAATTTTAACTTAAATGCAGAACATTCGGGACAAAAAAAAAAGCACCAAATTAAGAAATGGAAGCACTGCTGCACTCATAGGAACTCGGAGTAACGTCGCAAGAGATTTTTAAACATTGTGAGATCACTTGAGCTTTCAGAGATACTTTCAATTATTTATTTTCCTAACCAAAATAATTATAGTTTTTAAGCCTGTCAAAAAAGCCGAACATTAATTAACAAAAGGTTCACAATGAGGGCGGTGGGATCTACCATTGGGACAGTAGCGGATCCAGAGGCAAACGGGGGGCGTTAAGAAAGTCAAGGGGGTAGCCGTGGCATACCTACCTATTAAGAAAATTAATATAATAAAATACTTTGATAATACCTACTGTTTTATGAATAAATATTTTATCTAGCTATCTAAAAAGTTTATCTTATTGTTATCGCATAAATAAGCATTAACAAATTAAAATTAGCATTAGATATACGCAACTTAATCCGGTTTAGTATTGTCGGTGACAAGTCTTTGCAAGTTGTTAAGGAAAGACGCGATTCACGCAATCAAGCATGTTTCGGCAAAAATATACGATTTTGTAATGACTTGTTTACAAGGCAAGTGCAAGTGCACCGGCATAGCAAACAAACAAAAGCATATAAGTTGATGCGAGCACGAAATCAAATCTATAAAAGGTAGTGATAGCTCTAGGAATGTCTTATTATTTCTTCGTCTTGAAACTACTTTTTTCAAACGAAATCTAGGTAGAAGTGAATACACCCACTTTCCCACATTATCAGCAGTATCTACAAAACAGGAAGATTTACTTACCTACTCCAATACTTGGATGTTCTTCATTGTGATTTTACGAAACGACTCCAGTGTATTTTATACATGAATGTACCTAGTTCGGTTTTAGATGCTTTCGCAAATACAGATACAGTAGAATCACAAAATTTAGAAGAGAAATTTGTAGAACAACTAACGAAGAACTAAAAATAAAATTCAGAAATGGAGACAAAGAGTTTTGGCTTAAAAAATCAATATCAGTAATTTCTAACCTGGATTGTGGGCAATAGTATAGAAAATGTTATTGCATTTCCTTCACCGTATCCTTCTTAATGAAATAGGAACCCGATACTAACAAGTTGTTAAAACTCGGTTAGCCTCAATCTCATTAATTTTTACTTTTCTTATTGATTTTGTGTTTATTTTTAATTTTTAAAAAATAGTTCTTTACTACGCTTGATGGTATTTTTAATTAATTTATAGTTTATGATTCTTAATAGATAGATAGACAAATAAAATATGTATAATATTTTAATATTTCGTATAATTAACTATTATGGAAAAGGGAACGTTGATTTTTTTCTTGTAAAGGTGGACCCGAAAAAGTTGGAAATCTCTGATAAGGTATTAAGTCAAAAAAAAAACACATAAAAGGCTAAAAAAATTATGGATCTTTCATCCATAATTTTTACATATAATACCAGGGACTTAATTTGGATTCAGAAATAAACACGGGACATATATACATTAGCATTAGAACAAGTTCACAGATAACTCAACCAAATAAACGGAAACAAGATTCTGTCCCTCAGCTTTTTGGGATTTCCTACAGGAATTCTATAAGGTGCGGCAGACCATACTCAACTATAAAATGACAGTACACCTACTATACTCTCAGTACCAACTATTTAGTTCTTAAATTACCAATCAACATTTCCTTATAAAACAACGAACTATCTTATTTTCATCATATCAAGTCCGACAACCCACAAGGATGCGTATTAGGGCCTTTATTGCATCTATTACATATTGAGGATATAATAACTACTAGAGTAACAACTATAGTGACGTACGATGATGACACTGCGGGTTTGTCTTCACATATAAACCGAAAATTAGCATTGAAGAAATTGTAAACGGACCCATATAAAGTTCAAGAATCTTAATCGCTTATGAAATGACTACCCACCCACTTCTTGCACCGAGATCAATCAGTGTCAACTTCCCCAAACCAATGATGTCAAATATTTTTGCCATGCACCTTGACAGTAGACGTACGTGGAACAGGTACATTTTTAAAAACGTAAATATGCTTGGAGTTTAATTAATTATGTTAGCTTAGTGGATCTAGGTAGCTTACAATTATTTCTAGACAACAATTTCTTTCCAAAAAGTTGTTTGTGTAAAAAGTCATTTTTAGGCCAGTATGAAGATTGAGAATTCAACTTTGGGGTACTGTAAACAACAACTACATTAAGATATTGCTGCGTTTTCAAAATAAAATAACTCTCTCTAATTCTCTCTGTTCTCGTTCTATTATCAACGCAATTTATTAAGTCACCAACAGAGTCATATATCAAGATGTTCCATTCCAATTACTTCAAGGCAGTGATCACCTAAATGTGTAAAAAATACTAAGACATAATTGACCCACATGCATTGGCCAATTAAGTGCTTAATAAATTTGATGAAATAAGAAGATTTAAAAGGTGTATTCCCTCTGGCCTTCTAAATAGCCTTAGGATAAACTGAATATTGTTTCTTGTATTTTAGTTACAGTTTTTAGATAAAAGCATTAATTTAGGTGTTATAAATTGATGGTTCATTGAAACCAATGTCAGTCCAATAGATTTCCGCTCTTAACTGGCAGGCTGCTTAACAAATGGGAGTTAAAAAAAATCTGAAAAATAGTTTGAAGTCTGTTTCAAACAATATTGGTGGCGTCACGTACGGATGCCAAAATCGATGACCACACCAGGAATGGTTGAAAAGATTCATGTTTTCATAACAATCTTTATTAACCTCGTTATTAAAAGTCATTTATTGAAGACGATATTTTTGACAAAATAAACGAACAAATATTTTTGACAAAATAAAGCAAAAAGTTAGTTCAATTATTCCATTTAATACTTCGGTGTGAAACACTAAACTCGAAGAGATTTACTACAAATCACTTTTTTAAGTGATTAGTAGGATAAGGGATAAAGTAGATCAACAAGAAAAGTCGAAATTAGTTGTCAAGATTGTGAACGGAGGTATATTTAGCAAACAAAAATATTCATATTAATGAGATATAAAGAACATATTGTCCACATTAGATATGGGAGAAATGCCCAACATGCAATTGAACATGACCACAATATAGATATTAGTAATTTTAGACTAGTCAAAAGTGTTAATAATAATAGGGCTTTGGATATGGTATATATACAATAGTATATATACAATATGGTATATATACAATATGATATATGGTATACGGTATTTAAATAGAAAAATGTAAGAAAATCATGAACCGAGATTAAGGACCTATCCCGTTCAGTCAACTTTTTCAATTTTTTATGTAAGGCTCAGTAAACTTTACGGTTAATGATTTTTACACGCTTCATTAGGTAGGGTTTTTCATATAAATAGAACATGGTTTAGTTTTAGAGTTGGATTAAATCATCTTCTGATGATTAGCAAAACGTGCGTCGAGAAGTTCAAAAAAGTGCTAAAGGTTCCTCGAGTTTAGCAAAAAGTTAGTGAAAAAATGAAGCAAAAACACAATAATTGTGAACAATGTGTGAAACAATCTGCAACTGTGAAACAACTACATATGCCTTATTCTTCAGACTTGACATATCTAGTAGGCTGAATTTTTAGCCAGAAAATTACATTGAAACTACTGTATACGGCCTTTTTAGAGGAATTTACAGTTCTGAGGTTTATCTAGGCATTCATTCTATGTTCATCATTGCTGGTTGAAATGCATCGAAATACCTGCGGATTATGTCGCAAAGTAAACGCAATTTAAAACCTCAAAGTGTTGTGTATCAAATATCATTTAAATTTTAGTAGTCCCGGCTAACTTTCCATAAAGATAATAAAATGTCATATTGACTGTCATAAGGCAATGTTCAATATTTGGTAAGATCAGAAAGGTATGTCTCATTACAAGTTATTGAAACAGAGTAAAAGAGTTCTTGGTAACCATCACAAAAGACACAGAGATAGCGGAAATAGAACCAAATCAAGTCAAGGTTGTAACAATCAGTGTCAAGTGTGATTCATTAGATGACGTGCTGCAAGATTTCCGACAAGTGCATTTGCTCGCTTGTGGGGATGGGATGAAGCTAACAAGTTTTAACCGTTTCGGTAAAATGGATAGAACTACACAGTTCTACAGAGTTGTAAAAGTACAAGTTCGAACTATTATAAAGTACTTTTTAAAGTACCATTTCAGAAAATTTTAACCCTGATGGACATATATAAAGAGTAATATTCAACTTTAAAGAATTTTCTCCTTCGTTTTCAATGGGTAAAAAATGGCTGCTAAATTTAAATTTAGTACTAATTTTCTTGAAGATGATGGACATTCGGTGCACTAAAAAACCACTACTACTAAAAAAATTGTTACACAAATCCGAAATGTCTTATGAAATAATTGCCGACTGAAGGTATGCTGTTTGCTGACATTGTAAACATCTCGATTAACCATGTCTACTATATTTTACACGATATTTTGGATAGGATCCCTGTCGATGCGTGCCACATTTGTCAACAATAAACCAAAAAAAAGACGTCCTTGAAAAGCGAGCATTTGCATAAACACTTTTCAAGAATCTTTAGAATTATCTATACGCAATTCTGTTCAAATTTTTCGGTATTTTAAAACCGTAGATGAAACATTTGTATTTAAAACCATACCTGACTTTATGGTTACGTGGTGCTCGTTGACTACCTAGCAAAAGCCGGGACTATCACCAGGGAGTATTATACTGGATTTCATTACTGCACCAATTGGACAGTTGAACAATTGAATAGTCTAAATGTCCACATCTAGCCAAATATAAAAGTTCTTTCAGTATGATAATGCATCTGCGCACACGTATCATGTTGTCGTAGCCAAACTTCAATTATTACAGTTCGAAATGCTTCTACGTGCGCGATATTCGTCGGAATTAGTTCCCAGCGATTACTTTCTCTTCCCTGACCTTACCGCAAAGCTGATTACGTTAAAATATAAAAAATCTTGTACTTTATTTATCAGACCGGGAACTTTTCGAATGATCCTTGTACATTGTTAAGAGCGTTGTAACAATTTGTAACGTTGTTACAACAATTTGTAAAAGTTTGCACGTTATTGTAACAATTTGTCATTATAGTAATAATGGTTAACCACTTGTTACAATATCTGTAATGAAAACACTATTGGAACTAAGATCGGTACAGCTATATCCATCGTGTTCTCCAAACTTGGCTCCATCGGATTTTCACATTTTTTGATCTATTGAGACATTATGGAAAGCAGAAGCAACAAAATGGAAAATATTTTGATAAACATATCAAATAACTTTTTTTCCAAATTAATGAATGCATCTAGGAAAAATAGGCAAACATTAAATCAAACTTCTATATTATTATTACTCTTCACATTAAAAATATTTAATTTAAAACATGCGACCGTTATAAATTAATATAATTTGATCTACATTTTATATCAGGACGTTATTTCTTCACAGAACACAGAATAAAATAATGCTAGGAATGTAAATAAAAAAAAAGAAAAAACGAAGCTACCACATTTAGCAGAATTAATACACACGTTCCAAATCTGTGGATGGCATTTTACTGTCTTACGTGATGTTAATTTTAAATTTCCTGTCTCTGATTTAGTCCCGGATTGTGGAAAAAAGTACCCTTTGTTTTTACGGTCGTTAATCCAAAGTTGGAATAATACGGGGAACTGTTCCAGATTAAATATTCCCGAGTGACAATTGTTTTTTCGTTGAAAATTTTAGTTGGAAATGCGTACAATTTGCTTTAATTAAACTGGGACTGAAGTTAACATTTTTATTTTCGTTCATTTGTTACACTGTAACGTATCTGATCCATTTTTAATTACATGCATACATGCACACATTATTTTATTTATATCTGTTTTATATGCAGTATTATTTTTCTACTTAAATCAACTTTAGTCAATATGACATTTTCATAGAAAACTATTAATGTTGTACATTACAATTTCAACTGTTAATGTTGCAGATTCAATAATAAAAGTATAATCAATGGTATAGAAGAGGAAAATTGCATCTTCCGCTCAAGTAAATAACTCGATTGGTCAAGCAGCAACTGCCTTTGCATCACTCAAAGCCTGACTGTAAAAGAAGGTCAATATCTCGAGAATATCAAAAATTCACTGGAAATATTTGCTGGAATTAACTGGAAGCTCAGAACTAAAAGAAAGAATATTCGAAAGAATATTCGAGGACTTTGCACTATGTTGATAAATATATCCACTTGTTCATCATAGAATGCAACATTACAAAAAAAATTACTACATTATTCCATATTGTGCGGTCTCCTCCTATTCACTACCAGACAAGGGACTCTTCAGGTTCCTTCTATCTATCTTTCTCTATTTTGAGCAATCTGAACACACCCCTTTCCCGCTATTTGCTCTATGTTGTCTGTTCATCTTTTGTGCTGTCTCCTTTTGCTTCATGTGGTAAGTCTTAGTCTTCATGTTACAATTTGTGTATCCCAGCAACTCGGCTGCTGATGAGCTACATTTCCAGGCCATTTTCACTTCATTCTTAACACCTTCTCGTTAATGTGCGTTACTTTTATGTTTTGTCTAATTTGTTCGTATGAAAATTTTTAGGGGCGATTAACGCCAACCATGACCCTTTCCATGTCTCTTTGTCTACTTCTTAGAGTTATTAGGCCCTCCTTCGTCAATGTCTTCGTCTTTAAACAAAATGTTATAACTGGGAGTATGTATGTTTTGTAAATTTTTCGTTTCAGGCTTTTAGATATATGTGAGTTCTCCATTATATGACTGTTTTCCAAGAGCTACCAAAATTAAGCTTGTTCGGCGTGACACCTCAGTGACATAACAACACTACATTAACGGTGTTGTTATCTATCTATCCAGTCTCAAACCCATTCATCCTGACGTTCTGAGAATCTCGGTCAATATGTCCTTAAGATCTTCTATATAGTTACTGAATAAGACAACATCGTCTGAGAATCGAAGAGTGCTTAAATAATTTAAGTCAATGTTAAGACCCTTTTTTTTCTCATTGTAGATTTTTGAAGATATCCTCCAAGACAAGAGTGAACAACTTCGATGACATAAATTTGATCAGTTTTTTCTCTTAACATTTAATGATTTGATCAGTTAATAAGTCATTATTAACCCTTACCTATTTTCCTTACTTCGAGTGTTGTCCAGTGACTCCAGAATTGCCGGAGTTTCAATAGAATCAAAAATGCCTTGTTCCAAAGCCAGCCTGTTATACGAGTTGATAAAAATAAAATTTAGCGGTTAATCTGTTTGTGATTATTTTAGTCAGCAATTTGTGATTGTGGCAGAAAGCTGGGACGATAATTTTACAAGTTTTCATTCTCATCTTTTTTTATATCACAAAGTTGTAAAAAAATACTACATTATTCTCTATTGTGCAATAAAAGTGCTTTAACAAAAATTCAAAAACATCAAACTATACAAGTATTACTAACATTTTTGAAACAACCAAGTATTTGAAAAAATTGTTCATAATATAAACATTAAAATAAGATACATTACAAATACCCTAGCACCATCTACATTTTACCAGTACAATTTTAACAAATCTGAGACAAAATTGAATATTGATATTTATAGTGTTGTACAGAGACGCAAAAGAAGTTTTTCTATTTTAGAATAAACAATGGTATTTATTCGTTTCTTTTTTTTTTTTGTTTCGGAATAAACAAAAAATTCAGAAATTTTGTAAATAGAGCTGTATTCACTTGCAAAATGAACACAAATAATTACAATTTACTTTAAAAATGGAAGAAACATTATTTCAATTCAACGTCAATTTCGAAAATTTTTAACATTAAAGATGTTCCTCCAAGCGCACAGTACCCAAATTTGTAACCAAATTTTTATTGACTGAGTTTCTAAGTAATATTAGAGGACAAGGCAGATCATGAACAACAAAATCAGCAGAAAACAGCTAACGCGTAAAAGAAAGTGTTTGTCAACTCAGTGACGCTTTGCTCTACTGGAAATTAAACAAAGGTCCTTTCAGCTCATTTTAGAACAAAATCTGCATATACATCAGCACAAACTCCAGCTAATAGAAGTGTTTAATCCTCACGATATCCACCTATCATTCTCTTGATTTCCAATCGTGCCTTCTTAAACCTTGGTGATACATGCTTTAAATATAGTAGATGCACATGAAAATTTAAATGGATTTGTTAACTAACAAAATTCATCTTACTGGGATAATACATACACACACAAGATACATAATTGATTCATAAAATGCCTAATTACTGTGTAAGTTACAGTGGAGTAAAAAGAATGTTAAAAACAAAGGAGGATGAGCAAGATTAAATACCAAACGCAATCGTTGTATGTTTAAAAATGTTAACTTGCCTCAATTATAAGACCCTGAGGTGTATAGGTGTTTCAGAAAGAAGATACTGTAGCCCACACTACAAGGCCCACTTTTACGTGAGATGATTTCTAAGATTTCCGGATCTCTTCGTCACTCACTTTTTCTTTGGAATTACCTTAAACGGAGCTTTTACATTAACAATCTTCATAAACTATATCAGGTGAAAGACAATATTTGGCTAAAAATGGAGCAAATACGTCAAAAAACAATAACTAAGGTGATAGAAAATGCCAAAAGAGCATTAATTTCTGAACGTCAAAATTTCCACTAATTAACTTTATGTAGTACATTATGTATAAACAGATGTTTGCTTTAGATTTCTGAATTTTTTTTAATATTATAAATGAGATACCTACTTTTGCGCCATCCTTTAGATAATTACAAACCACTGTACTTAAAAATTTAGAAAATTGTGTAGGAACCATTATTTGCACGATGATAAAGACAACTTGTTACTTCAAAATTATAACTTATAAATTATAACTTATGTTACTTATAATTATAAAAGTGCACTCTTCAAATAATATACATTTTGCTGCATACAATAATTTTTAAGGAAAAAGATTCGTGTTGAGTTGTTCAGGCATTATTTTGACTTAATGGCTGAATGTTTACTTAATTATTTTAAATTCTGTTTTACGTTACTCAACGTTGGTTATGATCGGTTTTTCAATAAAGTCGTAAAACGACTACAATGAAAAAATAAATTTCATTGAAAAAGTTAATGTACACTCTTTTCTAACGAAAAATGAGATTTTCAAAAACAAGGAAAACTCATTTGTGCTCCACGTAGAAATTAGCCGTTCCCTCAGCCGCCACCAAAACGCCAATAGATGTCTTCCAAGACCGTCATCAGACTTTAAGCCGCTGAAGAGAAATGGTACCAACTGTAATTAACGCACACTCAGAATGCGCAAAACCGTCTGTAACACGGACCAGGCCTTGTCTAGCTACCAGGTATACATGAAAAGTTGAATGAAAAAAAATATTCAAGAACTAAGAAAAATCATCCGTGCTCCTAATTCGTTCAGCTGCTGTATGCAAATTGGTCATTTCTTTTAAACATTCAGCTCAAGCCTAACTGATGACCACTTAAAACTATAAACTGATCTCGGGAGATACCTTCTGATGTTTTGTTGACATCTGAAGGAATAGGCAATTTTTGGGGCACTTCCTTGTTTTTAAATATGTCTAACATTCTCCACGGGCCCACTATGCAAATTTTTATGCAAAAATATGATTGGTAAATGATACTATGCTAGTTATACCTAATGAGGTATATTTTATCTATAATGCGATGACCAGCATTGTTTAACTATTCTGATATATTACAAAAACCTCTATACATTCCGTTTGTTGAAAGTCATTGTGAGGTGCGATATCTCGAAACGACGTATTTTTTACGTTTATTTTTAGTGTCAAGAAACAATTAATATGATAACCACCATTGTTCAACAAATTTAATGTGTCATGTCATATTCGTTCACTTTTTATATTATCCATATGATTAGCAACATTTTTACATATTTAGAATAGTTTATGCTCATTGTCAATCGTATATTAACCGTTATCTCAGTCATCACTTAAGTAACATACAAAGCGAATTTCCCGTAGCTGATTTGAACGTTTCATTAATATCATGATCTTAAACTTTTAAGTTTTATTTTACGCTAAATAGCATTGAGAGATTAAAAAGGTACCAAATTTTTCAATTAGATAACGTTTTAAGAAACCATTTTAAAAGGGAATGGTTTTAACGGGTGAATTTTTTTGTGGCATAATGTTTTACTATTTAAATTTTGATTTAATTAATTTAGCAACATTATATTTTTTTCTTTATTTTGGCTTTTCGTCACGATCCAAAACTCAAAAAATATTAAAAATATCTGTTCTTATGTAAATAAAGAATCACAGGGTAAAAACAAAAAACCAAACGGAGACAAATTTCTCAGTGATTCTTTTTTTTACACAAACAAAATTTTAAAAATATAAAAATGTTCTAAAAAAATATACAAACTTTTAACGTTAACGTTTTGGGAAGTATTCTCCTCCCGTTTTCGAGACGAATCTAAAAATAAAGTATATTAATTTCTATAAATTATGAAAAGATAGAAAGTAAATATATTTTTTGTGTATGTCAATGACACTTACATTACAATTAACACGCCACAATCATTTAGACATTGTTTAGCAACATTATATTGAATGTCTTCATTCGGCTTTTGGTGATAAAGCACCATTTGATATAAATGTTTATAGTTAGTTTGCAAAGTTTAAGTATTATCACATAAACCTCAATAAATAATACTTTCCGGAGAAGTGGAAAGGCACTATAATTAGGATGTTGCTAAAACCTGGCAAGGATCCAAAATTATTACATAGTTATACAACGACAACCCAACTACCATCAATATATAAGGTAGCGGAACGAGTGATTTTGAATTAGATTACCAACATGATAAAATCACAAAATCCCCTTTCGCCGAAGCAACTCGCATTAAAAAAAATAACAAGTAAAGAAAACATCATCTGGAATGCCCCACAGAAGATACGGCGTAACCGTCACCATACTAAACGTCGAAAGAACATTTGGTAGAGTTTGGCATGGTAGAATTGTGCCTCAAATAAAAATACTAAGGTGAGACATTTTTGCGAAGGTACCTAGAGGTAAGAATTTACAAGGCACCTATTTATTTGTAGAATATTAATGCAAGTGATATTCCCCATTAATAACAACATGAAACAGCAATCAACACGGATAAAATATAATAGGGGATATCTTGAGACCATAATCAACCCAGATAAGAGTAAAGTACTATACATTTCAAGAAGGAAAAAATCTTGTCAAAAACATCCAAATTGAACAAGAACTAATAAAATGTACCAAATAACTAAAATATTTAACAACAGCAGCCCAATTAATATAGAAAACCCACATAAATCATAGAGACTACGCCTGATTCAAAGCAACCTTTCTAAGAAGACTCGCATTAAACTACCGCTAGAATGTTCACAAATGTTTCGTCAGGCTGCTAAAGAACTTAATACTTTCATTCAAATAACTCAACAACATTGTATTGAAAGCTTTCAGTGGGTTTTTGATGATGAAGCGCCATTCGATAGAACTCTAAAAACAGACAAGTAGAACTCTGTTACCTACTTAGCCACAACCGAATTGAGCGAATTAAAGAAGGCTCTCCGTGAAAAGAATTGCAATTATCATTCAACAGATAAACCTACTTACTAGCCTACTGACGGTAATAAAATTTCCGACCTGCTGGATTCATTTATATCAAGAAAAATTTGTCCCAATTTCATTGAAGCTGAAGAAAATTTTAACCTAGACTCTGATCACTCGACAGACATTTTGATCCTGTGCAAAACAGTCATTAAAGAAGCAACTAAATCCACTCTCATCAAAAAATCCACCATCTGGGAAAGTTTCAGAATTGAACTTCAGAAAAGCATAATACTGAATATCATTTTGAGAACAGCTGAACAACTTGAGGGGGGAATAAATTTATTAATTTTACAAAAGAAGTAAAAGTAAACTTAAGTAAGTAAAACGAGAACTAGAACCAAGAAAAAGATGGCAACAATCCAAGTACCCATCTGATAAGGTTATCTTGAAGAGCAAAACTGAAAAACCCTGAGAAACCAAAGAGGTAGATTATTCATCCTGGAAAGCGACCAGAAATGTCAAGAGACCCACTACATCTAACCCTTCTATTAGAACAGACCCAGGAGCATTGGTCAGATTCAATAAACAGAAAGCAGACCTGTTTGTTGAACATTTATCAGATTACTTTACACCAAACTAGATGAAGGAGGAAAATAGTTTGCATATAATAGACAACCAAAAATGAGAAAATATAACCCCTATTACCCCGAAAGAAGCAGCTAAGTGAAACAAAACTAACGTTCATTCTATAAACAGTTACTCCTAAAAGCACCAAGCTATGACTTAATTATTGGTTTATCATTATTATTTCGTATGACATCACAAGAATGAATGAAAGATCGAGTATATAACAAACAAACCAAAAACTCGGAGAGATTTACCATTAAACACCAAATCACTTTTTCGACGCACGTTTTGCTAACCATGTTAGCATCATCAGGAGACGATATAATCTAGACAGTTTAAAAAATCTCCTGATGATGCTAACATAGTTAGCGAAATGTGAATCGAGAAGTTTCAAAAAGTGATTTGGTTTTTAGTGGTAAATCTCTCCCAGTTTAGTGTTTCACACCGAAGGTTCCAATAGAAGAGTTCATCAAACCAAACACTAAATCAAAACTAAGACTATATTGCACACGAAAGGTCTTCGAGACTTAATAACTGGTGTAATCTTGAAACAGTTGCCTAGAAGTCTATAGTTATACCAACCTATCTTCTTAATACAGCCTTCATATTCAACACACATTCACAGTCATTCATATTCATTCACAGTCAACATATTCCTGCATGCTGGAAGGTCGCAGAGGTAATCCTGTTACCTAAACCAGGAAAACTACCGAATGATGTCAAGTGATGGCAAGTCAATCTTGCTATTGACAATTGTATCAATTATTCGAAAAGTTTCTGCTTAAGACATGAAAATTTCTGAATGAAGACAACAGATTGATCCCAGATTTATAATTTGGTTTCAAACGAGAATATTCTACTACATAAATTACAGATATGATTGAACATGGCCTTGAAGAAAAACAACTATGTTGTGCAGTATTCTTGAACTCTACCCATGCTTTCAAAAAGTTTTGGTTTTCAAATTAAACAAAAAGCTTCCGAAACAGTATAAACAGGCTTTTTAGAATCAGCGGCAAGACGAATATTCTAATTTAAATGAAATAAGAGCTGGAGTGCCTTAAGGGAGTGTTCTTGAACCCGTCAACTTATTATTCTACAACAGCGACTTATCCAGTGCAGTAGATACAACTATAGCTATATTCATTGATCATGCTGCTTTTCTTCCAACTCAGAAGGATCAGGAAAGATACGCAAGAAAACTCTAATCAGCAAGCAATTCTATCATTAACTGGACCAAAAAATGGAGGATTAAAATTAATGAACTGAAATATATCCATGTGAACTTTACGAACAAGAAAAACTGCAAACTTGTTTTTCTGGCCATTAACGAAACAATGGTAACTCAAGCTGAATGCAAAGTATATTGGCCTGATTTTTGATGGCAAGCTGTGATGGATGTATATGCATGGATGTACATGTTAAAAAGAAAAGCTGAATTAGGATTCAAATTTAAACAGCACTACTGGCAGCACTGCGACAGTATATATATGGTATTAATCCACAAACAGGTTCTAAAACCGATGTGGCTTTACGGCATCGAATTATGGAGAGGTGCGAGTAATATCAACATAGACGCAACTTGGTACATTCATACGCAGTGGGGTAGAAATCAATAGGTTCGTTAACAAATATGAATCCAGGCTTCATCTTGATATCAACGCAAAGGCCCTCCAACAGCTGAACAATTATCCAACGATTGAAGAAGACTAAACCATTTGATCTTGCATTTTGTGGTATAAGTGAAGGCAAATCACAGTGCGCTAGTGTTTATGGTATCCAAAGCAAAATAAAGGGTATTGATAAATTAACTTTAATCGATAAGTAGTTAGTTTAAGATAGTAGAACAAAATGAATGGTTAATTTCCTATATATGCCCATAACACCTTATAAACAATTGCATTGTTTACCTCTTATTGATAATTATTGGGAACAACCAAATAATAAAGATAGATTACGTGATCATCAATTTTGTAATTCCTTATCAGACAGTTGAAACATATATAAATTAATTTGTTAATGCGTCCGAACTTTAAATTGAAATACAACAACTAAATTAGATGCGTTGTCATTAGATGCATTCAGTCAATCTAATTTCCGATCACATTTTCAAGTAATTAGGAACTTATATCTGCAATTTTCTGAGTTATGTTGGCTGCCAAGGCGTCAATAGTTGCTGGTTTATTGGCCTAGACCAAAGATTTAACATAACACCAAAGAAAATAATCTAAAGGTGTGTCACATCGTCTTGGTGGTCAATTAACAGGTCCGTTCCTAATATTTTTAATAAAATAATGTTCTCAGCGAATTGTTCCCTCAATAAATCGATTGTTGCGTTGGCTGTATGACATGTGGAGCCGTCCTGTTGAAACCATATCTCCTCCAGATCAATACCATTCAAATTCGGAATAATATAATCCACATAGTCGAATAACAAAGCCCAGCTTCCTACGAACGGCAACGAATTGATAAATTTAGATCTTCATCAACACTGCCAGCAACAGGAACGATATTTTCTTCCGAAAGCACAGTTTTTTGTTTTATTTTTGTTTTAATATAGGGCAGCGTGAAATGTGTTCAGAATTTATAGGTAATTCAGAGAATATATCACTACGGTTAAATTCACGAAGTGCTCTATAAGTGCTCTCACAGAAGACTGATTTTGATGATAAATTGCGACAACATCAAGCGTTGCTTTGATGTTAAATGTTCCATGATGATTTGTCAGACTATTGATACACAGTCTTGCGCGCAAACTCACAGTTCGTTTGACAGCGACCCCAATCGAAAGTTCGAACACACTAAGAAATCACCCTTTGGATATGACATTTCCGAGATAGCCTCTTGTCAATAGCAAAACTCAATTCTTCTGTTGGAACCTTCAATGTGAAACATATGAAACTTTAATCTGATTGAAACATCTCCTGATGATGCTAACATGACTAGCCAAACCATTGTCAGGATGTTTAAAAAGGTGATTTGAGGTTTAGTGGTAAATATCTTAATGTTAAGTTTAATGACAAAATTGTTTCGAAAATTAGTTCATTCGAATGTAAAAGTAAACTGACGCAAGTAGAGAATATTTACAAAATAACAAAACCATTTTTGCTCATTAACATGTGTTCCTTGCACATTAATATGAGTGCTGCTTACAAACATTTCGCAGAAACACATGTTACATATTTCATTTTCTACCCATTGAAAGATTCACAAATTAAAAACTTAATGAATTTGATAGATTTGCGATATTTAATCCTTTCTCATAAATTGTTTGGTACAATATACCATCATTAAAATATCGAAAAATTTAATTTGCTTTGGTACTAATCACACTTATTTATTCGCATTCACAATTTACTTTTGCTTCTTGGATGATCGTCATTAATCACATTTTGATTAACTAAGCCCCCTGGGCGCTATTATAAAACGTCAATTTCGGCAGTTGCCTTTCGGCGACACGCTCTTAATTTATCTTTTGTCTTTTATCGAACCAAATTGCGAATTAATTAATCTTCCAAAGGTCTCCTTAATACAACATTAAATCTCATATTCAATATTCATAGTCAACTTTAAAAACCTAATTGGTCCCAGCTTTTGTTTTGTACGTACAAACAAGTCATATCGATAACTGAGCAAAATATAACCCGTAGATGATATAAATAAGTCTTAAAATAAATAAGAAAATAGTTTCAAATAGTTTATTTTTCCACAGGGCTAACTGCATCTTGCATGTTTTGTGTTCTACCTATATAGACGTCGCGCGGTCTAGGTTGCTGATAACATCCGCCGTAGGATGGCGTGAATTGAATGAGGTTACATTGGTCATCCGCCGTTGCCAATTTATATGATCTGCGGCTCTGGCCTTTCCTTCAGACACTTATCGATGTTCAGCTTGAGCTTGATATATTTTCAAATTTAGGGCATATATTCGGTCAGTAATCTGATGGGGAGCTGCTATTGGCGTTCTGTTCTTGACAATCATGGCTGTGAGAACACACTTCCGTAATGTCTAGAAGTATTGTAGTTTGAGTTTGGTGATCCAGGGCGATCCTAGACTGGATACCGCCTGATTGTTAATATCCACAGAGAAGACCGAAAACACAATGGACTGATGACATCATAAAATACATTGTACCCGAATGGCGGCGGAAAGCTCAGGGCCGCGAGAGTTGGAAACAGGCTGAAGAGGCCTTCATCCTTCAGTGGATTGATATGGGTTAATGATACAATTTTCTTTGAGGAATCTTGTGTCGCGTTCAGGGCAATTGAAGAGATTAGAGAAATAGTGTGCCAGCTCCTGACAATTTTCCTGATTGGTTGGCGCTAATCTCCCATTCCGCTTTCTGAAGCAAAGATTTTGTGGTGTGTACCCACGGATTTCTCTTGCGAAAGTCTTATAAAACCATCTCGTATTACAATTGCGGAAATTCTCCTCTATAGAGTCTAGTTGTTCCTTCATGCACTTCCTCTTAGTTTGTTTGATAACTTTTGCGGTCTGTTTTCTAGTCTCGTTAAAAAGTTGTTCGCTTTCTGGGGATTTTTTACTGTTCTACTCCTGAAATGCTCATGTGAGTCCCACCAAGGGTGTTTTGTGTTTTTTTTTCAATGGGATCAGTCTCTATGCTTTTTGTGTAATTTTTTTGTAGAATTTTTCCCATGTATCTGAATGTTCCTTTTCCCATTCCTCTGTTATGTTGGATTCCTTAATCTTTTTTCTGTCGAATTTCTATAGGTGTACCTTCTTCTGATGAATTCTCCTTGAGGTGAACTTGACTTTGATTCGTGTTAGCTAGTGGTCTGAGTCGATGTTTGCGTCCCTGCGGACTTGAACATCATGGATCTCTCTTTGTTGTGGGTATGAGATCGCAACGTGTTCTATCTAGAATTCACCAATCTGTATAGGCGATCTCCATGTCTTCTGTTTTCGTGGAGATTCTCGTAGGGGTGTTGACATGATCTTCAGGTTATGCTGTTGGCATAGTTCGATGAGTCTTATGTCGTTCTTGTTGGTGAATTTGTGACCGAGGAATTTGCCTACGGGTTTCTGATGGATTTTTTCCCCACCGATTTGTGCGTTAAAGTCGCCCAGTAAAATTTTGATGTCATCCTTTGGGACTTTTGCCATTATCTTTTCTAGTGTTGCTCAAAATTTCTCTGTAGACTTGAGGTATTTCTATTTCTATTTTTTATTGGCGCACTGTATGCGCATTGTCATCAGTCTATTGTTTATCGAGGTGATTTCCTTAATAGAGTTAACTATCCCTTTGTGTACCACAAAGGCCATGCCCAGAAACGGAGCACCCCTGACGACTCGTTTGTCTGTCCTGCTTTTGAATATGCGATAGTTCCCTTAGTCCACCGTGTCCTCATCTATGATGCGTGTTTCTTGTAGGGCAAGTACGAGTATCTTTTGTCTGTTCATTTCTGAGGTTAGGTTGTGAAGTTTTCCTCGTTAGATTAGCGTATTGATGCTGAAGGTGCCAATGTATGTAGGAATTTTATGTGGAAATTTGCCGGAGAGCTCAGACTTTTTTTTAAATCGTGAAAGTCCAGGTTGCCCAGAATCCGAGCACCCGTTTGCCGTCTGTCGACGGGTGGATTGGTTACCACCTGGGGTATTATTGTTATTACTTGCACGAGTCATGATTGTCTATAAGCTTATGGGTGCAGTGTTTCCACTGGAAGTTTAGAACCAGGGATTGTTAGTTCCTAGAGCGTAGTGTACAGCGTGATATATATATATATATATATATATATATATATATATATATATATATATATATATATATATATATATATATATATATATATATATATATATATATATATATATATATATATATATACATTTTTTTTCGAACACATTTGAATGGTGAATTCCATTAACGTGTGCCAGATGTGCTTCTTAATAAAATAACTATTTTGAAAAATAACTAAAAAATAGTTCAATACTATTGTAAATCTTCGTATTAACTTAAACTTTCAACTTAATAGTATCAATTTTGAGCGGATGATATCGTAAATTTATTTGTAAATGATGCAGATTAATTTACTATTGATAAAATATTCATTAGCTTCCCAAATGCGATGTAAATATGAAAATATTTAACTTCAATTTATATTTTCTGGCACCATTGTTCTTGTATTCTTCATTTTTCTTTTTAGCGACGTTCTATCGAGGTGCACTTAACGTATTAGCATATTATTGTCAGCGTAGATCTTGCAACAAAGTATAGCCATCCTGATAAATAGCCTCGCAGAGCAGCTTTTGACGACGGGTTCTGGTTCGCCCTACAACTGGCTTATGGTGAGATTACCGTGCTCGTATATCAATCTAGCTGGACGGAACAGTCACTGGAAAAAATATGGGGCATCACTTTTATGGAAATTCGGATCAACTAGTAAAATATAAACTTTTTTCAAATACAATGGTTACAAAATATTTACGTACAAAAATATTTGTGAATTAAATAGAAGTATCCTTCTTCCACACACGGAAACTACAGGGTATCTCAGAACGATCCAACTATTTCAGTTGAAAATAAAAGAAAACAAAACTTATTGTAATTATTATTTATTGGTACCAATACAAAAATAATAAAAGAAATTTAACGTTTTAAAAATAACATTGTTTAAATGACGGCCACTTCGTTAGCGGCATTCCTCAGACCTATCGCTAATATTATCGAAGACTCTTTTAAAAAATTGTTGAGGATACAATCTGATCTTTTCTTCAATATTTCTTTTTATATCTGTCAAATTTCGGGGATCGTTATCGTAGACGATACTTTTAGAATAATAATTTTCGGGGAACAACTTGTGCAATGTCGCTAAAGAGTCGTTAGTAGTTTGCGACTGCTGAAACCGTCTTGCTGAAACCATATTAACCGATTGTAATGATCACATTTCTATAGTTGAGGAGCAAAGAAATTGTCATGGCATTATAGCGCATAGAAGTTACTGTGACCGATATGCTTCTATGGTCCTCAAAAAAATAAGGTCCACTCATGCAATTAGCTGACATTGCGACCCACGCAGTTATTTTAAGGCTGCACAATGGGCGTTGATGTAGCACTCGTGGGTTCGTCTTTGCCCAAGAGCGGAAATTTTGATTATTAACGTACCCATCTAAATGGAAGTGGGCCTCGTCGTTGAATAAAATATCACAATTCTTGAATCTTTCTAATATTACATTCTCATAATTCAGTCTCTTAACATAATCATTTTCGTTCAGAGATTACACAATCTAAATTAGGTTGGCCTTAAGATGCAAATCAGTTCGCATTATGCGGTAAATCGTTGCTCTAGATAATCCAAATTGAGACTCATGCTTCCTGAGGTTATCGCATTACATAATTACGCAACTAACTTGATGTTTCCGGGGTTCTTGTTGTTCTTGACCGGCCATGACGGATGCCACCTGTAGTGTTTCCAGTAGCATTAAATGCCTGGATCCACGTAAAAATAGTTTCATTGCTTGCGGTTTCTCCAATATTGCATAATCGATAATGACGTCGGAATAACCGATAAACGCGAAGAAATCGATTGTTCTCAAAATAGGCGATCCTGCAAAGCGCGCGTTACTCCCCCATGTAAGACATGATGGCAACTAATAATACGCGATCCGACCCAGCGAGCGATATGCGCTTACCTTTTCCACCGCGCTTTATGTGCGTCTCGTTCACTCTCAAAAAAGTTGGCCCGTTTTGACTATAATCGTCAAAATCTGTATAATCATCAAAATTATGTTTTTTTACCGTAACACAAATTCACAATATAGAGGCATCAAGATAATCTAAAGGATAAGATATAGAACATTAACTGTAAATTAATATTGATTTATTTTTTGAAATTTATATCAAAAATGCTGTTTTTTATGGTAAAAAATTATTCCGAAACCCCCCGTACAAATTTTGTAAAATATGCAAAAAACGCGAAAACAATTTTTTGAACTAACAAAACCTAATAATTAAATTGTTTGAATGTTAAAGATCAAAAATATGTATGACTCACATAGCTATTTATGACTACTCTGCCTTCAGGGCATATTCAAAATTAAATTATCAATGTTACTATGCTCTATTTCATTCCATTCAATTAAAAGGCCCTAAAAGTTGTTTTCCCGTATTAACTACCACATTATACCCTAAGAATCATCTACCTGATATATCCCACAAATGTTCGATTGGGCTGAGATCTGGTGGTGACGCAGGCCCTGGCAAAACCTCAACTTCGTGATCTTCAAGATATGCACGTATCACTCCAGCCGCATGAGGACGCGCATTGTCATGCATCGGTCGAAACTTGTGACCAACTCGTTATGTAAATGGTACCACAATGGGTTCAAAAAAGAAATCGCCTAGTCAATTACCTTTAAAACTTCAATTCAAAACTAGTCAATTACACTTTCATCATACTGTGTGTGAACTCTCTGAATTATTACTAAACATTTTGAATTTCCAAATTATCTCCACACTTTTGTACTAGGTATATCTAGAACCACTTCAAATCAAGACTCATTAGAGAACAAAACTATCCACTGTCGCAATCGAGTGTTCGCGTGTACGGTATGTATTTCAATGACGCGTTTTTCCTCTGAAACTATTCCTAATGGTTTGGTTACTAGCTACCATTTGATTTCTCTAGTGGAAATCAAATGAAGAAAATGCTCTTCGAACTGAAAATGCTCTTCGAACTGAAATGAAGAAAATGTTCTTCGAACTGAAATGAAGAAAATGCTCTTCGAATGCTCTTCGAGCTGACTTCGAAATGCTCTTCGTACAAGTTCCTCTTGTACGGTATGTCGTTCGGTCACGTCACCTGTTCCTTGTAACCTGAGCCATGTGCAATTAATAATATTTCTATGGACATTAAGGGTTTTATTGCACTTGGTTTTGTGCCCCTTCATCATTCATACTACATGTAACTGAGTGTAACTATCTAAGTGATGTCTATTCACTATTAACAATGCAAAACTAAACAGCCAGTCGCGTTGATGCGGATGGTAAGAGCAGCGGCCTGCCGCTGCTGTGCTGACACGCGCGGTAGTTGATTCAATTCCAGCGCTCGGATGGTTGTTTTTCTTTCTTTCTTCTGCCTGTTTCCTTTCTAAATGTTTGTGATTCTTTCTAGGTAAGAGTGCAAAATCCAACTACGAATTACCCTTCAGTCACGCCAGTTAAAGGCTGGGTAAGGCCGGATACCTTCTGAGAAGTGTTCTACGTTGGTCACTCGCCAGTCGGTAGGCTTCCTGATAGACTTATGGGTAGGCACATAACTAAGGGTTTATAGCCCGAGGGGGGTGCTGGCCTGGGTTTGTCATAAGCTGATGACCGTGGTTCGGAATCCACGTTAAGCTGTAGGTCCAGTCGCTAAATAGCCTAGTTGCTGATGCGCCTCTAACCGTAACACTTTACAAAACTAAACAAAAACCCATTCACCTACCGAAAATAAACAAAAAAGCATTATTATTTATCATTATCATTATCATTATCATATTATAATTTTTTTCATATTTCTGTATTTTTCAGGTATTTTTTTATCAGAAAATGATTAACTTATTCCATAAATAACTCTAGGCTTCCAAAAAAAAACACAAAAATCAATGTACTGTACAACATTTTGCTAAAATTATGTTAACGATTTTTATAGAGTTGTCCCTTAGATTATTTTGATCTATCGACATTTGATTCATCTTCAATCTGATTAGCATTAAATATAATGCCACATTTGGAATTCCGCTGTTCGATTCCGTTTTGTTGGTTAAAGTTTTTGTGACTTAAAATATTAATTGTCAAAATTACCAATTTCTGATTTATCATATGCAATCTTTCATGTTGAAATATTTTAATTATTCTGAAGATGTTGGATTATTAGTTAATATGATACAAGGTATCCAATATTGTTGTTCAGTTTTGTAGGTATAATTAATAGAAGTCGATTTAAGGTATACTAATTTTATTATTATAACATTATAGTACAGTGTTTGGAAGTGTATTTAACAAAAATAATACTGTCCAGATGGCGGCCTTCGCGGCGCTAGCATTCTTGAAAGCATGATCGAAAATGTGTTATCACCCTGCCGCACATATGTCTGGTTATAGAGTGGATCTCATGAACAATATTCTCCTTTAGTTGCAATATGGTACGTGGTTTATTTTCATAAACTTTGCTCTTGACATAACCCCACAAGAAAAAATGAAGTGGAGTTAATTAAATCAGGACTTCTTGGGGGCCAATTTATGTCACATCTACGGGATATGACTTTTGGTGAGAATAATTCCCGCCATTAAATGGGATGAAGATAAAGATCTTTTTTTTAAATGACATGCAGTGAAGATTTCTTAATGTGTATCTGGCCACTTTGCTTCTGTACGGATTGGGATAGATTTTCTCTAACCGACTCACGCACACGTTCAATGATGTTTGCACCTTTGCTTTACCTCGAACCACTCGTAGACGGTAAATTTAGAGTTGCCTCTGTAATTTCAATTTTTTTTATCAATTTTTTAATAAAATTAACACTTGGTGCCTCGTTTATGGCATTAAAATTAAAATCGGACATATAAAAACGACGAGCCGTAATAAGCGAATTGTCGTTTTGATAATACACGTGAATACAGAAAGCATATTGTTGTCCGGTGAAATTTTCCATGACAACTAATTTTCCATGAACCAAGCTTCGATGTAAAGTTAACACGACCAGCGCGTTCTGCGCCGCCTAGGAGCAAACAAGTAATTAAATATGAACGACATTTTTGGACACCTGGTATAAAATGTATTTTTGCTTATTTGCAGGTTATAATGTGTTTCATGTTTGGTTTCAATAATGTTTAATTACCTAGGGAAAATTAGTAATATAAGAGAGGGGAGGTCTTTATTTCGGCAAATTATCAGATTAGAATAGTGATTGCACTAAGAGCAATCAAAATACTGTCATGAAATATTGTCAAACGAATTTTAGTAGTGTCTAAAATTGAAGTAAATAATTTCCAATTAGAACTTATTAAAAAGGACTGAATAATGCATGCATAGAAACGTTTGATGTAACGGTACGTTCACATCAGATGAGCTTCGCTTAGGGCCACGTGCCTTAGTTACAGCCTATGGAAAAGCGTAGGAGAATGATAGCATTAGTTAAAATGGTTTGTGTTCAAACCATGCGCATGGTGTTAAGCTGTATGCCTTGCGGTATGACATGCGGAGCGTGGGAAAACGCATTGCGACGGTTGTGCTTCGCATGTTTTAGAACTCTTGAAAGCTATCTGCATGTCGTGCAGTTTTGTATTTATAATGGAAGAACAAGTTATCGCTGCAGTTTTTAAAAGAGAGGCTATCTGGACTACAAAGCATTCGTTGCATAAAAATGTACATGCAGTACAAAAAAATGTGGAAAGAAATAAGAAATTAAGTTGGAAAGGATGTGAGTAGTATAAAATAAAAATACAAAATTAATATCTCGTTAAGAGGGTTTATGTTTATGCACTATATATACAATATTTTAATTAATTTTAAAATATTTGCATTGGCTTCCATTCTAAAAAAATAGCAAAGTGAATTTGCCTTTAATTAACATTAGTTATTTACACCATAATATTATTTTTGTAATTAGTTTTATAATGATTTTAACTCCAAAAAATAGCAATGAATTAATCTTTTCTATGCGCAATAATAGAAGTGTAGCGCCCTATAAATTAAAAAAATACAAATTTAATCTTAAATAAAAAGAGACATCCACATAAATTTAATACAAGAAAGAATATTTCTTGCCACTAAATTCTGCCACTAAACTACTCCTGTTCTAACAAAATAATTTGTAAATATTTCTCTGGCTCTTGTTACATTGTCTGAAAAGCAGTACTGTGAGATATATAAGCAGTCCTATGAGTATCGTTAGTAAAGGTCGTTTCACCTTCACTATTGGTTTGAAATCGTTCCTGCTTTATAACAAAATTGTGCAAAATACAATTGGCTTTTACAATATTTACAGCTATCTCAATATTTGTTTCGATAGGTTTAAGTAAAATTCGCTATTTGCTACTCATTATACCAAATGTACCTTCAACGCTTCATCGGGCTCTGGAAAGACGATAATTAAATATTCTTATTTGATTGCCTACACTTCTAGGATATGATCTCATTAAATATAAAAGAAGAGGATAAACTTCATCGTTTACAATAACAAATGGGGTTTTACATTTGATTGTGATAAGTATCGATCAGGTGGGACATCGAGTCCTTTTTTTAATGCTTGGAAAAGTGAGGAAGATCTAAAATTTCCTCAACGTTTTGGCGTCGGAACGCTCCAATATCTACATAAATTAATTTGCAGTCTGTATCAACCAGGGCTTAAAGCAAAATTAAAAAATATTGCATATAATTGTAGAATAGTGATCCAGTATTAGAAGGGCATTTATCTTCAAAATATTTTTCGACAATACTGCCCATACAATTTAAAAAATTTCATTTTGTCCAATATTGTTCAGATAACAGATTGTACCATGTCGTTTTTGTAGGCTTTAGTAATTAATTTAAGGTAATATGGTATCCCATATTACCATGCATGTATGCCTTACTATATTTGAAACTGTTGACACTCCCATTCTAAAGTGAAGAGTTAGGGATCGATAGGATTCTCCAGTAGCAAAGGATCTGTAACAAATATAAAATGCAAATCTTGTTATATTAACAGTAATTTGTATTTCAGTTCAAACTATAAAAAATACATGGGACTATTTGAGAGACTATTTTAACAAGGAAACAAATAAGTTAGAAAAATCTAAATCAGGTTGTGCACCAAATGAACTTGCAACAAGTCCTTGACCGTATTATTCTCTTTTGTTATTATTAGAAGTGGAAAGGGAAACAGACAAAGGAAATAATGGCACACAGGAGTGGGAGTCGCAATATTCTGGCAATATCTGGTCACCGTCATCTATCATCACAAAAACACCTTCAAAAACTCCAAGCAAATTATCTTCTGCTTCTGAAAATCAATATGAAACGCGTAAACGAAAGAGACCACCAGCATCAGTAACGACAATAATAATGCTAGAAAAACGTAAAATTGAACTCCCAAAATCCGAATCACGCAGAGAGGATGATGATGATTTTCTGTTTCTGAAGAGTCATATTCCATTCATGAAGAATCTTCCTGTTTTCAGAAAACTAGAACCTGCTTCAAGAACTGCTTCCTCGACAAATTGAAGAATATGAAAAGCAGATTTCACAAAATGGTCCTAGGAACACGCAAACTCTGTAAAGTTCTTATGATAGCAACTACTTTACTACTACTTCAGACACCCGTTATCCATACATACCTGCACAGTCGACACTTCCCAACACATTCATCTGAAATGAATACTCCCCTGCGAAAGTCTTTTTCTGGATATATGAGTTAAAATTATTACTCATTCAAAACGTATTTTTAATATAATAAAATTCTGTTAATTTCGCTTAAAAACTTATACTAATTTTGTATTTACCTAAGTGTTAAAACTAAACGTTGTTCTGCTGAAAATCATTTCAGTTCCAATTCAAGATATATGAGGTTCTAAGTAGCTAAGAAAGAAATCAAAAGCTTCCTTTGATATCTTTAAAAATGCATTAAATATTTCCGGATATTTTCTAACATCTCGATAGAGATGATCAATTCTCCGACCGGCTGCCTACATACGTTGATTTTAAGCACCTACATACGTTTTGGCGGTCTTTTTCTATTCATTTAAAACACAAAACTTTGAGTAATAACATTTTCCTTAAAATTCATAACGGAGCCATTGCGGACTGTTTCTAAAAAACGGTTTCCAAAGTGCATCCGATATAAACACTGACGGTTCGCTTGACGATAAGGTGCGTGGCGTCTGATGTGAACGTACCCTAAGTAAATATTGACTTTTACGGGCACTAATCTTTAAATTACATATCAAATTGTAGACCAATGCAATAAATTCTTTGAATGATTAGTCCTCAACTAACCGTGTCGAAGGTGTTCTGCTAATTTAAATTTTGGCAAAAATTAACTTGAAATTGAGTTAAAAACTGAAAGCATTTTCTACATAAATCAGTAATTTCTTTTATTCTGACAAAAAAACAGAAAAATGAATAAAAACTGTTTTTTAAAGGATTAATATACGTCACAATACATCATACGTCATAAAATTAATGTCCCAACAGTTTCCTACCCATGTAATCCACAAACCTTTGGAATAAAAGCAGAAAGATATATAACCATTTCCCGTGCTAAACACGAACATGTTTATTTACTACGCACCAAAAAAAGTAAAAATATTACTTGTTCATCCAAATTATCATAAAAACAGCATCACATATTTTATTCGGTCACTGTTCCGTCCAGTAGGAAAGATGAATGAAGGGAATAACCTATCCATAAGCCAGTAGTAGGGTGAACTAGGACCCCGGTCTGACAAGTTACGAATCCTTCACGGCCGTCGCCACTTCTCGAGGCCATTTATCAGCTCAACGGCCATACTATGTTGCAGGATCTGCGGTGACAATGATACATCGATACCTTAAACACACGTCGATGAAGCGCCTTTAAAAATAACTAGATAAAGATTAGAAGAACAAAATTAACTGTAATAGTGATTTCTAATCTTAGGTGTGAAATTAATAATTGTTTATTTTTGTTAGTTAATATTCTTATATGTATTTCTGGAAATGAATTATCACCTCATGTTAATCGAAGTGGTTTTAGATTTGTTTTCTCTGATTTTATCGGGTTGTACGGAATGTTCGTAGGGAATTTTTAAGGGAAAAAGAAAAGCAAATCATTTGTATAAATAGAAGAAAGTTTTTTGTACAAAATCCACTTTTCTTCATTAGTTACCATCCACTTCATAATGGAACCTTATTTTTTTTTCAGTCAAAGATCGAACGAAGAGATTCGTTCCTTCAAATTTCGCTCCCTGAGATAATGAGGGAGTTACACATCAGATCGACAGGCGTACCCATTTTTTTCAGACGATCAAAAACGATGGATTTGCCAGTATTTAGCTTATCTACTATCTCACGGACCAGGGTGCACGAATATTCGGCTATTATGGTATTTATTTCCTCTAAATCAGTGCCTGAAGGACGGCCAGGGTGATGCCGGTCTTCCAAGTCAAAATCTCCGTCCCTGAAGCCACCAAACTACTTCTGCGCCGTGATGCAACCGTAATGCCAACTGCAACGTTCTGATCCGTTTGAAAATAAAAAAGTATAACATGGTAGAAATGCTCATTATCGACCGTCATTTTCAATTTGAATCAATTTGACTGAAGGCAAATCAAAGCGTTTCTGAATAAAATGCCGTAAGAATTAATAAAATATAAATAAACTTTTCCAATTCACCACAAATTTTTGTTTACAAGCGTTAAAACAACAACTAATAGAAAATCATTACGCACTTTCAGAAGAACCCAATATTTAATCCTTCCTTAAAATAACCATAATCAAAAGTAGGCCCAGTAATTCGGTGTGTTCCAGTTTGTACAATCCAAAATCTCTTTGACAGTAGCTCCTTATCTAATTCAATGAAGTGGCTTTAAAAATATAATTCTGGTATTTTAACTTTCTGATGAAGTTAGAAATAAAATTGCAGACACATTGGTTCCTAACATTTCTCTTTGCAAACAGTTTACAAACATTTAAAGGACAATAAAGCGTTTAAAAAACTATATCCAAATTCGAGAACGAATAACGCTAATGTACTTTAATGGAAATTTGGTTATTTCCTATTAAGAGATACAAACTTAACATTTATTGTCTCCAAATTAGAAACAACTTTGATAAAAATATTGATATTTAATTACTGCACATTTTTATGCTTAAACAAATTACTTACATTTTACAATACAAACAAAAATGTTTATCAATATCTACAGTGTCAGTGATGATTCGACCATACGATCATAGCTTAGGCGTCAAACATTAAAACTGTCTGGTTCATTGGAATTCTTATAAAAATACCTTGTTGGATTATATTTTATTTTATTAAAACTTGAAAATATTACATTCCGTTTTTGGTAAAGTAAAATACTTTCATTTTTATCTAACAGATTCAATTGTTGAAGTCGGAACCAAAAAGTTCCGATTCTTGTTTTGACAATTCTAATTCACGTACCAAATCATTTAATTCATTCTGAGTTATTAAATGAGGTTCACTGATAGTTGCTAAAATTATTGGGTCACAACTGGTGTTCTCAGGAAGTTGTGAATCAATTTTGATGAAGAATTTGAATTACCGGAAAACATGTTCAGGTTTATAGGCGCAATCAGTAACGGTAGTTCCTATCTATGAGGAACTGGCGTAAGTGCAAATTAGGATACTAATACTGCTTTTTTGAAACCCCTTCTGTTTTAATGAATACAAAAGTAGCAATCACTTACATGCTCAGTAGATTCTCTCCACACCATTGGAACAGCAAACGCCATAGAATTTTTCTTGCGATGCATCCACTTAAATGTACGCAACAACTCGCAAAGCAAAGAGAGGACTCCAAATTTTATCTAGATATCCAATTTGGCACTTAAAATATTAAATATAGGCTTTTTGGACTTCCACGGATTTAAATCTAGCTTGTGACTTTAAAATAAATCATCCGTATAAATAACAAACGTTATCCGCTGAATAATTTATATAAAATCGGCTTGAATACTGTACTGTAAACTGCTTGACTGTACTGTAAACGAGACAGAAACAAACTAAACTATAGAAAACAATAAAACTGCCCTTAAAGGTTCGTAGAATGCTGTGGAAATACCCCCTCTACGGTCTTGTGGCAATTCCTGTATTGTTCATTCCAAAGTCAAGTACAAATAATTTCGATGGTCTCATGATATAATGGAGAAGCAGATACTTGAAAATGGGACGTGCTAGGCCTTTCTATGAAAAGGTGTTTTAATAACTACCTAAATGAGCATAAACAGCTAAATGAGCGCAAAAAGCGCATTCTCCTCAATGTTACAAATATCATGTCGACCTGTGTTATTTTGAAACAGTATTTTTCAAGCAGCAGTACTGTTCAATATTCAATTGGAGATTGGCGCCTTCATATTTCAGTATCTGATTGCAGAAGATGGCAAGTAAGTGGATTAATTTTTTTTTCAGTTTTTAATTTTCACATACTACTACACTAGGCAGCGCTATTTTGGTTTTGCTAAGAGTGCTAAAATACCTCGAGTTTGTATACCACGTCGTTTTGGGTAATTATCAACATTTGAAAAAAAAAATGGGATGAAAGAAGCAAATGTTAGTTCTGGTGAAATAATGAAACGATTTGATATTGCTGCTCTGGTTCAGAGGATATGGACCAGATGGTTAGAGAATCAGGGTCAATTATGAGTACAAGATTCTGGTCGTACTCTAAATATCCAAGCACATAACAAACCAGACATTTTAGACTTCTTACTGTAGGAGATCGACGTGAAAATACCCGGTAAGTCTGGAGTACTTTATTGCAGCTAGAGATAATGTTGCATAGAGGATGAATGTTGATCAACATTTACTTGTTATTGGGATTCATATTAATCGTTCTTATTGGAAGTTTTTTCTTGCGCCGACCCTCAAGATACGTCGCTTAGCTACAATTGAATCGAAACTAGAATGCAGCTCTATTTGCTGTAGTGATGAGTCTAGATTTTGTTTAAGTTGATTGTCAAAGCGTCAGATATTTTCGGGATAAAAAAGGAAATTTAACTTTTGCATTAGAACGACATACAGATATCATTCCAAGAATTATAATATGAGGGGTTATATACCAGGTGTGACGGTTAATAATTGGTATGATATTTTATCATAAGTTCGTACGTCATTTTGTTACTACAATAGTGCCTTTCAATATGCCAATGATGCTTAAACGATTTCCAGTTAGTGTAATATTTTTTTCGTGTGGAAAACATATCGATTTTCGCACCAAACAAAGAGCATTTGCGGCACGTAATGCTTTCTTTGTTCAATCAAAAGAATTCCTATTGTAAGTTGTCGTAAATTAGTGGAAACTTATGGTGACAATGTCCCAACGCAAGACGTTTGCGGGCGTTGACTTAGACGTGAAAATGGTGATTTCGACATGAAAGACAAAGAACACCCAGATCAACTGAAAAAAATTGAAGATTCAGAATTGCCAGCATTGTTGGAAGAAGATGATACGCAAACTTAACAACAAATGACAGAGAGGTTAAATGTTGGTCGCCGAACCATTTGTTATCGTCTGCATGTCGTGGAAAAGATCCAGAATGCAGGAAAATAGGTACTGAACAGCTGAACGATAGATAGATAGAAAAGTGAAAAAAGGTGTGCGAAGTTTTGTTTTCTTGACATGACATGTTGAAGACCGAATAGCTTTAGAAAGAAAACAATGCTGTACGTTTGGTGGGATCAGAAGAGTGTCGTACACCTTGAGCTTCTCAAACCAAGTGAAACAGTTAATATTGTTTGCTACCGTCAACAAATGATCAATTTGAATTATGTATTGGTCGAAAATCGACCAGAATGGGCTACAAGACACGGAAAAGTGATTTTGCACCACGACAACGCCCCATCACTTACAACGAAAGCGGTCAAATACACAATTCCCACTTGGCTGGGAACTCTTGCCCCACCCGCAGTACTTACCGGACTTGGCCCCTTCCAAACACCACTTGTTAATCGATGTCTCACACCATTTCCATGAAACACTTCAACAATTATGAAGATGTCGAAAAATGGCTTAATAACTGGACTACCTCAAAGATGTACGGTTTTCCGAAAAATGTGCAGCTAGAGATAGCACATACTTTGAATAAATAATTTTTTACCTTTCTCTAAAATTAAACGTGTTTCTTTTTAAGAAAAAATTAAGAATTATTAACCGCCTGGTACTTGAAAAGCAGATGACTCCTAGAAACAATACAACGAAAATATTGTAGCTCGTCGTTAGACTATATTTCCAAAATCATCCTAATCTCATTTTTCAACAAGATATCGTCAAATCACATACAGCTCGTCAAGTAGTGCAGTTTTTGGAAAACACTGCGATAGTGCGACACTGAACGGACCGCCAATATTCACAAATTTAACCGTGTTCGATATGTTAGCCGTGGATATTTTTTGTACAAAGAAACATTGTACAAAGTATACTGAAGCTATTGGAGGTTCTATATTGAAGAATAGTAGTAGATAATTGAAACCTGTAATTTTATTGTTATGCCAAAAACTGTTACTCAGGCTTGATTATGGGAGTTTTAGGTCGAATGGAGAATTTATGAAAAATATTGTTCTGAAAACCGGTAATCCGACAATTTTTATTTTGTCTTCAAGGAAGGAAGGAACAAATAATGGCAATAAATTTAAAAAATAATGTTGTATAAAGGTCCCCCTCGGCTTCGTTTGATGAAATGTATATCTCGCGTGATAAATTTAAATGGTGGTCTGAAAGTTTCGTTAAAGGCCAGGAATTGTTATGGATTTCTGTAAACCAGAGATGTAACATAACCCTACAGAAAATAATCCAAGGGCGTGAGGTTGCATGAGGTTGGGCGTGTATTACTACTTCGAAATAACGTTCCCAGGAAACTTGGTTTGGCAATAAATCGATTGTCTGGTGAGATATATAACAAGTCGCACCGTCTTGTTAAAAGAAAACATTATTTATATACACATTTAATAGTTCAAGCCAAAGATATTCTCCAAACATATTCCTATAGCGTTTACCACCTATAGCATTAACAACACGATTTCCATCATCGATTTCGAAAAGAATATGGTTGTACTGGTTGTACTGTATTGTATCAACCATGTACTGGTTGATGGCTAACCGGGATGAAGACACTATTATCGCCTCTTGGCATTATTGCAGAGAATCGAGTTTTCATCACAGGTTACAATCTTGTGTAGTAGTGTATCTGTGTAGAAAGTTATTTTTCTTAACTCTGGAGAAGAGGTAACTTCTGAATCACTTGAGGATTTTCATAGGCTCAAATCCTATTTATGTTAGTTCACAAATCCATGAAGCTAAAAATGCTCTTCGTCAGAACTTTCTGCGCACTGTTGAATCGTCTTTTTTTCCAAGGTGAATTGACACAATGTGCTGAATACAACAGTCTATGAGTGATATTTACATTTCAAATAATGTTGCCGCTATTATATTTTTCTGACATTCTTATTGGAAAATTTATTTGTTTCCATTTATTTTCTTGAGAATTATATGTTATAGAAAAACCATAAAATCATTAAAAATAGGAATGGTTTTTAATTGTTAGGATAAGCAATTTTATTAACTCACGTATATATTTAACCCAAAAAAACTTATTTGCACACCCAATACATTACGCCTACGCGTAGAACGAATATTGCTTGTTTATCTGAATTTCTATTAAAATAGCCTGACATATTTTATTCAGTCGTGTTTCGTCCAGCAAGAGTGATGAACGAGGGCGGTAATCTCGCCAAAAGCCAGTCGTAGCGCGAACCAGGACAGGCTGTTTCCTTCCGGTCATCGCCGCTCTGTGAGGTTATCTTTATCGCAGATCTACGGTAACAATAATACGATGATACCTTAAATAAACTTTGATAAAGCGATTTTAAATAGAGCGAAATATATATTATTAAAATAGAACTGTCAGTGAATTTGTTGTTAAATTATCCCAAAAACAACCATTAATAAATCAGCTGTAATCATATCAAAGCTACTACTACTATAAATGATAATGCTGTTCGATCAAATTGATGACAATAATTCATAAATTGTGTTGGCCATCATTATTCAATCATTTGGGTATTAGTTATTCATAAAGTCATCATCTCTTATGTATAAATTCTTATATCGGAAATTTTGGAGTGAAACACTAAACTTCAAAGACAAAGAGACCACACCGCCACTACACCAAAAAACACCAATATACATGTTTCGACGTACGTTTAGTTAACTATCTTAGTACCACCCGGAAATGATTATATCTTATTCTAACTCTATAGTTTATTCATATGAAAATCATACCTAATGGTATAGCCGTAATAAATACGAACCGTAGAAAAGTTAAACCGAACGATACATTAATAATTCAAAAAATGCTATGTATGGAATAGGCCTTTTATCCCAATTCGTGGTGTTCTTACATTTCGTTATTTGAATGATTTATTAGGTCCTCAACTTAATTCTCTCAACCACCTTTTATTACTTTTGACATATTTACAAACAATCCTTCCTCTTATACTCAATCTTTCCTTTAAATATTCGAAATGAAAAACTAATAAAAAGTAAAGTAAAGTGACCATCAATAACCAGATTGGATGGAGAAGCTCATAATGCACGGCGCCTAGCGGATTCCACCGTATGCCCCTTATATACAACACCTTTTTGGCGCGACTATTTGGTTTAGATGTACTGGCTGATGGTTCACCGGGATGAATACACTATTATAGCCTCTTGGCATTATTGCAGAGAATCCATTTTTCATCACAGGTTACAATCTTGTGTAGAAAGTTCTTTTTCTTAAATTTGGAGAACAATAATAACACAACGATATCAAATAATCTACTCTTATTCTCATCTGTGGATTCATTGCACTCAACCACACTCTTTTTGAATTTTCCCTAGCTCGTAAACAATTAAAAATAACGTATGGTGTTATTCCAAGTTCCTGTTCGAGCTCTAACAGTGTACGGTAAGAATTTCCATCCAATAGTGCTTCCAATTTTGTATCCAGCATTATTTTTTTGTTGTTCCCGATCTTATGCATCATTTTAGTCAAAATTTCCATTTTTTACAAGTACAAGAGCATTTCTTACAAGTACTGTAGGAAACAGCATAATTTATTCTAAGTCACATCACTCATATCCTGAGCTTCCACAGTCTGTTTTTTTTTCAATTAAATGGCGAAAAAAACGAAATGCCCCTAATGTAGCTTTCAAACGACATCGTTAGTACGGGGGTTACTGTTTATGTATCCGGAATAATAAATAAAAACAAATATTTATCATTGAAAATGATTTTATAATTTTCAAAATAGCCACTATAATCGATAAATTTTTGCATACGTTTGAACCGATTTTCATAGCACTTTTTTTTATTCCGATTGTGGTATCTGCAATAAAGGCATTTTGAACGCATCGACCGCTTCTTCTGGTGTTGAAAATCGTTGACCACGCAGTTTATTCTTCACGGACGGGAACAAAAAGAAATTACTGGCTGCCAAATCAGGACTGTATAGCGCACTCATCAATTCGATGTTTTAATTTGTCAAATAATGAGTAGTTCGGTTCGATGTGTGAGAGCTCGCGTTGTCATGGTAAAGAATGATCCTACGTCGCTGGTTGTTTTTAAATATTTCTTTAAAGACTTTTTTCTTTTGTTTTTAATTTATCGATGCGCGTTTTGCTAACCATGTTAGAATCATCAAAATAAGATTAAATCTAAGGATGTTGAATCATCTCCTTTTGTTTAGTTTTTCATACCAATGATTCCAATAAAAGAATAAAATAAATTCACAGTTAACACTAAGTAAATCACCCCAAAATTGCCCGAAAATCTCCTGCAATTGAGTATCCCCGCATTTAAAAAAACGTTTTTATATCATTGTCGTTTTGTAGATAATGCATTAACAGATCAAAAATGCCAAGTGATATCGCTTGAATTTTTAAAAACATTTTGAGAAAAAAATTATTGCTTGATAATAGGAAAACAAAATACAGCAATCTCATAAGTAGAATGCCATACCAAATAGCAGTATGCTAGCCAGAGACAAAACTATCGAGAAACTAATAATTGTATCGATATGCAAAGAGCCTGAATTTTTAAAAGAAAAGTAGTGTTCAAATAAAAATTATCTCGCGAAGTAAAATATCAAAAATTATTGGCATTTAATTAGGCCCCGCATTTTCCTTTAGAAGGCAATTTGCACTCAAAACCACATGTTACAATATTAAAGGTGAACTAGATATCTTGATGCGTACCCAAAAAAGTAAAAAATATTATTCGCCCATTTAAATTCCCATAAAAACTACGTCGCATATTTTATTCAAACGCCAGGTCGGCCAGCTAGAGTGATGAACGAGCGGTAGTAATCTCGCCATAAGCCAGTCGTAGGGCGAACCAGAACCCTGGTCTGACAGACTAAGAATCATTCATGGCCATTGCCACTCTGTGAGGTTATTTATCAACACATACTTTGTTACCGAATCTACAGTGACAATGATACGCTAATATTTAAAATTCACTTTGATAAAACGCTTTTAAAAAACACCTTCATTTTTTTTAAAACGCAAGATGTAATTGTTAAAATATAGTGACAGAAATGTGAGCATCCAGGGTACGAGGACTGTTCAAAAAGTTCTCGGCCTGAGAGAGTGGCTATGATATTTATCTAGCATGATTCATTAAATGAGTTTAGTTGCTTGTTTGAGGTGAAGAAGTAAAACAAAGAAGCATGTTGATGAATGAAATTGAAAAATTGAAGTTCGAGTTGTTATAAAGTACTTTATTTTGACGGGCTTAACCAAGATTAAAAGATCCTTCCCCTTCATTTTTAATGTTAAATATATTGCTAACTAAATGTGGTGAAGACCAAATGAAGAAAAAATGCATTGAAGATTAACCCACGGAATTGTGCTAACTACATTTTTTACGACATTTGGATAATTTAAATATTCAACGAAATAAATAAATGGACATCGAACGCAATATCTCAGAATTAAGTTGATTTAAGTAACTCTAAAGCTGGGAATCATAAATACAATATATATGCATATAAATGCAAAATATGTGTATATAAATACAATATATGTGTATATAAATACAATATATGAGTATATAAATACATTATATGTGTATATAAATACAAATACGAAACGTGTGAACATTTCTGTGGAGTATATTCAAGTGAAATTAAGATGGAGAGAAAGGATGGAAATTGAGATTGAAATTAAAATATTCCGAAGAACTTACATAGGTCAAACTTACCAATCATACCCTTATCCGTACATAAATCGTATAATTGGAATAAGAATTTAGGCTAAAGGTAAATAGTGTCAAAGAAACATAATCCATTATAGATTAGCCATTAAAGAATAATTTAAAACTAATCACAAACAATAAGATATTTTTTAGATAGTTTTTCTCATAGTTTTCCGGATTTTCCAACAAAAAATTAAACACAAAAGCCAGACTTCAAATTTCTTAGGATATTCCGCAAAAATTATTGCAACTTGGCTGAAATGTTTTAGTTTATATGTTGTACAGTCGGAATCTTACAATATCAGACTATCATTGATTTAGTTTAGCAGAATTTTCTTGTATAATTTTCCAGCAAAAATTTGCATTAAAAATCATCTACAAAAGAATCTTTTGTTCAATCTTTCAGTTGGCATAGATTATAAAATAGTTTAATTGATTAAAATAACAAAATAACACATTCGCAAATAATTTAAATATCGAAATTCTTAAACTATTTATTTAAAGAAATCCAAATAAAAAGAGACTACAATATTACTAAATTCTGCTTTGGATGTTAGAAAATGTAATAGCTTTTTACCTTAATCGTCAAAGGACAATTGGGTCTCCAGAATGCATTTCACCAGACGAAGACAAGGGAGACATTTGAACGATTATTATCTCCAAAATATAATGCCATTATTAGTTTTTCGACCTAAAATAAAAATTTCCGGATTATTATCAATTCTAGTTATCAATGTGCCTCATTTTAAAATTCTAACATCCTGATTGGACAACCCTTTATGTATATATAAAAAGATAAACATTAACAAAAATTGTAACACGTGATATTAATTTATATGTCTCTTTTTTTAAACAGTTACAACTACCACAAACAACAACTATAACTTTCCCTTCTGCTATCGTTACATTTGTTGTAGAATCTACGGTAAGAAGTAAAAACGGTTCAAAGAAGTAAAAACGATAGTGCTTCGAAATTTTAACAGAAGCTCAGTTAAATTAAAATTACGAAGTATACGCATGTTATTCTTAGGTTGATCTAACGTATTGATTGTTTTGACGAACTGCCCTTTAAAATAATACACTATTAAGTAATTTTCTTGAATCTCAATTACTTTGTTGCTACAATATATAATCTTTATGTCACTGGCACATGAAGTTTGGAGAAACATCTTGGAATCTTATTGAAAAAAAATTACAAAACGTATGTTCTTAGAAACGGTCTATATGCATAAGAAGAATAATGCTGTTAATTCTAAGTCGGACATAGACAAATTTAGGATAATTATAATATTTTAAACCAAAATAACATCCACAAATCGTACGGTACATGTTTTTGAATATTCGTGTTTCTGCGGCTACTGTATTTATAAACTAGCATATTAGCTATTATAAACTAGCATATAAGTATATAAGCATATAGCATAAGCATATATATAAGCATATATATAATATATATAATATATATAAGCATATATATAATATATATAATATATATAAGCATATATATAAGTATATAGCATATAAGTATATAGTATTTATAAACTAGCATATTAGGAGAAGCTTTGGCCTATTCTGTCTATCGAAAATCCACCCACATAAACCGTTATCTAAATGCGTAATGAGAATGATATCTTCGATTTGGTCTTAGGTTCAAGAAACATCTCGGGCTACTTGTACATTTTTGATATTTGTGAATTTGGAACCTTTGGTGTTAAACGTTTTATAATGAGTCGATTAAAAATTTTATATGATTACAATTTGCTTAGGATTAAGATTAGTTTTTATAATCTATAGGCCTTTATATTATCACTAATTCCCACTAAAATCATTCTCTTTGAGTTCTTCAGACGTTTCTCGGACGTTGGATAATATTGCCTTTCAAATGCAAGAATTTAATGACGGCTCGATAAACTCACATCATCATCCATCCCAATTAAATTTAGTAGTCAAAATTTTAGTCACGCAATAACTAAGATTGTCGGATAGGGAACATAGGCAAACATAACTTAATTCATTAGTAACGGCACTAATTCAAAACGGCTATGACATGCGTCAAATAAAAAGACATATTAATAAAGTTCAGGCAACTGGTCATACCAACCAATCTACTAGAGAATTGTCCCAAAATCCCAAAGTTCTTCTGCCATATATCAAGGGAGTTACTGATAAAATTTGCCGCGTATTCAGATCCCGTAATATCAAAACGATATTTACAACAGAAAAAAATATATACAGTTTCTTCAGACCAGTGAAGGATAATATTCCACAAGAGTCACATGGTGTCTATGAGATTCCTTGTTCTGGCTGCTCCCATATATCTGTCAAACTAATATACGTATATAATATACGTATAATAGACGTATCGAAAATCGCATATCCGAGCATTCTCTCGCCGTCCAAAAATCTCATCTCTCCTCGGCTTTAGCAGAACATCATCTTCGAACGGGTCCCAAAATAGATTTCGACAATGCCAAAGTAATCGCGCCTATATATTTCTACAAACCCCGCATAATTCGTGAAGCAATTGAGATCGAAAAACGTCCAGCCTACTTAAACAAGAAGGACGACGGTCTTAGAGTTCCAAATATATTGAAACCGCTTATTTCCAAATTGGCCATCCGAAACCCTTCCAGTCAAACGCCCACCTCCCGTCTCACCCCCACTCCTCAACCGAGCGCTCCACCTACAACCTCACCTATTAATACAGAGGTCGCGCCGTCCACGTTCTTTTCTAGTTGTGAACTCTGGGGAGTATGCAGATTGAGGCCTCGGAGTAAATAAACTCGATTCTCTTGAAAATGGCTTTAAAGTGGAAGCCGAAACGTTGAGATTTTATAAATCTAAAACGCGGTTCTACCCGAGAACCTAGTAATTCTACTATATATATATATATATATATATATATATATATATATATATATATATATATATATATATATATATATGGTGTTCCATTTAAAATAAGGAAGTTACTGGCGACTTCCGGGATAACCGAAAGTACTATGATCTTGAAAATATTTTAAAATGAAAGAGAATCTTAAATAAAGTCGAAGTCTTTTCTAACCACAAAAACTTCTAGCGAACGTCTACCTTTAGAAACCCGATATATATACCAGCGCCAATGTGCTGCTATATATATATATATATATATATATATATATATATATATATATATATATATATATATATATATATATATATATATATATATATATCATATTTGTTTAAAAAGCAAAAATAGATGATGTTGCCTGTACGTCCAGGAGCATAATCTGTGCTAAATAATCTAAATGCGAAGCCGTCTGTTGAATGGTGTTGTCTTGTATTAGTAGCACGTTGTTGTTTGTGACTAGTAGCAATTAATACTATGTTTATTAACGTTTTAAAATTGAATAAAATGACTATCAGTGCATTTAGATATAAGAGATGTACAGAATACCTCATAAAAAGTATCTGAAATACAAGATACAAGATACTTTTAAGTAATACATTTGAGATATTAGGTACAAAATACTTTTGGTAATAGAATTTGAAATTGTATTTTGAATGAGATTGAATTGTTTAATGGGATTTGGAATAAAAGTATCTTTTATATAATATCTAAAATTCATAACTTAAAAGTATCTCGTATCTTGTATTCCATTTACATTTTATGAGGTATCTTGTACATCTTTGTTAGTGACGATGCGAAAGTTCCCAAATCAACAAGAAGTATGGAAAGTGAGGCTAGGATGAGTGGAAAGCCTTATATCACAGAAAAGAAACAAAAACCTGGAAAACCTGTTCCAATAGGTGAGGTTAGTATAATTTATTGTTTTTATTAATAGGAGTTTGACGGCTTTCTTTAATTCCTAAATACCAAAAATATAGTTTTCGTTTTTTTTTATGTTGATATATTAAATTTGGTTTCAGATCATCTAAATATAACTACAGCTGTACAGATGCTGTTGATGAAGCTGGTGAAGCTTTTTGATATATGCAATGAGCTTGGACTCAATGCGCGTACTACCTTACGGGATTATAGCAAATTTTACCGATACAACGTCGACGCCACGATACTTATAATGACTCAGCACAAAGCAGAAGGCAATATACCATAAGTTTTGTTGTACCAGACGGAAAAGGAAAATTAAAAATAGTAAAAAGAACTTTATAAGACATTTGCTATCAGTCCTCAAAAGATTATACTTGTCAGGTCGTTTACGGATCAACGAGGGGGTTTGAAAAAATTTAAATATACCCTCTATAATAGTCAAATGGTAAAAGATCACATGAACTGTATCCCAAGGGAAGAGAGCCATTACAGCCGATCAAGAAATTAAAAAGAATATCTCAGTCCAGATCCCAATATAAATAGGCTATTTAATGCTTTTAAAATAAAATATCCTGAAAATAACAAAACCTATCAATTTTATAGGATGGTTTTCAAAAAGAATATTCCTAAGCTTTTATTAAAAAAAACACGAGTTTATACATGCAAAACTTGTGATTTGCTTAATCTAAAAAGTAAGGATAAAGATATTAAGAGATATATTAAGAGATATGTTGCAAGAAAAGCGAACACTGAGTTAGTATTACATCACAGAAAAACAGAAAATGCTTTTAAGGTCATTCAAAAAAATAGTATAAGTAGTACTCTATCAGGTAGTAAGACTCGTACTGTTAACATAGACTTACAATAAGTTTTTTCTTTTCCGAAATTGACGCATAGTAACTTGTATTGCCGTCGGTAACTCTCGTGCTACAATTTTTTGGAATACATATTGCAGATAATTCGGATGGAATAAAATGTATCTGTTATGAAGGACAATCGGGCAGAGGTGGTAATCAAATGGCATCGTGCCTGCTACAAGCTCTAAGTGCTGGTTATCTTACACCTTGCAAGCGAAATATTTGCGTATGGAGCGACAACTGTTCAGGACAAATACAAAGCAAAATGTTTTTCTTCTTATACATGTTCCTGGTGCCTAATAGACATTTGCACATTTTAAGCATATATTTTTAGTTTCGGGACAGAGTTTTTCTTCTTCAGATAGAAATTTTGCTCTGATTGAAAAACGAGCAAAACGTTCCAATCTGCAGACTGTAGAAGATAAAAAGACAATAATTTATGCTGTCTTAGATATGGGTGTGTTTTTTTTTACTTTGACAAAGCCTCATTGCAACACATCAAAACTTAGCATAAGTCAAATATGGTGCATGTGACCTAGTACCAGGCATAATACAATACCAAGAATTTTTTTTATGATTTTTGTGATTTAAAGCAAATTTTCATTTTGGCACTTAGATCACTGAGCTTGCCTACTCTACACTTATTGATAAGCCCGATTGAAAGAATTTAACTATAGTTTTGGTTACATTTTTCAGGTTAAAGTAAAATAAAACTACTTGAGTTCTGTTGAACGACCAAATATGAATGCTTAATACTTGGTAAACCCTTGGTCAATATATCAGCTACCATTTCGTTAGTCTGCTGATACTTAATTTTAATGATATTATTTGAAACACATTCTCTAACAAAATGCTACTTCACATCAATGTGTTTAGACCTCTTGTGAAATACTGGATTTGTGGCCAATTTATGTGCACTCTGGTTATCATTGAAAACCGTGACAGAATTATTAAAACCTACTAACTCATTTAAAAGGTTTTTCAAATAAAATGCTTCTTTTGAAGCTTCACATAGACCTATGTACTCTGCCTCAGTGCTGCTTAATGCAACTGATTTTTGTTTAAAACTTTGCCATGATATTGGCCCCCTTGAGAGTTTGAAAAAATACCCTGAATAAGTTTTTCGGTCATCATTTGCCCAATCAGAGTCCACAAATCTTTCTAAATTACAATCATTAACATTGTTTTTTGAAAAACATAACTTAAAATACTTGGTACCTTTTAAGTATCTAAGTACTCTCTTGGCACACTGCCAATGGTACTCTGAATAGCAATTATTGAACTGACTTAAGTAATTCACTGCAAATGTGGCCTAGTTAATACTGCTATATACATAAGGCTTCCAATAACTTTCTGATAAGGCAGATGGCTTAGATTACTCAAGTATGGATCAATATTTTTTACCTTTTCTGCCTTACAATCTATGGGAGTACTAACTATCTTACAATTGTCCATGCCAACATTTTTCAAAACCTGATCTATATAATACTCTTGATCTAAATAAATGGCATTGTTCTTATAGTCCCTAGAAATTTTAACCTCCAAACATTGTTTGGCTTCACCTAGGTCCGTTATATCAAATTCTGAGCCTAGCTTTAATTTCAAACATTCAATTTTCTTAAAATTTTTGGAAAAAACAAAAAAATCATCAACATATAATGCTACCATGATTAATGAATTCTTGTCCTTTTTTTTAAATAAACAACACTCATATTTTGCATAGCATTCCATGCCTTTGATGACTGTTTCAGCCGATAAACAGCCTTCTTTAATTCATACATAATATTCTCTCTATTTTTTTAATAATAATGTTTGTTTTTAATAAAGCTGTTTTTAATAATAAAGCCCTCTGGCTGTTTCATATAAACAGGCTGTTCAAGAAAGCCATTTAAAAATGCAGTCTTTACATCAACATGTATAATTTTTAAATCTAATTGCACAGCTAAACTTATCAACAATCTTAAAGTAAAATGCCTCACTCCGGTGTCACTCACTTTTGTCTTGATACCCACTTGCATGGTATGACAGTAGATGAATCTGGTACACTATCGATGAGTTTCTAAGCATCATTGGCTTTAAAACACTTGAGCTCCTCTGTCGTGGCTTATCTCCATAGTTCAGCATCTACCCTTGACATAGTTTGCTCCACAGACTCTGGATCACCATTTTAATTGAAACCAAGATCTTGCACACATGTATAGGTTACATAGTGTTCATATTGTTTTGGCTTTATGGTCCTTTGAGATCTCCTATTTTCCAAGTTTTCTGTTTGTAGAATGTCATCAGTATCAGCCTCGTCCACCACAAAATCATCGTCGTTTGCTGAGTTCACTTCCTCATCATCTTCAGCCAAGTCATTGATTGGAACAGCCTTAAGGCGAGTCTTGTTGATTCATTTCAACTAAATCAGTCGGTTCCTGGGGTTCACAAAACAGTAATTGTTTGGATGATTTAACTATCTTTTCAATGACAACATCTCTGCTTATTACAATCTTTTTCTCATCAGGATCATATAATCTATAGCCCTTTATATTACTACAAAAGCCCACTAAAATCATTCTCTTTGATTTATTTTCCCATTTCAGACGTTTCTCTTTTGGAATCACGACCATACCATTGCTACCAAATATCCTAATCTGACTCATATCTGGTTTCCTGTTGTGCCATTTCTCATAAGGTGTAATTTCAAGTCCAGAGACTGCAGATCGATTCCTGAGATACACTGCAGTAATCACGGCTTCAGCCCCAAAAAGCTTTGCATCATACAATAAACAGCGAGACTTTTCAACTAAGGTACGGTTCATTCGTTCACTCATATCATTTTGTTGTGGAGTATAGGCATTTGTTTCTTGATGCAGAATGCCATGCTTTTTATGAAAATCCTTGAATTGGTTGCTGTTAAATTCGCCACCTTGGTCAGTACGAAAAATCTTGATTTTGGTACCCCTTTGATTTTCTACAAAGTTCTTGAACTTCTGAAACTTTTCAAAAGCCTCGTCTTTACTCCTTAAGAAATATGCAAACAACATCCTTGTGTAGTCATCTTCTAACACCATGAACTTTCTGGAGCCCCCAAGAGATATCACATCCATTGGGCCACATAAGTCTCCAGGTATTATCCTCAACGGAAAATTCGCTATATTTCCTTTATGATTGAAAAGTAGGCGATTTTCACATAGTTCATCCATCTTAGTCATACAACCTTTAAATTCAAACCCTGTTACTAACCCATTTTTCATAGAAATTAAATATCTGTAGTTCAGATGACCAAATCGTCTGTGTCAGACTTCTCCAGAGAATGCCAAGTTTGCTAAATTTAACTGTGGCTTCTTGAAGTTTAGTTTGTAAACATTATCCACTAAATTAGCCTTAGCAATCAGCTGAAAACTTTTATTATAAATGTTACAGCCCTTGACTGATGAATGATTGACTGATGACTGATGACTGATTTTCAGTACCACCTAGATGCATGTCCAGCAATCTCGATTTAATGGAATCTGCAGTAACATCAATTCCTGCATGCTCGATAGTAATTACTATTGACTCAAACTTATCGGTTATTCCAGCAAGCATTAAACTGCCAATTAACTCTTGACTAAGCTGAAAACCACATATTTTAAGCTTCTGAGAGGTATCTATTACCTGGTTGACGTAATGCTCCATCGATTCGCAATTATCAACCCTTAATGATATTAATTTTCGTAGCAAACCGATTTTAAGTACAAAACCTGAATCCTCATAGAGCCTCTTCAACTTTTCCCATACTTCCTTGGCAGAACTTGTATGTTTTACATGAATAAAAAGCGACTAATCTAAGGTTAGAATCATTTTGGCCTTGGTTTTGCTTACGAAAACGATATCTGTTTCAGAACCATCGAGATATTTCGACAATTCCTCCAAAACGAACACATTTTCAACTGCAAATGCCCAATCCGCATAATTCTCTCGCCCCATCAACTTTGGAACATTATTTAAATAGTTCACTGCCATGTTTAGCACTCAACACTCACGTTTACCTTTTACTTTTCATTCTAGGTTGCCTAGAAAGCTTGGGCCCATAACCCATTACAATTTTTATCTTAAAGTAAAATAAAACTACTTGAGTTCTGTTGGACGACCTAACTCCGTACTATATTGTTTTTTAGGTTATGTTACAATATTCTTTACTTTAATTATATATGACATGACAACTGACATTATCAAAACATGGATCATATATATGGTTGGCATTTCCATTCTTTGAGATACTACCAACAGTTTTACATATACCTTCACTGTGTAAAGGTGGCCCATATGTGTTTTTAATATTTACTTAGTTTTAATTAACTGATGTAACAGTTGTAGTAAGATGAATTTTGTTTATCAGTTGGTCTAATTATTGTTGAGAATATCTGTATTTTTGTATTGTTCGATATTAATTTGGATTTTAATATATTCTGTAACCCGAAAAAACTTTTGTTTCCAGCCGTTATTCTGGCTGCTACGTCCTATGATATTTCATTATGCATCGTAGTTACCGAACCAAGATATTTAAAGCTATTAACTTTTTCAAATCGTCTCCCATTTATTATCAGATCAATATGCACATGTGGTTCCTTTCTTTGTTTTGTTGACTGGATGTATTTGGTTTTTAATGCGTTTATTTTATTTTATGTTGTGAAATGCCTACGAAGGGCTCTATAAGTTTAGCGCACAGAACACTGATTTTGATTATACATTTCGACAATTTACAATCGTCTCTCTGATATTAAACGTTCCGTGATGCTTTGAGACTATTGAAACACAGATTTACATCGGTACTCCTCCTCTATAACTAGATTATAGAGATTATGGAACGGATAATTACCGTTCTATGTAAAAAAATATAGACCTACACCCCGAGAGGGAGGCAAAGTCTCTTGATTGACTGTTCAGCCAGAGATGAAGAAGAAAAATATATAGCAATAAAGTTATAAGCTTTTAGATAGTTTAGAATAAGAGGTGTTTTTTACATATAAAAGAAAATAAATGTTTAATGTTGTATTTTTATTTGCTCTATGATTCTCTCAAATCGTTCCACAGCATGGATTTCTTTGAAAGATTTCTAAAATTTAATTTGTTACAGGACTTAAACAATTAAATGTAATGCTTGAATGGAAAATTTTTAAAATAAAATAGATCGAGAAAAAATTTAAATGAAATTGAGAACGAGAAAAAAAAAGAGATTAAAACAATAACATTCCTATAATTCCTAACAAGTTACATCCGTCAAACTTACCAACCCTACCTTACCTTATTGAACATACCATTATATCAAACATGGAAAATTCCGAAAATAAAAATCCTAAAAGGAAAACTTTATATTTCCGAACTTTATTCAATAATAATGTGTCAAGGTTCTAGATATGTTCATTTTATGAAATTCAAAACCAATAGAATGCCTTTTGTCTTGAACTCTAATTTGATAATCTAAAATTCAAATATATTTATTTTATTTCGAATATATAAGCCACATGCATTCGAATATTTTAGTGGACATCAAATTAATATGATATTTTCAATAAAATATTGTCTTATATCAAACTAATAATTTTAATTTTAATAAAATTTTGCTTTTTTATTTTATTTTAAAATATTACTTTTTAAAATATAATAAATTAAAATAAAATAATAAAATATTTAAAATATTGCTTTTTTTAAGTGGGAATAAGAGTCTAAAACTGTATAAATGACTTCAGAGTGTTATTGAATAGATAACTATGTTACAAATTAATGCATAATAAGCAGTTAAGTAATTCTGATGTGGCAATATTTTTATCAAGTAACGTTAAAGAATTTTTACCATGTTCTACATGTAAATCAAATATCAGGTTACGATCCTAATATACACCCAATAATATCATAATCATCATGTTGGATGAATCGGCATATATTCGATATTAAGTTGATTTAATGCCAACTCATTTATCTCATACCAATCCAATAGAATTTTGTCTCACTCTGTTTATTTGTATTAATTTAAGTATTATCAACAAAGAAAATAAATTGTTCATTTTTATGCGAAAAGTAGCAATGTGTTGATCCATAATTAAGATTAGCCCAACAATATTAAATCCATTTATTAATTTTAACTTTTTTTATTGAGCTAAATATCATTTTATTGAACTCATACAATTAAATTAAAACAATAGCGAAAGAAGATATCTAATAGGATTTCATAAGTAAAAGCTGAATTCGTTCCTTTCACAAATACCTCCTTAATGCTAGGGGATATCCAAAATTATTGTTATTGATATATCTTTCCAAAATTCGTGCTGATTGAAAGCTACCAAATTATGTATGTGAGTTATACTATAAAAATTAAATCCAAATTTGATCAAAACATTATTTTCATTTATTTATGTATTAAACTTAACTGTATTAAACATATAAAATCAAATGTTCTATTCCTAGTTTACTTTGATGTTATTCTTCTACTAAAAGACATCTAGTATAGACACATATATTTTAAAAATTTCCCACATTTTAATTTCTTTCCAAATATTAAATTTAACAAAGAATGTTGTACCATTTTCGGTCACAGCCCCCATGCAGAATCAATTCTTTGATTTGTGCGTAACATTTCTTTTTTGAAAAGTTTATCGATCAATAAGTTACTAACATCCTCGAACAGACGTGACTAAGGGACGGGCGATTCCTTGTTGGCTCTAACTCTCTTGCCTCGAAATATTTACAAAGATATAAAGAAGATAGAAAGATCCACACCGTGAGCAGAAATCGAATCCACCATCGCTTTAGGCACCATGCCAACGAGGCCATCCAAAATGTAAAGATTTCCGCGGAAAACACTATTTTATTTTCAGTACAATTTACCATCGCCAATTGTTAGGAAAATTAGGTTTTTTGTTCAATTTTTCTCTTAAACTATTATTTGGAAATAGAATGTTATATTTTTATATCCATTTATCCCAGGCGTTTCGACATAAATTTGGTTTGGTTTTTACAAAAAAAAAGAAAAACTTAAACATTAATTTCATTTAGTTTCAAAGTTGAATTTACTAGCACTCATTTTTGACACCATAATACAATTACAAGTTTTAAACGATTCACGTCACTTTAAGAAACACATGATTAATTGTGTTATTAAATGAAATGTCAATTATCAGAGCCTATGTAACCGTTGTATCTTTCTAACCGATTTTCTCGATCGCGTTGAAAAAGGCCTAGTACATTTCTAATCTGGTTACTGCTTCTCCGTAGATACGAAATATATAGCATATAATTTTAATTTTAAACGGAATTTAAAAACACACACTGTAATTATATTCGTCACACATGAGGATCATCTGCTGCACCACATCCACACATGAGGATCATCTCACTCAGTCAATACTACGTTACTAATTTCATTTTTGACTGATTGGATTTGGACTGGATTTTTTATTTTCAAAAAATTGTTTTAACAATGTTCATTAGTTTGTCTACTAAATAATAATTATCGTAACTTTTGAATTGGCGATTTAATAAATTTACAATTTGCAATATAAATATATACACGGTATGTCCGGAAAGTAATGCAATTTTTTTGTGCTGGTACTTAAAGTAGCCGCAGAGCGTTCCGGCCGGTTGGATTAGGTCGGGGGGTCTCGCAGCTTCAAAGCAAGGCCTTCATCAGTCTTCTCCGAGCAGTTCGGGCATCAGGATCATTGTCTCCGCGTACCTGTTTAGTACCTGTGTCGCAAAATGTGATGGAATCGTCACTCGAGCAAGTTATGCACCAAAATTTTGTTCGAAACTGAACAAATCTCTTACGGAGACCCACCAATAGATTGTGTAAGCTTACGGGGACAGTGTTCTATCGTATTCGCAAGTATTGCGGTGGTTGAATGCGTTTAAGGAAGACCGTGAAGAGGTGATTGACAAACCCCGCGTTGGATGGCCGTTAACCAGTACAATCGACGACAATTTGGCCCGTGTGCGCGATCTGTAAAATTCTGACCGTCGGTTGAGTGTCCGGATGATTGCTGAAACTCTGAACATTCCCAAAACAATTATACACGAACTGGTTACCGATAAATTGCACATGAATAAGGTGTGTGCAAGTTGTTTCCCAAGCTTTTTACGGATGACCAGAAAAATCACCGGGTGACTGTCACGGCTGAACTTCTCGAATGCGTGGAAATTGAACCTTTTACCTTGGACAATATCATTACCGGGGATGAAACATGGAGTTTTGAGTATGCCAAAACGCTGCCTACTACGTTTATGTGCTGAAAAAACTGCGAAAAAGAGTCTTCCGAGTGAGAAAAGAGATCGCCACTACCTGAGAACTCCACCATGACAACGCTCCAAGCCACACCGCTCTGCGCATCCGTGAGTACGTGGCGATGCACAACTTGGCAAAGCTGCCGCCACTCCCTTCAATCCGGACATGGCTCTAACCTCCATGTCCGGACTCAAGACCGCCCTAAAAGGAATCCGTTTTGGATCGATTGAAACCGTCTAAGGCACCTTGACAAAGGCCCTTGCTGAGGTCTCCGTTGAAGCACGGATACCGTACGTGGCAGAGCCGCTGGAAAAGTGTATAGATGCTCAAGGGAACTACTTCGAAAAATATTAAACGTTTGTAACGATATCTACAATAATTGTAACAATTAAAAAAAATTGCATTAATTTCCGGACACACCTAGTATATATATATATATATATATATATATATATATATATATATATATATATATATATATACAACAATTAAAAAAAATTGCATTAATTTCCGGACACACCTAGTATATATATATATATATATATATATATATATATATATATATATATATATATATATATATATATATATATATATATATATATATATATAGATATATTACAATCGCGCAAAGCTAATATAAATTATTATGTGACAAAGCTTAAGTTGCAGTTTTGGTACTTTATTATTTATGTTTTAGAGTTGGTCTTGAAAAATTGTTTATTTCATTTTTATTATTTGTTTATTTTATTATTGTGTAGTGCTTGTAAATACTATAAATACTATATGGTATAAACAGTAATAAAATGTGTTTCTCGTGAAATTAAAAAATCAAAATCTTTTTAAGCAAAAACATTAAAATAAAAAAATTGAGGGAAAATATCTCTGCAGCACCTGAATTACTTTTGTAAAGCCGATTATTAGATTGCACTCACCATAGTAAAAAAATACACTTCAAACAAATCTTTTGTAGTTGATAACTAAAATACAACACATATGTCAATAACTCCACGGTCTGACAAATAAAACACACTTTTCTTGCAAATTTCGACTTTATTCATTAATATATTTTCCTTGAAGAGCAATACCATAATTTCAACGCTTTTCTAACATTTCTACGCGTTTTTTTTTTAATAGAACTTTGCCCTTCTTTTTGCCTTCAAAATATCCTTCAGTTTGGGCAATTACCTGTTCATTGGAACGCAATTTCTTCCTATCGACCATTTATTTGACATCTGAGAACAAGCAATAATCGCTGGGGCCTGATCTGGAGAACACGCTGGATGAGGAAGCAATTCGAAGTGCAATTCATGTAATTTAGCCCTCGTAGCCAACGATTTATGACACGGTGCATTGTCTTGCAACAGTACTTTTTTTGTTCATTTGGAACCTTTTTGATCGCAACTCGTTTTTCAAACGCACCAATAACAATATGTAATATTCACTGGTTTTACCTTTCTCGAAATAATCGATGAACAATATCCCATGCCCATCCTAAAATACAGAGGCCACAATCTTGCCTACCGACAGTTTTGAATGGCTTCCATTGCCTGATGTCGGCTCAGCTGAATACCAATTTGACTTCGGAGTGTAGTTATGGATCTGTGTTTAATCCATTGTCTCATACCGCATAAAAACATTATTTTTATTTCGTTTACGACGCTTTCTCAGAAAACGGACGATATGGTTCATTTAAATTGATATTTACGTATGTAAAACATTTTTATACAAATATAAAAAATATAACATCATCAATATAACAACATATATAACTCTATAACTAATGACATAAAAACTGACGATATAATGTTTGCAAGACGAAGTTAGTCAATTTGATAAAGGAAACCCGTTATTGGTAATCAAAGCAAATCTTTGAAATTAAATATTATGGCATAAATAATAAACTGGAGAACATGAAATGGCTTCATTGGTGCCGATGTATTATTGTCAGCAATTTTTATATCTAACAAGATATTTTAATTTTTTTAAACGATCCAAAATATTTTTTTTTTATATTTATGGAATGAGTTTAATGAGTATGATTCTGATTTTTGAAACCTTTTGAAGTATTTTTGACACAATTTTTATCTTGACAAGTGGTTAAAACCTGTCTAGTTGTCATTTATGCAAATATATTACCATTATAAATAAGAAACAATAATTGTTTGAAATGTGAATACACAGTATGTCGGAAAAATAGCGCAACTTTTTAATAAAAAGAAAAACAATTACTTATTTTGTCAAAAATATTTCTTTTTATTCAAAATGCATGCCTTCCGCATCAATACACCGCTAGACATGTTCACCGAATGCTAACATAAGATTTTTATGACGTTTTACGGAATCGCCCTAATGACCTCTTCATGACATTTGGACTTGTGTAACATTATCATAAAACGTTCCTTTTACGGCCAGTTTGAGTTTCAGGAAAAGGAAATAATCACACGGAGATAGATCAGGCGAATACGGAGGATATTGAAGCCAAAAATTACGAGCAGCAACGGTCCTGTGTGGTGCATTATCACGCCAAAAAAATACTCAATCGAACGATTCTCTTCCACAAACGCTCTATAACACCCAGATAAGATTTTCCAATTATATTTTGGCTCTGTGGAACAAATTTTCGAAGTATAATACCTTCAGAATCGTAAAAACACATCAACATTGTTTTCTCTCGTGACTTCTGGATACGCAATTTTTTCGATTTCGGAAGTTTTGGTTGAGGATCATACTTCGGTCGATTTCAAGAATGTGCAGTTCCCTCTGGCTATATCCATAAAATTCTTGCGATGTTCAAAGCGAGCAATATCTTCGTCTTCATTTAAGGCGTGAGGAACAACTCCAGTAGAGACTTTCCATCTATTTAAACCCTTTGTCAAAATTTCGGGTCTCCATTATCTACCTCACAATCAAATGGGCATCGTAGGCATTTGTTTCACGCACTTTTTCCACCAACTCATCATGATTTTTGTTTTGTAGTCGGCCTGGTTTTGAGTAGCCTTTTGAAACATCGCAATCGTTTTGGAATCACTTATATCACTCGAATACGTGCAGGGGATAAGCAATCATCAATGAACTTCATCAATTCAAATGTTTTTCTAAAAATATTACCGAACTTGAAATGAAAATTTCATATTAGCTTTTTATTCTATCGTGTTTTCGTGACGAGATGACAAAAGGTACTTTCGCTTTAAGCGCTATTACTTGACAATCCGTTAATCAATTCTAATGATGGCAATCTTATTTTATAGAAATTTACAGCTTTCAGATTATACATTTTGTTTCAATAGATTGCGTTAAAAGTTTTCTTTAAATTTAATTTCCATTCATTCTAACTAAAACAAGGCCAAAGCTTCAAAGTAGTCCTAAGGTCTACTTCTAGTAGTCCTAAGGTTCCATGTCAATAACGGCTTTTATAACATCAATTATTGAATAAAGTTAAGGGCGCATAAATTATAATAAACTGGGATTTAAACAAAGTTTTAAGGGACGATATTACAAGTTATTTTACATGTAAGGGACCCCTAAGGTTTTATTGGCAGTTTTACCATTATAAGTTGCTTGGTGATCATCTGGCTTATGGTTCTAGATCATAGCTTCATTTGGATATAAGGTTAAAAGACGTCAAATGCTGCACATAATTAACAAAGTTCGAATTAGAAATCTTCTGTGAATAACATCCTTCTATAAATGAGTTAAGAATTATACCCTATAACATTAAAAATCACATGAAAACCTTCAATAAAGCATATAGCATATAACACAATAAACTAGCAGTTGATTAGAAATATATTCAAATTCAAAAAGTAGGACTAGAAATGGCATATATGGATTGCAAAATACGTAGTTAATTCTCTTAGAGAAATATAAGGCTAAAAAAGTTAATATAATTAATATTTTAAAAACATCTATTAAATTAGCTTGATATAAGTTGCTTAGTGACTGTGTTTTTATTTAACCCCGTTCAAATAGTTCTTAAAATTTTATACTAGTCCGAGTTAAGCTATAATAACTAAAGATCTTTCTAAATACTAATAGTGCAGAAAAAGAAAATTATTGTTTAAATTTTTGCATGGGCGATATTTTGATATATGGTACCCGAGACAACGCAGATCGACAAAAATACTTTAATCACATTAACAACACACTCCGGAAGATTATATTTAAAACAGAAATAGAAAAAGATAATACAATTAAGTTCTTAGGTTTATGTATAATAAGGAATATTATTAAATTAGAATTTGTTATTTATGAAAATCCACCTTTTTAGATATAATAATTCCAACATTCATAAAAATTCTCTTTTAAACATTATAGAACAAAAAATCGGCCTCGTTAATGCTTACGTTAAGAAAATAGTTTCATTTCATAATACCTGTAGGTGTTTAGAATCCCATATTCACTATAGCAACACTGGCGGATCTCGTATTCTGTATATATTATTTTTAAGCTAACGTATATATTAGATCAGATCTCGTCTTTGTATATTCTGTAACAAATCTCATCTTAAAAGATAGATTTCTTGTATAAGAGAATACTTAAAACTTACCCCTCTATTAACCCCACAAATTGGCCAACTTTAAATTTACTAAAGCAAAAGGAAAAAGAAAGGCAAAAGGCAAAAAGAAAAATGTAATTTAACTGCTCTATCAACCGGATCTGTGATTGTCTTTAATTTACCCGGATCCCGCCCTAATAGGAAACAATATATATATATATATATATATATATATATATATATATATATATATATATATATATGTATATATAAGGTGCGTCTCACGGAAAGCAGGACTTTTTAAAAATAGTTATTTTTTGTTGCGCCATTACCATTTGGCGGAGGTAAGCGTTGAAAAGGTGCATTCTTCACTGACGTTCTCACAAAAATTTATAACATTCGGATCATTAAAAGCCAAGTTACCGCGCTTAAAGTGCCAGTGTGTTTATACCATCGGTGGAAAAATAATTACATTTTGTTTTAAACTTGGTAAAACATTCACCGAAACGTTTCAATTAATGAAACAAGTGTATGGTGAGGATTATTTATCCCGTTGCAGAGTCCAGGACTGGTTTAAAGGATTCAATGAAGGCCGTGAGGCCATCAAGAACGACGAACATCCAGATTCGAAAAATTCCGCGGTTGCTTAAAGTAACATTGAAATTGTGCTTAAATTTCTAAAAATTCGTCCAAGATCTTCATTGCGATATATGCATATATGTCGCATTTTGATCGATCATTTGGGAGGTTTGTGCACGCTTTGTTCCACACAAATTGCCTAACGACCGAAAATTGCCGAATCCGACATTGCATAAACTTGATTAAACAGCCGAAAAAGAAAGAAAACGTCAAGTACAGAATTGTCACTGGTGATGAGATGTGGTGTTTTCGATATGATCTAGAAACCAAGCGTCAAAGTGGTGAATGGAAGCACCCGAGCGAGCCAAATCAGAAGAAAAACCATCTCAAGGAGTCAAAAATCAAAACCATAAATGGCATTTTAACCATCAATCATACACCACACTCGCCTAATTTGTCTGGGCGAATGAAGGAAACCGTAATGCCGTCATTGAAGCCATTCAAAAATCGTCGACCGCCATCCTGGAAGACATATCTTTGGCCGAGCTCAAGAATTAATTCATCAACCTAATGAACTGTGCAAAATTTATAATGTATTAATGCGCAAGGGGATGATTTTGAATAAAAATAATAATTTTTGCCGAAAAAATAAATATTTGTGTATTTTAATTTTTTTAAGGTTCTATCATCCATGAGACGCACCTTGTATAAATTTATATCTTATAGCCAACATTGCAAGTATTTTATTTATATGATTATCAATTAATAATTTTAATATGTAAAGCAGTGCAAAATAAGATAATAAAAATAAAAGTTCAATAAAAGTTCGAAGTATCAGCAATTTTGTTAGTGAAGTTGTTTATTTGGATGATTCACATGGTCGAGTGAATCATTTGTGTATAGTATTTTCAAGCCATTATATTATAATGAAAGAACATTAAGTAAAAGGAAGCTTAACCTAGAAAAACGCTACAAATTTTTGAAGTATTGCAATTTTATTTAACAAAACCAAGTTCCAAATATATAAATTTAATGCATAGTACAAAATAAGGTGAATAATTTATAATCTAATACTAGGAACAAAAACATATTTTGTCCTACAATTCATCATTCAACTTCATTAATTATTATCTCATTTAACAAAGTTAGCATTTTCGAATTAAAATGTAAAATCAGATGGGCATAAATTAGGAAAATAATGCGAATTGTGGACAATTTCATTCATTTTCTTGAGACAGGTGAACCAGTGTTTTATCCAGTAACAAGGTAAAAACAAGATGGCTTTAAAGAGGTTCATGTTCGATTAAACCTGTTGAAATGTCACATTCTCAAGTTATATACAGTTTACAGGTACTTGGTACCAGAAAGATTTTCCAACCACCAATCTATTCATTCATACAACTTCTGCAAGTTTTAACTCAAAGCAACTCAAAGAGCGAGTGTAATATGTAAAATTACTTCCATAGATATACAAAAGAAGGAAAAATGGAAATCATAGACTGTAATAATGAATTTCGAGTCAATGTCCGAAGTATTTAACGACAATGTTTAGTAAAGATAAGTAAGCGGCACTCCCTAATTATCCGCTAACTTTAATAATCCAAAATCATCTGTGGTAGAGTATTTTCACAGCTGCGGGAAAGTTAACAGGCACTATCCAGCTAAGCACCATGTTGGCACTTAAAGAAAGCTGCTTAAAAATCCCCATAACAAGTATTTAATTCAGCCAATTATGATTTGCGATGAAAAATGCTTCAGCAATCCGGACATGGTTAGACCTCGAATAAATCGTGGAATCCGTAACCAATCGGCATCATTCTCTAGGCAAGTATTACGGTGAAATTTGGTCAACATTTGAGAGCGGAATTTAGTTTTAGTGATTCCACTACAAGAATGTATTCGTCGCAAACTTTTCCTTTGCACTACTCTGTCTCAATTTTTATGATGAATATAGAAATTGTTGTAATCAACTGTGTGTGTGTCTATCTGTATATATATATATATATATATATATATAATATATATATATATATATATATATATATATATATATATATATATATATTATATCATCATCATCATCATCATCAGCCCGTATCGATCCACTGCAGGATGAAGGCTTCTTCAGCATGCTTCCAACCTTCACGGTCCTGGGCTTTCCTCTGCCACTCGGGTCCTAATATACTTAACGATGTCATCAGTCCATCGTGCTTTCGGTCTTCTTCGCGGACGTTTGCAATCAAGCGGTATCCACTACAGGATTGCCTTGGTCCATCGGTCGTCCCATCGCCTCGCTATATGGCCTGCCCATCTCCATTTCAACTGTTTTACTCTTCCAATGATGTCACAAACTTTTGTTTGTTCCTGATCCATGCACAGGACTTTCTGTCTCGTCTTGTAATGCCAAGCATACATCTTTCCATTCCCTCTGTGCCACCCGAAGTTTTTGAATTGATTGCGATGTGAGTGTCCAGGTTTCACTTCCGTATGTCATAACGGGTAGAACGCACTGATCGAATATTTTTCTTTTCAGGCAAAGTGGGAGTCTGCTCTTAAACACTATGTTGAGCCGACCAAATGCCAGCCACCACTTTAACACGCCGTTCCACCTCCCGGGCGGTATTCCCCTCCATGGAAATCCTCTCCCCGCATAGAAAGCTGTCCACAATCTCTAAATCCCTTCCTAAAACTGAAATTCTTCTGTCCTGAGCGAAGTTATTGAACATAACCTGACTCTTTTTCAGGTTTATTTCAAGCCAAATGGTTCGCCAGCCCTTTGCAGTTCTTGTATGCGTCTTTGCAGCTCCTCTGGGTCTATGAAATGAGAATAATATATCATCTGCAAATCTAAGATGGTTCAAGTTTGCACCATTGATCTTTACACCATCCTGTTCCCAATCCAGTTTACGGAATACTTCTTCAAGGCCAGCCGAGAAAAGAATAGGCGATATTGCGTCACCGACCCTGTACCTCGTTCTATATTAATTCCCACTTCAAGATCATCAAGGTGAATTGTGGCTGTAGCTCCATCATATATCGATTCTAATAGGTTTACATAGGCTCTCTCTACACCTTGGCTAAGCAGTGCATACATTATCGCTAGGCTTTGAGATGGAATCAAATGCTTTTTCGTAGTCGATAAAAGCCAAGCACAGTGGCATGGTGTATTCGTTGTGCCTTTCTATGACCTGCTGTACAACCTGGATGTGATCCATTGTACTGAATTCACTTCTGAATCCTGCTTGTTCTCTTGGTTGTGCGTCATTCAGTTTTTTTTAATATTCTTTTAGAAATTATCTTAGTGAAAACTTTGTACAAGTACAAGTACAACTTTGTACACTGATAGGAGGCTTATTGGACGGTAGTTCTTTAAATCTTCCTGTGCTCCTTTTTTATGTAAAAGGATCACTTCTGCATTTTTCCATAAGTCAGGTACTTTTTGTTCTTTGAGGCATTTTGAGTATAATTTTGCCAGTGTTTTATGTAACGTCCGACCACCAGCTTTTAGCATTTCGACAGTTACACTATCCTTTCCTGGAGCCTTGCCGTTCTTCATCAATTCTATAGCATTTGTTACTTCCTCCACTAGGATATCTGGTATAATATATTGTTCTTCCGTGGGTATTGCTGTCCCTGACTGGCTCTGATCTTCATATAACTGGGAATAAAACCTCTGACAATCTCTAACATTTGGGTACTCGTCCTGCACACTGTGCCATCCTCACGCTTTATATATATATAATATTTATATATATATATATATATATATATATATATATATTATATATATATATATATATATATATATTATATATATATATATATATTATATATATATATATATTATATATATTCTATATATATATATATTATATATATATATCTAATATATAATATATATATTATATATATATAGATATATATATATATATATATATATATATATATATATATTATATATATATATATATATATATATATTAATATATATATATTTATATATATATATATATATATATATAGATATATATATATATATATATATATATATATATTATATAATATATAATATTATATAATATATATATATATATATATATATATATATATAATATATATATATATAGATACCAAGTCAACTGGCCATATTGATGGCGGGTCCCAATTTGAATGGAAGTCGTGCCATCCTACGTCGAATTTCTTATGAATTATATTGAATTGAATAATATATATATTTTGAATAAAAAGAAAGATCGAGGACATTGAAAAGAAAGAAAGAAAAATTTTAACAAATAAATAACAAAACATACCGACTTCAAGAAAACCAAGAAATCAGACAATACACAGATATACATAGCGATATGAGAAAAAGAAGACTTAAGTTTTACGGACACATAAAACGGATGTCTCCGAGTAAGCTAACTAGACAAATAGTTGAATTTTATGAAAATAGGATTAGAGCTAAATAGAAAAAATTAAATTCATCGCTGCAATTAAAGAGCGCCTAAGATCAGCAAATATTACACAAAGTGAAATTCAGGATAGAAATTGTTTCAGACACAAGGCTAACGTTTGGGAGGTTGGCCAGAGAGAAAAATGTAGGAAGACTGGAACAACTTGGTCTGACGAAACGAAAAAAAGCATATAGCGAAAAATGATATCAGTATGGGTGAAAAGGAAGGCTAACAACAATATATATATACTATATATATATATATATATATATATATATATATATATATATAATATATAGTTGTTTTGAGATTTTCAGTCAATTGTATCAATAAGATTATTAATTTTTTACTATTTTTTTAACTTTTCGGTCTATTTAACAAAACCACCCAACAAAAAATGTGTTGTTAAATGTTTTAAATTGTCATATTTTATGTAAAAAATTTGAAAAATTAATTATGCAACAAGGTATAGCTGTATTGAAATTGTTCTGAGGATGGTTTTGTAAAATGGACCGAAACGTTAATAAAATAATAATTCTATTAATACTATTGACGGAGAATCCCCAAAAAACAAAAAAGTAATAATATTAAAACTGTCAGAAAAAAAAATATATATAGGGTGTAAAGAAAATAAACTTTCGCAAATTGAACCAACATGTATCAAAAATGCAATCATTTTCGCGGAAAACACTATTGTATTTTCTTTACAATTGTCAGTTTTTTGTTGCATTGGTCTCTGAAGCTGTTATTTTAAAATGAAATCTATTTGCTATACAAAACTATACAAAAAAATATTTGTATAGCTCGTTATTCCATCTGTTTCGGAATAATTGTTTTACAAAAAAGAAAAACTTACATATTACACCATAACACGTTTTAATCGATTCACGTCACATTAAGAAACGCATGATTAATTGTTTTATTAAATTAAATGTTTAAAATATCCACCTTTTTAGTCCATGTAACCCACGATTATAACCTATTTTCCGAATACGTTGAAAAAGTCCTGGTACATTTCTAATCCAATAGATTAGAATTACAGATTAGATACGATGCTTCTCCGTACAGAATACAATTTTGGTTTGAAATGGAATTTCACACACTGAAATAATTTTTGTCAACCAACTTGTGGGGATCATCTCAATTAGTCAATACTACGATGCCACTTCCATTTATTGTCTTATATATAGTTGTTTCTTAATTTTCAAAAAAGTGTTTTAACAAATAGGCATTAGTATATTTATAGTTCATTAAATAATAACCATTTATTATTTACTTTTACACATATTTCCTTAAAATTATAATTCTCATTGTAGATTTATATTGTAATTATGCAATTTCTTTTCATGGAAACCTTTAAGATTTTAACTATTGTTCAAAGAAACTCTTTCTTTCAAATGATTTGATAAATTATTGGTTAAATGTACGAAAGTGATTTCTCTTACAGCCTATATATATATATATATAATATATATATTATATATATATTATTATATATCATATATATATATATATATATATATTATAATATATATATATATATATATATATATATATAAATATATATATATATATATATATATATATACTATATATATATATATTATATATATATATATTATATATATATTTATACTAACCAACGATGCTTTGCATCATTTCAAAAAAAAAAGTTCCTTACAATATGGGTAAAAATCCTTATGGGATTCCCCAAAAAAAATTACAACGGAGAAATAACTCTAAAAATAACTATATTAGGGAAACATGTGTTAAAGCATATTTGGCAAATAATAAATGGTTATTGTTTAAAGAACAAACTACAAATAAACCAATGAACATTGGAACATTAAAACAATTGTTGAAAATTAAAAATCAGCCATGTTTCAGCTAAAAAATATATTTAGAATACTACGTATTTAAATTCCATTTAACACCAAAATTGTATTCAATATGCGAATTGATGTATGCTTCTTATTTACGGAGAAACATCAACCTGATTAGAAATGGATCAGGACTTTTGCAAATACTTTGACCAAGGCGGACTGAGAAGAGAACCGGCAATATTAAGTCACCCTTCCGTACACTCCGTTCTAAATTGATTTTACCTTCAAGATCATCCATGATGATGCTGTCGCTGTAGCTTCATTATACATGGATTACTGTAGGACCACATAAGATATAGTATTATCCTTGGTTAAGCAATACATCTATTATCGGCTGCTTTGATATTGAGTCACATGCCTTTCCATAGTCAATTAAAGGTAAGCACCGTGGATATAATCGGAGAGAGAGAGAGAGGAGAGAGAGAGAGAGAGAGAGAGAGAGAGAGAGAGAAGAGAGAGAAAAAGGCATTGTGTC